>BMAC01000556.1:807783-856620 GCA_014905375.1 Phtheirospermum japonicum
ATTTTTGGATCCTGGATAACATTTTCGTATAATCGTCGAGCGAACGACGTAAACCAAACGCGCTACGTGGGAGGCAACCCACGACTTTCTAACTCTTTTCTTGTTTTTCTTTTAATTTAGTGTATATTCCATCCTTAAATAGTGTTAATGGAGTTTTTGGGGTTTGTGTAGGTCCAGTTCTGAAGTTTTGGGAGAAAACAGGATCAAAAATGGAGTAGACTGCTGGAATGCAGTCGATCGACTGCATATATAGTCGATCGACTGGAATGCCAGTCGATCGACCGGCACAATCGACTGAAACCACGGAATCGACTGGATTACAGGGACTTTCGTACTTTCTGACAAGAGCAGTCGATCGACTGTCGGCAACCGATCGACTGCAGTCGATCGACAGAGGAATGCAGTCGATCGACTGCACGGACTGCCCAGAATCCTGCGCTTCTATATATAGCAGTCGATTTCTCCCCCAAATCGACAGAAATCGGGGAGCGAAAAAAAGAAAGGGAAAAAGAGCAGAAAATAAAAAAAAATAGAAAAGAGAGAAAGATAGAGAATCGACTCTTAGTCGATCGACAAGGCCATTCACGCGGGAATTCACAAGTTCCTTCTCCAATTCTCAAAGTTCACATCCTTTCGTACTTGAATTGACTCCTCGTTCCTTTTCCGAATAAATTCAAGGTACTTCGCTTGTTCTAAATCTTTAGGGAGCTTGGAGATTGGTGTTGGTTGAGTTTGGGGCAGGCTTGGGTTTCCAATTTTCCATATTTCCTTGTTCAAAAATCTCGCCCCACAAAGTGCTCGACAAATTGCCACAAAGAACATTCGAATTTTGTTTTCATCATTTCTCCGTCGTTTTTCGTTCGTTTTGCTTTTTGAAACTCCCTACTACAAACCCGACCACCTTCTTCCCCGTTTTCATCATATACCATGGATGGTCACTTCGACGACGAACATGTGATCGGTTTCGGCTTTCAACAAGACCCCGATATCGCCGGAAATTACGGTGCCCCCTTCCCCATCTATTCTACCGACGAGGGGGAACTTTTCCAAAACCTTTCCCAGCGACATTTCAGGTGACGATCATGCCACGCCTTGGTGTTCTCGAGTAGGGACACCGGGTGATCAGAATCACCAAGGCGGGCGCGTAGTCCAAGCCGGAAGATCGAGAAATCAAGAACGTGGGCTTGCTTCGGTGGTCGTAAGCGTTAGTAGTCGATCACCCAGACGTGATCATCCAAATATGGGTCAGCGTGCTTCTTCGTCTCCCTAACCATCGTCCCCTTTCTCTCGACTTTAGAAATAGTCGTAGTCGCGCACGAGAGAGTAGGACCCAGCAAATCTTCCTCGTCCTCTTCCACCTTTTCTTGTTTAAGTAGTAACAAAGTTTCGGGTGGAGGCGAAAGAGGCTCGATCAGCTCAACATCTTCCAACGCCGGCACAACTGCATCTACCTCGCCTATAGCAGGTAAGATCGAGAATCCAAGTGCCATCGGCGACCCCGAAGATATCACCTCCTCACTTTCCACTAKAACCTCTTCGCAATATCCGAGAGGGGTTGCGTTGCTTTCCGACCTATTCTCCTCGTTCTCTATATCTACCTCATAGCGTTCACCTTCCGAAAGATCGTCAAATCTCAAATTATCATCAACGACCATGGGCACCGCCTCATCAAAGAAGGGTATCTCGTTGGGGTACGGTTTGTTTAGCTCACCCAATTCATTGGCCATTTGCTTAGCGTGGGTCTCCATGCGATCGAGGCTTCCAACGAGCTCGGCTAAGAGAGACTCCACGTCCGGGAGTGGGAACGTAGACGAATCTTGAAACAGTGAGGTATAAGGGTCATCGCTCGGTTTATACGAGCTCGAGGCGGATAGATTGAAAGAATCGTAGTTCGAGGGTAGGTTTTAAGGATCGTAGCTCGAAGAATCGGAATTATAAATCGATGGGGCGTACGATTCAAAATGGGGGTAAGAAGAAGGAAGGGCGAGGGGAACATATAGATCGTCCAAACTCGGATTGTGGGGGTATGAGAACGGAGGTTGATGTGGAGGGTTTGGCTCATAATGATCGGAAGAGTAGATCCACTCTTTCCCGATCGAAGCATACGGGTCGTCATATTTGGGATCGGTATATGGATTTGGATATTCGGGAATTTGGATATAAGGGTTGTCGTATGGCAAACTAACTCGGTAGTTTGCCATCCTCGGTCGAATCAATCAAGCGGCGGAGGCGTCTTTCGATCGTTTAGAGTGTGGGCGGGCAGAATCGGGCTTTCGAGCAGGGTTTCCATCGTTCGCTTCTCGATTATTGGTGATACTAGCGGAGAGAACGGGATGTGGGACCTACCCTGCACACACAACAAGCGACAAAAAGATTACGCGTATCGAATGGAAAATAATTAACTAAATAATATTTACGACGAAAATAAGAATAATTAAGAATGCCTTTGGCCTTAATCCATCCCCGGCAACGGCGCCAAAATTTGATCGAAGATTTCTCGACGCTCTAGAAATCGTCTCCGCAATAGTACGGAGTCGACTGTAGGTGCGGTGAGTTGTCCCGAGTCGTGTCTCTCGAGGATGGATGTGATCGACTTTCGGTTTTCTTTATCGTTCTTATCGTCGGTTTTACTTAAACTAATTTAACCCTAGAAAGCGATAATCATTTTTCTTTCGGTTTCTATAACTAAGATTGAAATTGAAAATTAAGGTTTAAAAACATTAAAACATTTAAAGGAAATTAAAGCTTATATTAAAAACGATCAATTTAAACTAATTAACTTATTAAAAACTTAATTATTTGAAATTAGTAAAATGGAGGGAAAATTAAAGTCAACTTATTTGAATAAGTCAACATAAGTARTTAACATTAATTAAGGMTTTTAAAGGAAGATCTTTAACAACTTATACTAAATTAGAAATTGATTGCAACTTAATAACTTAAAAGTATAAGTTCATAAGCTAGGAAGCTAGAAAATAAAGATAGAGATTTTAAATGATCAAAACAACCACAAGCAAGAATCAAACTTCAACACAAGATCAAGATAAAATAACATGAAATTAAAGGAAAGAAGTTACCAAATGTACTTGATTACACTAAAGCTTGAATGAGGAAAAGCTTGAAAGCTGGTAGATTCTTCACAAATGATACTTAAAACAAAGCTTGAAGATGAAACAACTAAGATCTTAACTTAATTAATTTATATCTAATTACTAGAATTTGTAGGAATTAAAATGAGCAAAATATGAAAAACTGGAGAAAAAGCTGGTTTGGGCAGCTTCCTTGGAGAAGAAAGCTATCAGGACAAGTTGTCCTCTTGAAATGACATATGATTGCTAATATCTTCAGAAAACTGCTTTTCAGTCGATCGACTGAGAAAAAGCAGTCGATCGACTGGCAGTCGATCGGCCTTGTCGGCAGTCGATCGACTGCGATGTCAAAATGGCCTGAAGCCCTGTAATTCCGTTGATCTTGAGAGGACCCAGTCGATCGGCAGCAGTCGATCGGCCAAGTAGGCAGTCGATCGACTGCAATGTCCAAAACGCCAAAATGTCGCTGGAATTCAGTCGATTTTGGGGGGTTTCAGTCGATCGACCAGATATGCAGTCGATCGACTGAACATCCAGTCGGTCGACTGGATTCCAGCTTCCGGCTCGATTTCTCGTTCTTTTCGCGTCCGCCTGTTTGTCGAACCTCGTCCGTTGCGCTTCCTTGCTTTGTCCGTCCATTCCCGAGTCGAGTATCAACGATCCCAAACGAGCGTGGGCCCCGCTTGGACATCCTACGTCCAAGAAAAATGGAAACGTGAAAATCTACGAAAATTAATAACAAAACGTACAAAAACTAAGAAAATCTAGAAATACGAAAAACGTCCAACCCGACTCCTAAAGCAACAAAAAGCAAGCAAAAAACACGCAACGTGAAACAAAAACGATAATGAAAATATGTACAAAAAGATGCAAATCAATATCTATATTAAAAGAGTAAATATATAACTTAATGGTATTGTCTCCTCGTGGAAAATATGTACTAGTGGTGAGATTCTCAAAAGATTTCAATGAACTTGTGGAAGCAAGAAAATATAGGTAACTAATCTCATGAAAAATAATATTTAATCTAAAATAATAATATCAACGGGACATAAATAATTATACTTTTTTCATGGATAAGTATCGTATATCATAACATGCGCTACACAAAATAATTTAATTTAGATTTAATAATAAAACAATAGATCAATATTCTTCAGTAAAATTGAACTATAGTATAAGTTAAGTAAAGGTATGAATTGTTCGTTAATAACATGTAGTAATCTTCAAGAATATTATAATTAGTTGTTCTTTTTCAAGATATCCAACTTAAACTAATATAATTAAAATGCATGATGGAAAATAACATTGCACATTAGTGAAAAGTAAACAATAATTAAATAAAGGAATAATTTAAAAACATGGCTTCTTCAAGAATAATCTTCGATCTCATAATGTTCTTCATGAATAGTTCTATAATGAGATAACATTGTGTTTCTTCGAGAAATACATCAATTTATATTTTAATAATTTTGAAAACTAATAAGAATCGTGAAATCGTATTTTTTTTAAGAAACTACGATAAATATGAATTGATAATAAGTTTCTTAATCATATATATATATATGGGTGGGTTCAAATCAGAACCATGTCTTTATTTGCGAACTTGCAAACTAGTGCTTTTATTGTATAACAGTAGTGCTTTTATTATATGATCCTAATGCTTTTAATCAAATAAGGAAATATACAAAAATCTGGTCCATCCATTTAATTTCATCTAAGGCCCATAATTGACCTTAGGTTCACAAATAAGGATATGGTTCTCATTTGAACCTAATCATATATATATATATATATATAATCAAACCTGGGGTACTTTTTATATTTGACCAAGATGACTTGGCATAGCTACAATTTTGTCACCACATTATTTTGAGATCTTCACGAAAGATGAGGGCGTAGCATGCCTTTTTAAGTTTTTCAATCAATATGATTTAAGCTTGTGGCTTCCAACATGCTTTGTGCTGATACAGTCAAGGATCACCACATGATATATTCAAATAGAGATACTTTAATTTTCACTAATTTGAAATTTAGATCTAAAAAAAAATCAATAATTGAAATAAAGTGAGAGCAATTCGTGCTGATAACGTGTTATAATTACAGAAAATAGAGAAATATATAAGGAGAGATTAATAAGGAGTAGTCTTATTATGAGGACTAGAGGCCTCTATTGATATGTACAAAGTTATGACATGGGTTATTCACAATAATTTTCAAATTTTTAGTATTTTCATTATACTAAAACTTCGGTATAGTATTCATATGATTTTTCTCATACTAAAAAATTATGTATATCGTACTGTTCCACTCTTAGGTATATTTATGAATTCTACCCCTTCCATTTAATATAATAACATTAATCATGTTTCGAAATTGCATATATCTCCTCGACATTATTTATATGGAGGGGTACTTTGTAAAACAAATATAAACCTCAAGGTGGCATTTATAATATAGAAGCGGGATTTTTATAACTTCAAAAGTTAACTTGGATTCTTAATTAATGTGAACTTTCTAGGTGATTTTTGTAAGCAACCCTTCATTTATCTAATGTTTTTGTTTTTATGCTTTTATTTTGATTGGTATCAACCTTATTTGTTTTTTATGTGGTTGGGTATCCATACATGCTCGGATTTTACGCACTTCTTATTAACGTTACAGTTATGGTAATTTCTCTTTAAAGGGTAGGAATTTTGGTTATGACTACAAATAACAACAAATTATATTAATATAATATTTTATGTGATGAATATATATATATATATARATATATATATATATATATGTGTGTGTGTGTGTGTGTATGTGTGTGTGTGTTTGTGTGATAATCTATAATGTTTTGTGTGATTAATATAGATATTATGTGTGATGGGTATGTATTATATTAATTTTGTATTTGGAGAATTGAGAATTGTACCTATGATTAATATGAATGTTCCATTTGACTAATACATATGTTTTGTGTAATGAATATGGATATTACATATGATGAGTATGTATGTTTTGTATTGATTATATTTGTGTTATAGATATTCATCGCACAAGCATTACATATATCATCGCACAAATCATACATATTAATCTTCGACGAGATGCACCAAAGAATCTCATCGACAGGATTTCGAGGCAATTCGACGGCACTTGCTTACACTTTCCCATCGGTTAGGTCTCGACGTCCACTTTGACTGGAAGATCTGTGTTACCAACAATCATATTTATCACATATACCACTCATATTCATAAGACATAACATACATAAATAATAGCACAAAACATACACAAACCATCACACAAAATAAACTTTGTGCATATATAGTGCACCCACGTGCACCATATACCATCTCCCATATAACATTCTTGCACAAAATAGGTACTTGATGCGGTATTAATCCTAAATTTCTGAAAATTCATATCAGTATTAATGTTATATACTTAAATACAATGAAAACTGGGTGTATTTTATAATTTATTGATATGGGTTGTGATTAGTTGTGATGTGACCTAAATTTTGTTCGGCCAATCAGACTAAATAGGTATGATACACGACAAAATAATTGGGTTTCACTTGAGTTCTTCATGTATCACACCTATATACAAATTGTTTTGAGTCATATTCTATTTGTCGCCTAATTGTAACTCTATTTTACACGTGTCATCTCCTACGTTCAGAGTTGTTGCCTTTTAGTGCTTCAGTTTTCTTGTACCTAACTTTTTATTGTTCGTACTTCACAGAGACTCGGGTGGGCTTCTGCGAATGGATAGTGACATATTGTTTTGCATGTAATTATGGTATTTTTTTCGTATTTTTAATTAGGGTTTAGTGTTGTTTATAGTGGTCTTGAATTGAGTTTCGTTAGGTTATTAGGTTGTTTTCTTGTTTTGAACTTTATGTGTGCGTTGTGGGTGAGGTTTGTGTGATTCTTGAATTTTTATGTTCAAAATTCTTATTTCATAGGTGGATTAATGAATTAAATCTGTGCAAGGAGGCGCCTAGATTCGAGCCAAGTCATGCCTAAATCTGCGCCACAAACTAGCTCCAAAATGCTAAAATATTCTGGAATGGTCGCCAAGACATGCCTGGACGTGCCAAGACTCACCAACCGGGCCTTGGCGCAAGCTGCCACACGCTAAGGTAACACTATCGATGCCCGCACGCAATAGCCCGGTAGTGCCCGCAAAACTCCCGCACACACCCGCGCGCAAGACAGCGCACCCGCCAGTACGCGCAAGCCAGCGCACCCGCCAGCCTGTGCAAGCGCCCGCCTGCCCTACCACGCCAATGCGCGCCTGCCCGCCAGCCTGTGCCAGAGGCCGCCTGCCTGCCGCACCAACGCGCGCCTGCCTGGGCGCATGCCTGCCAGCCTGTGCCATCCCGCCCGCGCGCCATGCCACCGCCTGCCGACAACACTCGCCTATGCCCGGGCGCAGCTCACCAGCACTCGCCCATGCCCGCGCGCGCTACGCCAGCAAACGCCCATGCCAGCGCGCAGCTCGCCATCCAGCGTCCAACACGCCTAGCACACCCGCTCCAAGCCACCAATGATATGCCAAGCCGAGCCAAACCTTGCCAATGTGCACCATTTTGGGTTAACCTTGGTCAAACATGGGGAATCCAAGCTTTTAAGGCTTATTTGACCCATTTACCCTTAACTAAACCTAGTATAAATAGCTGTAAGATGAATTTAAGTAGGATATCTCTCATTCTCCCAACTCATGCATGAACTTGGGGGCTAAATCCTCTCTAGCTTTTAGATTTAATCTTCAAGCTTTTTCCTTGGGTTTGTTAGTTCAAGAAGAATTCAAGTCATCACTTGGATTTAATTTAGATTGTAATTTCATCAAGTTTGTGATTCCTTTTCTTAATTCAAGTAAGCTTTTCTTAACTTCTTCCATGTTCTTCAATTTCATGCTTGTTCTTCAATTTATGCATTTTGTCTTAGCTCTTAGATTTGTTGTTATATTTATGATTTGGTTTGTGGAATGTAGGTGAGTGACACACCTTTATTATAAATCGGGTCATTGATCATTTTTATTTTAAGTATTTCTTATGCTTTATTTTGGTTTTTATTTTCATGCATGGTTTAATTTTGATATCTAGATGTACTCCTTGCTTCTTGTTAATTTTCATAAAGATTTCAACTTTTAAGTCAACTTTCATTGATCTTTCTAATGGTGTGTTCGATTTTTGTTGATTTGCATTCTTTAGATTTCATGATCATGCATGCATAGTTGTAAGTTAGGTTTCCTTGATCGTACTTGTTTTTATTGCTTATTTTGATTATTATTTGCAATTTCAATATGGCAAACGCACGAGGCATTCAAACTACTTGCTTTACTTCCGCTTTCATTTAGTTTCATAAAGCTAAAAACATATTAATTCGTACAATCTCTTGAATTTTGATAATACCAAGCCACACGAAACCCTATATACTACACCCCTATATACTTTACACTTCACATATGTCAATACTCACCTAGCTTTGTGGATAATGTGTTTGCTGATGTGTAAATGTGGCTGAAGTGTCAATAAAAAAATAAACTTACCCACGTAAACAAACGACGTCACCAGTTTTCGAAAGGTTGAAAGGGAGGAATAGAAATTGCTCGGCCATAAGTTGGTTGTATCATGTATCATCAAAATATTTATGTACCTTTTATGCTAGGTATAATTTTATAACCTTATGTAGATAAGAAAATTAGCCTAGTTCTGATCCTATAAATAATTATCAAGTCATATATTAAAAATATTTTATTTATATGTCTCTAAACTTTTATATTATATCATTTTATAATATTTATCTCTTTCATTTTTGGATTTGTTATACTTCATAAAATTATTTATAAGTTTTTTAATAGACTTCTTATTTACTTTAACTAATTTTATAAGTTTTTTAGATTTATTTATATCTTTTATGATTTAATAATTTTTCATATTAATTAAATAAGTATTTATATTTTAACTATTAGTTTTATATTTTATTTATGATTTTATAATTTCTTTATTATTACATTATGTCATTTTCATGTCATTTTATATTTTTCTTTTCTTCTACATTTTAAATAATTATTCAGAGGTTTTTATATTTTTCCACTACATTTATATAATTTCAATTTTTTTTATATGTTTTATATTGTTGATGTTTTTTTAACCTCCAAATCTTTGAATAAATGTGTGTTTGCGCACACGTGTGTGCGTATGTAGTGTGTGTGTGTGTGTGTAATCCTAATATTTTAATCAAATAAAAAAATTTACTAAAATTTGAACCTTCCATTTAATTTGATACAAGACCCATAATTGGCCTTAGGTTCACATATAAGGTAGTGATTGTCATTTGAACCTAATTCTCTCTCTCTCTCTCTCTCTCTCTCTCTATATATATATATATATATATATATATATATATATATATATATATAGGGTTGGGTTCTAATGAAAACCAGTTCTTATTTGTGAACCTAGGACTTAATCAACACCGTTAATTAATATCATCCAAGGGTTGGTAGAAAAGCAAAATGGGTTTTTAAAAAAGGCAAAAAAATAAAGCGGTGGCTGGGGAATGAATGAAAAAGGGTAAATTGGTCTCAAACAATTTCATAAAATCTCGCCCTCTTGATTATCCGTGATATATGGGATACAAACCGTCACTTCCCCAAACTTCCACGCCGAACAAAATTTCTGACAAAAACTGCACAACGGAGCGGTGAGATTTCACAGAGGGGAGATAGATAGACATAGCAACGACGAAATTTGGACAATTTTCTGGTGCTTTTGGATTGGAACGATGAAGAGAGGGCCGAGTGGTCACCGATACGAGTAATTCACCAAAAGGTACGATTTCCAGACTCGGCTATGTTTGATTTTCAAAATATATGAACCCTAAAACCCAAACTCGCTGAAAACAAAAATAATTATGTGGTTTGATACATGTTCGATCAAGTTGATTACGGTGCTAAACTCATATATATCCAAACCCTAGTATTTTCCCATCCGTAATGAATTCTTTCTTCTATCTTGCTGATGGTGTTCATGAATAAATTTGTGGTGGCGTGGGTAAATTAAAATAACAAGTCAACAGTGCTTTTTTCACATTTGTTGCAGTGCTGTGATTGATGTGCTTCAATGCTTTCTGTATGTTAGAAATTGATTCTTTACTTTGTCCAGTTGCTTGCAGTTCTGTATTTGTATATAAGTGATTCAATAAAATTGGGCAAAATTTTGATTTTTTCAATGTAAGTGCAAATAGTGCTTTCTTTTGAGTTTAATTGTGCATTATAGTAGGAAAAATATAAGGTATGTGTAAAGTGCTTCAATGAAAATACATTAGTGCTTTCTTCTGTAGTCAATGCTTGCTAATTATGTCTAAAATGCTTTTTGGAGTCATTTGATGAGCTATATGAGTAAGTAAGAAGGGTTTGTGATCTCTTATCAATTTGTATTAGGGTATGGAAAATCTTGTGCTTCTTTATAAGTAAAAAAGTGCTTTCTTCTAATATTGACAGTGCTTGATAAGTTTTTGTTTTTTTTGGAGCCTCTAAGTCATAGCTTAAGTGCTTTTTTATGGTACAAAAAAGTGCTTTATCGAAAAAAATGCAATTAATCCAGATAATTTTTCTCATGTGTCTTGAAGTGTTTGTGATTGATATATTTAAGTGCTTTTTTGTAAAATCCATTGAGATTGTTTCCCCATTGCTGAATAAATTTATTTGTGCTTATGATAATATTATGGTTGTAAAATGCTTTCTAAGCTTGATTGCAGCGCTTTGAACAATAAGCATTTGTATAGTACAAAACAAATGATGCAAACACTTGATTGACAACATTCTATAGCCATACAGTAACAGAATGTTCAATTTTAAAAGGTTTTTTTACATGCATATGAAACAATATAGTACTTTAGAGCTATATACAATACTTTTAATTAATACTTAATGGTTTTTTACTGAATTTTGATGATAAGTACTTAAAATTTTCTTACGAAAGTACTTTATAAGTGCTTCCAAATGTTGATTTTAGTTGTTTTCAAGTGTGGCGAGTTGTGTCATGAGTATTTACAAGTGCTACTATATTATATTTGGTATTCCTTTTTATATAGATAATAAAAGCCGTTGGCATCTTTACTTGGCTTATTAGTTGCTGCAATATTTAAAAAGCTCAGGTTGTAGCACAGGTTGTAGCAGAATGTGGACATCTTTTCTTGACATCTTTACCACAGGTTGTAGCATACTGTGGCCACTGCAAAAAGATAAGTGGACAACAAAGAAAGCTCAAGAAACATGGAGCTTCTATTAAATCAACATGGAGATCACTTAGAGGAACAAGAAGAATATAACTTCGAATCTCAAATTTCCCTAAAAACATTACATTTTTGAACATTTTAGTTTTTAATTATTTTTTGGATTTGTAAATCGAACAATTTTTTTTATCAGAATCATGTTTTTTATTACTGAATCTTCTCCCCATTTTTTATTGTTTTAAACTATAATTTTGTAATTTTAAAAAATGATGTATGTGATGTGAATAAATAACAAAACTAATGATAAAAAAATGCATAACCCATAACATATTTACACTGCAAATAGACAACAMGAATTTGATTATTAAAAAAAGAACACTAATGGTTATTCCTTGGTAAWGTGCTTACACTTAGAAAACACTAGTATAAGCGAGCAGTAGGAAGCACTAACTGTTTATGCCCCTAACATGTAAAATCGATGGGATAAAATATGTAGAACTGGCAGAAATGGATCCATACAAAAGTAAAACAAACAACACCACAGATGYATTGGAATACTATAATAAGAAAAATCTAACTACATGGTAATGTTCTGATGTAAGAATAATAGCATCGCATAATACCAACACTTAATTTTAAAAACAATCAATTTAAATACTACAAAAAGAAGAATCTAACTACAAGGTAATGTTCAGAAGTAAGAATAATAACATCTCATAATACCAACACTTTATTTTAAAAACAATCAAAGCACAGTTAAAACCATTAGAAAGTATTTAAATTGCAATTATAGAAGCATTATCTTACATTAAAAAAAGAAAACCAAGTGAAGATCACTCATTGAAAACAATAAAACCAGAAAAGGAACAAAGATCATCCTTTATATTAGAGAGACTATTGGCAATACACATGTTTTAGTTTAACAATTCCATACAATTGCCTCTTCTTAATGCGAGGACATTGAACGAAACCAAATCGCGCCCTGCCTGATCAAGTACCAGTTGCTTAGCTGGTAGACTTAGTCGAACATCAAAACCACACTTGGAGGCATAATTCCTATATAAGTGAATACCATCTTCCAACGACTTGAATTGTTGTCCCTCAAATAACTTAATAATTGAATCACARAAATGCACATAGTMCTTGGAGAGCCTTTGTGAAATCACAACATAATAGCTGRTGCTATCGCCGYCATTATTGCTCCTTGGAAAAAAATATTACCAAAGTCAACAGAGAACATATAATAACAAACTGCTACTAGTTAAAACTTCATACAATCATGATTTTTTTTTAAAAAAAAAGTCTGGTGTTTTAATGATATGTAAAATGAGAACAAAGTAACAAATAAGTTCATTAAAAAAAAGATGACCTAAATCATTCTTAAAACCAGAGATTGTTCAACAATAGAAGCACTAATTATTGTTACTAATAACCAAAATATAATCTACTAAACTTACTGATGTACCCATATTGTTGGTGCTTAAAAATCKAAAATCAATGTTAAAAATAAAATCTAGAACATAAAYAATTACAGAAGTGCTTTGTCACTATGATAACAATGCTTAATTTCCATCCCCCAAATATTTTATAACTTTTAATTAATAAGRTATTGTCACTATCAACACCACCGCGCCGTAACCAGGACTCCCATCGCAAACAACCTTAAACGCATACCCCCTATAACTAAATAAAATTCCCAAGATCGCACAACACCAAAAATCAAATGATGAAGTTTATAAATTAATAAATAGATGCACTCCAACAACAACAACAACAAAAAAAAAAGTGCCATAACCAAAACTCCCATAGCAATAAAACCTTAAAAGCACACCCTCAARAACTAAATAAAACCCTCGAGATCCGCACGACACCAAAAATCAAATGACGAAATTTATAAATTGAAAACAAACGCATCGCAACAAGAAAAAAAAAAGGAGAATAGTATTATACCTGTGATTCCTCTATCTTCGCAGCCAACGCAAATTGAAGATGGATAAGAAAGATAATAGACAGCACATACAAATAATTATGTAATTGACAAAGGAGGGGGAAAGAAGAAACCGTTTGCGAATGAAAAAAAAAATACTAACCGCCGTGATTTAAGGGGAGAAATTAACTACTGAGAAATAAAAAGACTACCGCACCCTTTTATGCTTGAAATTCACTCTAAATAATCTATTAATCATGACCATTGGTTTTATTTAATTAGTGGTGTAGATTTGTCCCTAGGTTCACAAATAAGGACTTGGTTCTCATTTGAACCTAATCCTATATATATATATATATATATATATATAAATGATTTTCTCAGATTTTAGATTTAAATCGTAGGAACAATGTTTATCAAATTATAGCTTATAAGTTAAAAATGTGATTTTCTCAACTTTTAGACTATATTAACCTTATTTTTCTCATAAAATGAATATTGGCAAATACTTATAAAATAATCCCTAATTAACTTTGTGCATCGCATGGGTAAAAGCCCTCGAAAAATATTTATTCACAAGAATGATATAATTATAAATACATTAATTAATGTAATAATCTGTGTATATTCTTTTCAGTTTTTATTTTTTTATTCTTAATTAATATTACTCTTTTACAAATCGTGTAATAACCGGGTTGTATTACATATAATTTGATGTATATTAAATTATATTTTTATTCATTTTGTATTTTATATTCTTAACTCTTGATTATCTTTTTTATGGAACTCCTAATTACCTTTATTATGATTACACTAATTGTAAAGATAAGTTAAATAAAGTTCATTTTTAGAGTTTAAATAAATCAAAATAAGTTACAAAAATATATAAATTAAAAATTAATTTACAAGATAATTTTAATATACACTTAGAAAATTACTAACAAATGTAATCTAAGCATGTGAATAAATTTTATTTGCCACGACTGCACATTTTGTATAGCACATCACATGTTTAATACAACCAATTAATTGTATGTCAAAATAGAGATGATAGTGGTATGAGGTGTTGACACGATATTGATATTATAATTTAATGTTACAAATAGTACGTATTTTAGTTTTTGAAATATTTATTTTCTTAAGAGACATCAATACAATATGACACAAGTTAAAAATGACACACTTTTTTTTAATTACTCGTGCTTCAAGACTTCTTATTTTTATGGGGACATTTACAGTCCAGTCACTTTATGATAATTCTACACTTACTAACCAATAAATTTGTGTAAAAACCATAATCCTTGTTACTTTTAAGGTCTATGGTTGTGATAAATAAGTATTAGTAAAACGATGTTACTTTTGATGTTACAATATCCAAAGTAACATCAAACAGAGTTAACAGAATTAAGCAGTGGGATTATAAAAGTAGTTTGAACACAACAATTAAAATTTTGTCTGTAAGCAAACGTGCTTATGAACTTGGGTATTCAAACCCAAAAATTATATTACTTCTAAACTGTTCAAGATCAATACAAATATAAAGTAATATATGAAAAACACTGATATCAACACGTGATACTAAAATACTTGTCGCCTCGGTATAATGATCTTTTTTGTTGGTTACGCAACTTCAAAGATCTTCTTAATCTCGGACAATGGATCTAAGTACTCAACATGCTTGTGTTCTTCTTGCGTTAGTTTTCGTCGTCTCCTTGCGTCGTTCTTCTTAAAAGCTGCGTGCAAAAGTTACTCCAAGTCTTCTCCTCTTTTTTTCTTAAATAGACAAGTCCTAGAGTTCTAAACTTGGTAAACAAGTAATCCTAAACATAATATGGGAAACTAAATAAAGTCCTAAACACAATCTAGGAAACAAAATCTAGAGTTCTAATTTATTTTGAGCCTAAGAAAAGCAAACAACTAAAAAAGAAAAAATTGCCAAGAATAAAATCCTCAATAATCTCCCTCATTTGATTTTCTGGACAAAATACCCACGACGCAACAAAATGATCAAAAGACCAAAAACTCCACCTAAAATGACACACCAAAAGTAATAATAATGAAATGTTTTCAAACACCAAACAAAAAACAAATAAGGCAAAGGCATAAGGACTTAATGACCACGAATCCTCTTCGACCGACGAGGAGACGTCGACGTCCCTTTATCCTTAGCCTTTGTCTTCCTTAGCAGCTTCTTCATCTTCTTCAACTTCCTGTTTCTGGACTGGATCCTCCTCCTCCTATTTTCCTTGGCTAGACTAGCCAAAACCTCGGCAGCAGCAACAAAACTATCATCACCATGATCAGTATCCACATCAATGTCATCCTCAACAGCATCGTCATTTCCACCACTATCTCCCCCTTTTTGTTCGGAAAGAAAAAGGTCCTCCACAAACGATCCTCAAAGCGCCTGTAGCTGGGCATTCTGATTATCAATCAAAGCTATCTAGGCCTTCACAACTGGAGTAGAAAAATGCACCATGTTGAAACTGGTGTTAGTAACACCAGAACCGTCACCAGAAATTCCACCAGCTCGAGGAGGCGCTTGCCAAGGGAGATTAATAACGCGTGCTCCAGCCAAGTGCTGACCACACAAAGAGAACTAATCGGCCTCTCCAGTGAGCACGTCGTCTCCGATAGGCATAAAACCTTATGAGAGATGGAAATCAGAAAGAGGACGCGGCCTTAGTCGTAGCAAACCTGGTGATGGCCTCAAACACATGTTGGCCAAAGTTGATTTAATCCCACGACCAAGCTTGTACAAAAATAGCACCTGAGGTTGTGTGACAACTTTGGCATTCTTGGTAGGGACCCAATTGAATACAGACACCTTGTGCAACACCGAATATAGAGAGTTCAAGCACGTGACTGGCAACTGCTCACGCCATTCATGCACCAAGCCACCAGACAGGAATCTAACCACCTCGTTCATGTCATCCACGGTTGAATCACCGCACAAAAAGCAGATCAAGGCAGAAGTAAATGCATAAACAGATCCACGCACAAAAACTTTTCCATACTTCACAGAATTGAGATCCATAATAGACGGCAACATATTCGCATAAAACTCCAGGACGACATCACAGATAAACAACATAGCAGTTGTAACAGTGGAAAACATACCTCGGTGCTTAAGAGAAGCAACCAAATTCTACTTTTCAAAGACATCAACCTGATGTCTGCGCTCAATAATCATGCCTGGATTTTAAATCCCAGGAATAGCTCCTCGGCTTCGGTAGTCAAGAACCTCGTGGAGACTGGTTCCATGTCTTCAATCTCGACGGCTTGAGATGGAGCTTCATTAGAGGTAGCAGAGTGGTCGGAGGAAGTTGAAGTAATTGGAGTACTAGAACCAGAATCGGAGCTGGGGGAAGAGACAAGTTCTGTAATAGACAATGTTGGTTTCGGTGACAAATCACCAGAACCAACATCCTCTGCCCGGGCAGCTACAGGTGATGTTGCCTTTGGTGATGAAACACTCAGACTATCACCAGTCTTCTCAGCAGCCTTGGACTTCTTCTTTGCGGACTTCATAGCAGTTAAATGTTCAGCCAGAGGAAATATATCTTCAGAATAGGATGAGTATTCATACTCAGGTGCAGGCTCAGGCTGAGCCATGCCAAACGGATCTAACGGGGGTTCAGCAACCAGTGTGTGTGAAGAGCTAGAAACCTCTCCAGTGAAGAAATTAAGAATTTTGTACGAGGGACTTGAGTAGCTTGTCTCAGCCGATGTTGGTGAGACTTTAATAGACGCCGGGGGATTCTTCTTGTCAGTCAACTTAACAGTCTTCTTCTGGCAAGGAGTCGCCGACTTGGACAACCTTGGAGTAGATGAGGGCACTGGCGCGACAACAGGTGCAGGGGGCACAAATTCTCCATCGTCGGAGTCCGTCATGACTGTCATGTCCTCGACCAAATGCATGTGCTCAATTGGCACATGGCGTCAAGCACCCGCTTTGCTTTTTGGAACAACTGCCGGAACCACGCCTGGGGGAATATTTCGAAGCCTTCGCGACCTCTTCAAGGTCAGATTCCCAACCCGACCAAATATCTCTGCAATAAATGGCAAATTGGGCGGATTGTCAATGTCGATCTCATTGCCCTACTATCCTGGAAAAACCTGAACCTCTTGAATAGCGTCGGAAGGAGCCAGAGCGGGAATAATATCTTGATAGTTGAGCAGTTGTGGACTGACTGGAGGTGTTGCTATTGGTGATGGGTTGTGTGGTACAACACCACCAAGTTCTTCGCTAATGTCCAATCCACCGAATCTTGGGAGATTCAATGGAAATTGTCCATCAGTGGAGCTATGCGCATTGGCGGGAAGCTCTGGAATTCTGCTCGGAAAAGATTTTGACATTCTGTAGAAAATTTCGAAGATAGAAAACGAAAACAAGCAAATTCGAGGGAAAAGATAATAGTCGTTAGAGTAAGAGAATAAAATTTGCTGGAGAATTATGGAGAAATAGGGCAAATGGTACAAAATTCGAGCTTTTATTCTGGCAAAAAGTGACCGTTGCCAGGAGAGAGAGAAAGGGAAAGTAAATAATAATAAAAATGAACCCTTATTTACCTAACATCTGATTTTACACCACACAATATTTTCTTTCCTTCCATAAACACCCATTCCCCCTTAAACTAGGACACATGATCCCAATCCAATTAACCACTATCTCATTATTTTTGGAAATAAATCACGCGTCTCTTTTACTTAGGAAACCGAAATAGAGCTGGATTTTAAAACCATCACCATAGTTGAATGAATATTTTGCAAAGCAAATTTCACTCACCAAATTAATCCATTCATGAGAAGAGGGGGCCCTCCGATCAGCGGCCAAAGCGCGGTGGATGCGCCACAGCTCGCGCTCGGTTGCGTGGTAGCGCTGACGATACTTATCTGCTCGCTCGGAAAGGGTATGAGCCTTGCCGGTGGCGATGGTTAATCGGTTCACCGACTTAGCCAAGTCGGCCTTCTCTTCCTGCAACTGGCGATTCAGTTGACGCAGCTTGGCCCACTCTCGTTTGTAGTGGTGTTTCTTCTGTCTCTTCCTTTCCAGGAGTCGATACAGATAGCTTATCTTCTCTCGGAGCACAGTCAGCTTGACAGAAAGCTTGAAATTTTCAACGAACAGAGAGATGTTCTTTCGTTCACAGAATCGAGTTCTTCAAGAAGGGAGGAAGAAGAAGCCATTTTTGAATTGAAAGAAAATGAGTCATACATGCACGTATATAAAGAAAATAGAGGCGCGTGCCAAGGAATTAAAAAGTACTAGGGTTTCCAGAAAATCAAGAAACCCTAGAAGCCCAAGAGTCATTACAAGACAAAAAGCATTTATTACCATAAAAATTATTTAGAGTATAAATTCAAGAAACGACAAAATACAGACCAGCCACACGGGCGAACTACAGGTCTGACTAAAAGAAAAACAAGAAGCTATCCTAAGAGCCTAAGTCTCGGTTTCCAGCTCAGCATCCAGCTCTACCACCAGTTATTCCACTGCACCCTCAGACAAGGTGCCTGGAGAAGCCCCGCCTGGCAACTCACCCAGACCTGCAAAGGTTGGGGAGGGAGAAGAAGTAGGAGGAGCGACTACGGCAAGAGCCAGGTCTAGTTGAGACTGCTCAGGCATGGGAGATTAACGGACGGAGAAGACGTACTCGGCAAATTCCGCGGCCCCGATGGTATGTAGGCGGTCTTATTCTGGGGCATAGGCAAATGAGGTAGGCTCAGGAGGGTTCTTCAAGGGCAAACTCCGGTCGAAGGGAGCCCAGGGTTGGCTAGGGCCCACTTGGCATGTTCATCCAAACCGAGGTGATAATAAACCACGGCCTCTGGGAAGAGCAGGGCGTAAAGCTCCTTGGACCCCAAGAAATCTTTCTGGGACTCTTCTCTGGCAGCCTGGACCAATTTTAGGCCCTCCTCTGAGTTTAGAAACTCCGTCTTCCACCCCTCCTTAGCCTTATCTAAGGCCTCATTTGCAAGGCTTCTCGTCTCCGCCAGAGCGTCGTCTCTCGCTTCTGAGCGAGCTATTTCTATCATCTTGACCTGAGCTCTCTTCACCTCGGCCAGCTCATCCTCTAGCTCAGCCAACTTATCCCCTTACTTCTTTAGCGCGACTCCTCGCTCCTTGGCTAAAGTCTTGAAGCGCTCTGTCTTCACGGTCAGCTCCTTATTTTCCTTCATCACATCAAACTGAATCATGGATCTAGTGGCTCGAGTGGCCAAGAGGGCCTTCTTAGAGATAGCCTGATTGCGAGAAAGAGGATTAGAACTTGGACAGGTAATGAAAGATAAAAATGAAGGAAAGAAAATTTACCCTTGCTTCGTCCTGGCACCAAGACTCCAGGAGCTCGCGATCGCTCATCTTCTCCAATTCGGGCTGGTCCACCGGCAGCATTTGCCCGCGCATGAATTGGAGAGCAACTTCTCCCGAACAAGTGAGGACCGAATTGATCGGAGGGGGAGCACCGTGTAATGGGAGCAGTGACCGGTACGATCGGACCACTCCAGGTAGTGCGAGGCTGCTTGGATAAAGGCATCACGTCTTCTTCAGACTCAGAGGAAGGGCTCCTCGCCGTTGTAGAGCGGTGAGGCAGTCTGGAAGGGATGGAGCTTGGCAAGCGGGGAGGTGGTGAACCCTGGACTTGGGGAGCTGAAGATGAACCCGCTCCACGGACCACCAGCTTTGGAGCAGCTTCCACTCCTTTCTTGGTCGCAGATTCAAACATCTGGCGCATCATCCTTTCTGAAAAGAGAAGAGATAGAAAGATAAGACTTATGGAAATTAAAAGTATAATGAGACAGACCAGGATAAAAGGAATATTACCGATCTCCTTGGTCAGAGGACCCGTTTCTGATTGTTCATTAAAGAAGTCTAGGACAAAGGGAAGGAGAAGATTAGTGACGTGGATGGGGTTCCCGTTGAGGGTAGAGATTATTTTTTGCAAATAGGGAGGTCTATCCACAGTGGAGAGGTGTGGATAAGAAGGTAGATTTTTAATGGGCTTTGGATGGAAACCCCAATCTCTATCACAGTGGACGAAGAAGAACTTCTTCCTCCAGGCCTTATTGGAGGAAGGGAGCTTGTATAATAAATGGACTCCAGGTCTGGCACTGAGGTAGAAATAGCCTGGGTAAGAGCTCTTTGCTTGAAAGAGATGGAAGAAGGTGTGAGCTGTTGGATCCAGACCAGCATAGCGCATGCCCAGATTATAGCACACCATGATCATAAATGAGTTGGGGGTGAATTGGAAGACAGGGATTTTGTACAGAGCTGCGATCTCTAGCATCAGCGGGTTCACCGGAAGGTGCAAACCCGCCTGAAATTGATCGACGTAAAACGTCAACCAGCCGGCCGGCGCCTGGCACGCTAGGATACCCGCCGGAGGGTTATAAGGGTCATACTTTTCAGGAAACTTTTATTTATGGCGTAATTCCTCAATGGATCTATCACTAAGGATGGAAGGATCTTTGGATGGCCTGGGATAGGCGAAAGATACTCTAACTCGGAGGAGGTGGTGGTCACCGCCGCCCGGGATGGGGACGGTGAGGATGAAGAAACTGCTGCTACCTCCTGGGCAGCAGACGGTGAGGATGATGAAACTTCCATCGCGCCTGGGGTGGGGGACAGCGAAGATGAAGAAATCTCCGCTATTTCTGGGGTGGCAGAGAGCGTAGGAGTAGACGCTCCCACCGCCTGAGAGGAGGTGACGGGGGAAGCGTCGGAAAGCGGAAGAGACGACGACATTATGAGAGATTAAAGGAGAAAAGGCTAAAAAAGGCACCTGATCTACAAGGGTGGCCGGAGAAACCGAACTGGGAAGAGTTGAATCGGAAAAGTTCGTCGGAGTATCAGAGAATGAAGAGAGAAACTCGAGAATTCTGTAAGATGAAAATATGAAAAGTGAAAGAAAGAGAAAGCCTAGCGGGAATTAAAGGGAAGTGGATAAATTCACAAAAATGAAAATCAAGGAAAAGGGGATTTGATGGGATCCCCGCATTTAATGTGGGCAAATGAACATTACCCTAGGTGATGAGCTGGAACGCCAACCGTCCTAGGGTAGGTCACACGCCGATGACCTGTCAGTACTTGGAAAAACGTGTGAATATGGTAACCGTTTGGGAATGTGGGACGACACCACTAATGCCAATAATTAGGCCTGGCCGTCAAGCGGATTTCTAGGGATTCGTGCGAGTACGAGAAACAATAAAAGCGTGTGGGACCTCATTTATTCCTAATGGCCCTGGAATGCTACAGCTCTACCCCAACCATTTCGGGGGGAGGAGTTGATGGGGCATAAATAGGCCAGACCCGGATTGGGGTAGACCTAGACCCATATAGCCAGAAAAAGGAGATCAGGACAACTTAAGCCTTGGTAAGGTTTGACCTGGTTTTCTTAAGAGCAGAATAGATCAGAGAAAGGGTCATCCCAGCCCAGGAATTGTCCTTAGCTGATAGAAATCTCCTGTGAAATAAACTTTAGAATATAACGTCAAGGCAGGCTTGCCATCCTGGCTTGTAATAAAATGGGAGAGCAGGACCAGGGGAGACCTGGAATCCTGACCCCCATCGAGGAGACAAGTGGGACCACTTGTCAGAGTTTGTTGCTTAACGGCCCCTGATTCGCGTTCTTTGTTTCCGAGATCCCGGAAGGGGTCCCCACTGAGGAAAACTATAAATACTTCAGCCCCAAGCCTGAGAGAGGTATGTCATTCTTTGTGCATTCCTTTCTTTGTTCACCAGAAACACTCTATACGCTTTCTGATTTAAGTATCGGAGAAGTTTCCACCGGAAAACCCCCGGTGGTCCTTCTGACGTGTTTGTGTGTGCAGGTCGGGAAACAGTGCCAGGCGTTATCATATTTTTGGGTGAAACAAGTGTCTTAATTTATGCCTAAAAATAATGACCTAAAAAGCTAAAGATCAACAAATGGTTTATGTGACATGATCAGTGTTACTTTTCATGTGATGACATTATAACCAACATTGCTTCAGGTGAAGTCAATGAAAACAGACCAATTACCCAAGTTAATGACTACGTCAAAATCACTCAAAGAGGTAAAATTTAAAGACTGGATCATTTTTAATCCATATTTTCTTCATCTTTTTATAGATTTGAAGAGGAATAGCTTATCTTCGGCAATTGCTGTTAACACCCCTTATTTTTGGACCTGGGAGAAAAACAGTTTCTGCGGGAAAGTTGCATAATCACCTAATTGAAAAGGTTAGTCTTTTTGCCCCTATTCTTATTTCAACATAAGGTCTTATTGCACTTCAACCAGACTCAATGCATTCAGATTATGTATGAAAAAGAAAACAAAAAATGCATGCATAAATATACAGATGTCACAACTGATGACAGTTTTGGTGTCATGACATCAAAACTAACACGGACTTAGACAATGAACATTCCAAGATCTCTTCTCAAATGAGACAAGGTCTCTAAATCTAATACCTTTGTGAAGATGTCAGCAAGCTGATTGTCTGTTCCTATATGCTCAAGACTAACTATCTTTCTCTCAACCAAGTCACGAATAAAGTGGTACCTTATGTCAATGTGTTTGATTCGTGAGTGCTGGACTGGATTTTTTGAGATATCAATGGCACTGGAATTATCACAGAGCACAGTCAAAATTCCACTATGTAGACCGTAGTCTTCTATCATTTGGTTCATCCACAATAACTGTGTACAGGCACTTCCAGCTGCAATATACTCGGTTTCAGCTGTAGAAAGAGAAATACAATCTTATTTTTTGATATACCATGAGATAAGATTATTATCCAAGAAAAAAAAAACCATGTAGTACTCTTTCTATCCACAACATCCTCAGCCCAATCCGAGTTCGTATATCCCAGCAGTTTAGTACATGTTTCTTTAGTATACCAAACACCTAAATCAGTAGTACCAGCAACATACCTAATGATACGATTGACAACTTTCAAGTGTGATTCTTTAGAATTTGATTGATATCTAGCACACAGACACACACTATACATTATATCAGGCCTGCTCGCAGTCAAGTACAAGAGGCTTCCTATCATGCTCCTATACAAGGTGTTATCAACACTGATACCAACATCATCTCTAGACAGTATCACGGTTTTTCCTAACGGTGTTTTTTTATGTGTTTCATTCTCTAGTCCAAACTTCTTAACCAAATTCTTAGCATACTTAGACTGAGAGAGAAAAATACCGTCATTCAACTGTTTAATTTGAAAACCCAAAAAATAAGAGAGATTACCTTCCATGCTCATTTTAAACGTATCAGACATCTTTGTGATAAAATCACTCACAATCTTCTCATTTGTAGACCAAAAAACTATGTCATCTATGTAAATCTTGACAATCAAGATGTGCTTATTTGATCTAAGAAGAAATAAGGTTTTATAAACTTCTCCTCATCTAAAATCTAAAAATAACAAGAGTTGAGTCAACATCTCATACCAAGCTCTAGGAGCTTATTTTAAACCATATAAAGCCTTTTTCAATTTTAAAACAAAATCAGGTTTTTGAGGATCAACAAACCCTTTAGGTTGCTCAACAAACACTTCTTCACATAAAGATCCATTCAAAAAAGCGCTCTATATGTCTATTTGATGTAAAGAAATTTTCATATGACAAGCTACAACAAGTAAGAGTCTTACCGATTCAATGCGAGCAACATGAGCAAAAGTCTCATCAAAATCAATACCTTCAATTTGTGTGTATCCCTGTGTAACCAGTCGTGCCTTGTTTCTCACAATGTTTCCAGCTTCATCTATTTTGTTCTTGAAAATCCACTTGGTACCAGTTACATGTGAATCTTTTGGACGAGGTACTAAAAACCACACATCATTCTTGGCAAACTGGTCCAGCTCTTCTTGTATAGCCTTGATCCAAAATTCATCCTAATGAGCATCTTCTACACGCTTTATCTCTGTTTTGGAGAAAAATAAGGATTCTCGAATTTTAGAACAGTTAGTGGACAAGCAAACAAACCTTACCATCTCTTTGAGATTTATTTGTCATTTTCTTGTACTTCTTTCATCAAGATCCCCAATGATTTGATCCGTAGGATGATTCTTCTTAATTCTTGAAGGAATATTCCTCTGATGTAAATCAATCGGTTCAGCTGGATCTTCCTCACCTGATTCTGAATCAGATTCTGGAGCAGTTTGGGTTGGTGTTACTTCTAGTGTCATGTCATCGGAACCGTCACCACTTGTATCTTCAGTTTCTAAACCTGTAGTTACATCTACACCACCCGTGATATTTTCTTGATGATTCTGATCATAAACCAGATCATTATCCTCAGCAGGTTTCACAGCACTAGTCATATCATCAAACTTGACATTAACTGACTCCATCATGCAACGCGTTCTAAGATTAAACAATCTATATGCATGACTATTTTGAGAGTATCCCATGAAAATGCACTTATCACTTTTCGAGTCAAGTTTTTCAAGATGATTTATGTCATTTAACACATAACAAATACATCCAAAAATATGAAAATAGCTCAAGTTTGGCTTTTTCCCCATTAATAACTCATAGGGAGTAACACAAGATCCTAGTCTGAAATACACCCTATTAATTATATGGCATGCAGTGTTCATTGCTTCCCCCCAAAACGTTTTGTAATCCCATTTAAAATAAGCATAGTCCTAGTCCTTTCTGTAAGAGACCTATTTTTACGTTCTACTATGCCGTTTTGTTGAGGGGTGATAGGTGAAGAAAACTCATGAGTTATACCTGTTTTAGAGCAATAATTTGTAAAAGAAGCATTCTCAGATTCTTTACCATAATCACTCCTGATTCTACCTATACTCACACCAAAACGAACATTAAACTTTTTCATAAGTTTTTTAAAAGTTTCGAAAGCCTCAGATTTTTCTTTTAGAAATTCTACCCAAGCAAAACAAGAAAAATCATCTACAATCAAAAGAACACACCTCATACCACCAAGGCTTTCTACTTCAAGTGGACCCATAAGATCCATATGAAGAAGCTCAAAACAGTTTGATGTAGTGAGACTCTATACGTTTGGATGTGACACCCTGACCTAATGACTCAAACTTTTGTGCACCCCGTTTTTAATAATTAATTTAAAAGCACGTCAGTTTGCTCACAAGTGTACGAGGTAACTGCAGGGTGATGAGTTTGACTCGAGTCGTATCTCTCGAGGAAACAACTGTTCGGTCTTTCGGATGTTTTTCTCAATTACGAATAACATACATATACATTTGGGGTTTTAAATGGATTGAATTGATCATTATAACTAAAGCAATAATTAAACTAAAACTAATTAAACTAATCACTTTAACTAGATTATCAACTACGAGTAATAATTAAACTATCAATAATACGCAACCATAAACTAAATCTAATTAACAAATATAAAAGCATGAGCATAAAAAATTACCACTAAGCAATGAATCATAAGAATCTAAGATTAACGAATAACTAAGCATAAATCAATCGCATAAATCAACTAAATTAAACCAATATCCAATATCAAGCATAAAACAATTAAGCTAATTAAACTAGTTCTAGCATTAACTAAGAATTAAACTAGAAATTAACTACTAAATTAACTAAGAGTTTAGAGAACTTATTGAATCTAATAAAAGCAGTAGAATTCTCCAGCTATTCCGGAGTTGCACGTCGATCTTGGGCGAAGATTGAATCCCGAACTCGAAATCGATGTTTTGGACGCTTCGTTCTTCGATCCTTGATCTTCGTCTTCAAATCTCGTAATGAGATGTGGATTTATGTTTATTATCAGCTAAAATACCCTAGGGGTCGTGTCTTTTCTTCAAAATCCGAAATAATGAGGGTTTATATAGATTTTGCATGACTTGGCACATAAGAAACCCTAATTTCCGAATTCTGGGCCGTCGCATCGACGGCGCATCGACGTAGCGTCGACTGACGCGTGCTGGCGCTCGGCAGGATTCGGTAGACTTGGTCGGCAGGTGTGCGCGTCGGCTGGGCGGGAGCGTCGACGGGGTGTGTCGACATCGACGCTTCAGCAAATAGCGTCGACGTTGCGTCGACAGTGGTGCGTCGACATCGACGCTTCAGAACGTAGCATCGACGTTGCGTCGATGGAGCGTCGACTGACGCGGTCATGACTCGCTGACATGGCTCGCGTCGACGGTGCGTCGACGGTCGCGTCAGTCGACGCGACTGAGCGTCGGTCTCCGTTTCTCGATCGTTTGCTACTCGTTTCACCGGAAAGCTTGTTCTTCTATTCTCGAACATCGAACTTCGTCTTTTACGTGCTAAACTCTTCCAGTTACTTAGCTGTAAGGTGAAAAACAACGAAACATCACCTAATTGCATCAATTAAGATCAAAATGCGGTAAAATAAGCTGGAATTATAAAATTACGGAATTATGCTTAAATCATCCAACTTATACCAAAAACAAATACGAAAACGAACTAAAAAGCTAATAAAAATAAGGATAAATCTACTCTAATCACCTACTTTCCTTTTCGACATGCCTCGCACATGGGATGATCTTGGTGTTGAGCTTAGGTAGTCCGTTCACAGCTTCCTTCTTGGTCAATCTTTCCAACATTTTGTAGTTGACATGTCCGAGCTTTTGATGCCACACCTCTGCATCACTCAATTGAGACAGCTTGCATAACACATCACCATTGATTTGGTAGCAGTTATCAGAAGTCCTCTGACCAGTGAGGATACAGGCATCGTCCTCGTCATACACTTTGCACTTTTCACGGTTGAACTTGACACTGAAACCACCATCACAGAGTTGGCTAATGCTTATCAAGTTCGCTGTTAGACCTTCAACCAACAAAACATTCTCCAGCTTCAAAATACCAGGAACATGAAGGGTTCCTTGGACAATAATTTGGCCTTTAGCACCTCCATCATACTTCACTTTCCTCCATGAAATTTGACAATATTCGAGAGTAGATCTTCAAAGCCGGTCATATGTTTAGAGCATCCACTATAGAAGTACCAGGCTCCAGGAATGTGAGACTTTAGAGATGAATAAATCATGTTGCACTTGATATCGTTCTTTTTTACCCAGACCTGCTTGACTCTAGTGTCAGTTTTGGTGTTAGCAACATGGAAACCGTCATGGAACCCAGCAGATAACTTCATTCTATCAAACCGATACTATTTCTCAGTAAGCTTCCAGCAGTATGGTCATATGTGACCTTTCTCACCACAGTGATGACACACATATTGTCTTCTTCTCCTTTTGTGGCGTTTGGTCGACTGCACTTTTTGACTTGACTCGGGTTTTTAAAAAGGCTTGTATCCAATCCCGTGTTTTGAACAATCCGGGATACTTAGTTCCAAAATCTCATCTAGCTTGGCCTTACCCTTGTTGAGGTTTGTGAGGGTTTCTTGGGCCTTCTTCAACTCATAATTTACTCGTTCCAGCTCAGCATCCTTTCTAGTGAGAGACAACTCTAATCGGACAATTATATTGAATTGATCATCCTTTACTTGAGTCAGTTTATCCACATTGATCATGAAAGTCTTGACTTTGAGCACTTGATTGCCCCAGCTAGCAAATAATTCATCATACTCAATTTTCAGTTTCTCATATTTGTCGATTTTCTCTCAACTTCTGCATTCATGCACAAGGTTTTGGTTTTGGTGTTACCAAAACGAATATCGTCATCCCATACAACATTAGTAAATAGGGCTAGAAATGATTTGGATGACTCAGATTCGCTTTCATCTTCATTGTACTTGGTCGCTATCAAGTTCTTCTTCCCAGAGTGTTTGCACATTCATTCTTATAGTGTCCCCAACCTTTACATTCATGACATTGAATTTCACTCAGTGGTTTTGGGGAACCAGAGGTTTTGGAATCCGAAGAAGAGGACTGAAATCTGACAAGTGTACGTCCTGAGGATTTTATTATCTCCGTCTTAGATTTTGAGTTCGACCCTCCAATTTTGTTTTGTCTTTTTAAGAACTTGTTAAACCGTTGAGACACAAAGGACACTTCTTCATCTCCAAGTGTAGTAATCTCAATTTTTTCCAGTAGCTCTCTCCAATCAAAATCTTCATCATTGTCATTAGAGTTGACATCGGAAGAGAGGGAAACATTCTTTTCTTTTGAGTTAGCACCGAGAAATTCCATCTGGAAAGTTTTAAATGAGCCTACCAACGCATCGAAGTCTAAATTATCCGTATCCTTCGCTTCCTCAATGGCTACGACTTTGATGCTAAATTTCTTGGAAATCGATCTCAGTAGTTTTCTCATAAGATGTTTATTTATAACCGGTTCTCCAAGCTCTCCGCACTCATTGGCAATATCTGAGAGTCTCATGGTATAGTCCATGGTGAAATCTTTGTCATCCATTCTCATTGCCTCAAAGGTAGACGTCAGCATCCTCAGTCTTGACCTCTTGATGCTATTGGTTCCTTCGCATACCCTTTGTAATGCATCCCATGCATCTTTCGCCGATTCACAGTTTTTGATAACTTTGTAATAGTTTGTATCAACATATCCACAAAGAGTGTTGATTGTCTTTGAATTCCAGTTTGAAAGGGCTAGTTCGTCAGCTGTCCATGCTTCTTCTTTCTTAAAGATGGCGTCTCCTTCAGCAGCAGTGACACGTGGTCTTTTCCATCCAACCAAAATGGTTCTCCACGCTCGTTCATCTATGTTCTTTATATGCCACCCCATCCTCTGTTTTTAGAGAGAATAGTTCTCTCCATTAAGGATCGAAGGCCGTGGATTGCCTTGAGCACCCATGACACCTATAAAATAAGGATCAGTACTTAGTACGTCAAGTAACCCGCTTTAGATGCTAATTGTTAATTTTAAGATCTATGGTTGCGGTAAATAAGTATCAGTAAAATGATGTTACTTTTGGTGTTACAACATCGAAAGTAACATCAAACAGAGTTAACAAAATTAAGCAGCAGAATTATAAAAGTAGTTTGAACACAACAATTAAAATCTTGTCCTTAAGCAAACGTGCTTACAAACTTGGGTATTCAAACCCGAAAACTATATCACTTTTAAACCGTTCAAAGATCAATACAAATATAAAGTAATATATGAAAAACACTAGTATCAACACTTGATACTAAAATACTTGTCGTCTCAGTATGATGATCTTTTTTGTTGGTTACGCAATTTCAAAGATCTTCATAATCTCGGACAATGGCTCCAAGTACTCAACGTGCTTGTGTTCTTCTTGCGTTAGTTTTCGTCGTCTCCTTGCGTCGTTCTTCTTAAAAGCTGCGTGCAAAAGTTACTCCAAGTCTTGTCCTCTTCTTGTCTTAAATAGACAAGTCCTAGAGTCTTAAACTTGGTAAACAAGTAAAACAAATCCTAAACATAATATAGGAAACTAAATAAAGTACTAAACACAATCTAGGAAATAAGATCTAGAGTTCTAATTTATTTTGAGCCCAAGAAAGGCAAACAACTAAAAAAGGAAAAATTGTCAAGAATAAAAGTCTCAACAATCCTTAAATATTGGTGATGTATGAAAACGTGATTGGAATACCATACATGATTATTGTGAAGTCACTGTAGTATTTTCTTATTTTTATAACTATCATGCATTCTTAAAAAGTGTAGTTTTATGATCTCGTGTAACGCACGAATTATCTTGATGTCAGATATTAATAATTAAGAGTAAAAGATTGTTAAAAATTATTTGTTGGGAAGAAAATGGCATACTTATATTTTATTTTTATGAATAATTTAAATTATCAAACCCGTATTTTTTTTCCTTTCAAAATTTGCGCAACACATGAATATCAAGTCAAATTAGTAATTATTGAATTGTATATAAGTTCCTTCCTAACTTAATCACCTACACCCGTCATATCAAATCAAATTAGTAATTATTGAATGTATATAAGTTCCTTCCTAACTTAATCACCTACACCCGTCATGTTTTTTAGGCCATGTTTGCCCTATCATTCAGAATACTGGATTCGGTATTTTGAATACCGAATACTCGTTTGTTGTATGACTTAAAAATCAAATACTCAAACAACAATATCTTACAATTAAATAATTAAATATTACTAATACAATATAATAATATCCTACCACCTACTTTTCAAACAAGATTTGACGTCAAATATAATATAATAATATTATCACCTACTCTTCGCAGATATGATTTGACATCTACCGTAAAAAGTAAAGAATTCTAAATCCTATAACAAACAAGAATTCTTACTATTTACATAATTCTGAATACCCTAAAATTCTAAATACCCAAACTTAGAATTCCAACTAATATTAATCTAAACAGCCAGTTAAGCATTTGAGTTTGATTAAATATTTTTGGGCTGGACTCCTGTGAGTCCAGATTGACGGGTCGCTCCCGTTAGACCGGGTCAAACCCAAATCCATTTTAACTAGACTATTTAATGGAAATTCAGTCAAAAATTGGGTCGGATATTAACGAGAAACAAAACAAATCTATCCCACCCAGCGACTGCATCTCCCGGCGGCACATACCACCGCGACCACCCAGCAACTGCATCTCCCGGCGGCGCATACCACCGTGACCACCCCAGCGACTGCATCTCCTGTCTCCAACCACCATCTCCAATCCATCGGCTGCATCTCCATCGTGTGAATCTCAAAAATCTTCAAACAACCACCAATTTTATCTCCATTGACGCATTCCCATCTTCGAACCTTCAATTACCAGGAATCTCCGCCTCCACCTTCAATCGCCGCCGCCGTCAGCCCCTGGTCGTAGCCTTCAATTACCAGGTAATCTTCAACAATCAATTTGATTTTTGACCTAATTGTATCATTTTGGTTTCGACTTAATTCTAGGAATTTTCGTAACTGTTGGTAGGTCAAATTTTACAAACTAAAGAAGGAAATTAAAGACGAGATAGGTGATTTGGGACTCTACATGGGAGAAAAATCCAATGTAAACAAAGGTAATATAGTATTGGTCTTATAACTGTGATGTATTGGTGTTATAATTGTGATATATTGGTATTCTGACTGCACTGTACTTGGTTTTTTTGCTGTGTTATGTCGACATATTCATAGTAAAACAGCAGGGGTCTTGTCTGAAAATTATTAGTTATTAGTTCATTATTGTATTGGTTTTGGAATGTAATGTATTGGTTTTTTGTTTCAATGTATTGCTATTCTGATTGRATGATAATTGCTTTTTTGGAGATTAATTTTATTATTCAATTCAGGGGCTGTGATAATTCATGATTCTAGTGACGAAGAAGGTGGAAGTAACATTGATAATGAATCGATAAATAATATCTTGTTGAATGATGAAGGTATGCAACTATTTTGATTGGATTGATTTTATTTCTAAAACATATTCGAAAACATCTTATGTGATAATATCTTGTTTTCCATTTTTTGTATTTAGGTGATACCACAAATTTAAGTGGTTCTCTTATTGTGTAAAGAGAAAGAATTTTGAAAACATCTATCAGTTGTATTGTGGACATGCACGTCAAGTTGGTTTTAGCGTTCGGAAAACAACAACAACGGTGAATGATGATAGGTTGAATATTTATAGATGTACTCACATTGACTGGATTAGAAACTGGTACTTTGATACTGAGATTTATTTTCTGTTATCTTAATGTTATCTTATGATTTATGGTATTTACTAATTATATTTGATAAGTGTATTGGCTTTTATGTTCAAGGGTATTGGTTTTCTGTTGAATCGTATTGGTTTTCTGTTCAATTGTATTTGTTTATATATTTGCAGTGTGTTTGGAAAATAAAAAACAGAATGCATAAAAAAGTACTTAATAATAGGAAAACTTTTGTGATGGCATAACAAAAACTTTACATTTATTACAAAAAAAAAAAACCAATACTTCATAGAATGTAAACCAATACATTGTTTAACAAAAACCAATACCAAATATTGTCAAGGATTTACAAAAAATTGGGACTAAAATTTGCACCAATCTCCAAAAAGATAAAACAAGCACAAAAAATACTTACTGCTAGACATAAAAATCACAGCTCAACTTTTGTGATGGCATAACAAAAACTTTACATTTATTACAAAAAAAAAAAACCAATACATCATAGAATGTAAACCAATACATTTTTACAAAACCAATACGAAATATTTTTTCAATGATTTACAACAAATGGGGACTAAAATTTGCACCAATCTCCAAAAAGAAAACAAGCACAAAAAACTTGCTTCTAGACATAAAAATCACAGCTCATAACTTTTGTGATGGCATAACAAAAAGTGTACATTTATTACAAAAAAACCAATACATCATATCATGTAAACCAATACATCGTTTTACAAAAACCAATACGAAATATTTTGTAAAGAATTTACAACAAATGGGGACTAAAAAAGTCCTAATTTAATGAACAATCACAGTTCAAAACTTTTGTGCTTTCAAATTTCACAAACAAAAAAAAAATACTTTTCATTTTTGAAAACCAATACTTTTTATCATAAAACCAATACCTTAATATAAAAAAACCAGTACATATAACTTCCTTTTGGAGAAAATTTTACTACTTGTGCATACTTCAAAAACCTCCACAAAAAGGAAAGGGTACAATAGTTCCACATAAAAGCACCATTAGAAACTCCATCACCATAGTGCTAACAACTAACTAAGAGTCTAAGGATATCCGAGTTCAAACACATACTAATACGTCTGAGTAACAATTCAGATACTTCTTAATAGAAAACAGATACATAATAGTCAAAATAATAACCCCGTACTATCGGGCATAAATTTCTTCACATCATTCCTAACAACATCCAAACCTCCTTTAGGCAACATAAACACGTCATATATATCATCAGATGTGACTACAAAACTGTTTTTCTCGTCAATATTTAGCATCTGACTACATCCATTAAATCTATGAACGAGCCACTGTATCAGTCCTGTTTTAGTGACATCAATCCCTGCAATGCTCATCATCCCCCCAAACCCAATGTCTTCAACGACTTTCATTTGTGCAGGAGTCAAACCAGAAATAACTTCACAAATGCCAGTAGATTTACAATGGATGACAAATTCAGGATCATGTCGCCTGCAAAAATAAGAAGATATAAGAAAAACAATACTTCAAAAAAGACCATAAARCAATACTTCATAGTAGAYAACACAATACTTCAAAAACCATAAACCAATACTGCATAGTAGTAAACACAATACTTCAAAAGACCATAAACACAATACTTCAAAAACCATATCAATTGTAACATACACAAATTCATATGATCATATCGTCCKTTTGTTAACCAGACTCACTATGTGAGAAGATGCATAAGCTAGTATTAATCCCATAGGATTCTGTCCTGGTTTCTTGAAGGAGAACCTCTTATTTGACTTAATGTAAGAGAGTACCTTTTTGAATTACCAAAAGATGAATCCCATTCATTCATTTATTAACTCATTCATTCATTTAATACATATAAAACAAATATATGAAAAAAGAATGATTATAATCTTGTAAAAAAGGCTTARAGATTAAAACTCACATTCGTTTCTTCTTTTGTGGAGCTTTATTTRCTTCTTTCTTCCTCTTCTTTCCTGAAGCTTTCTTTTCTTCATTCTCTGAAACTGAAGCTGGAGCTTCCTTCTCCAAAACCGGGCCTGCAGCATCCTTCTCCAAAACTGAAGCTGGAGCTTCTTTCTCCAAAARCGGGCCTGCAGCTTCAGCTTCCTTCTRCAAAARCGGGCCTGCAGCTTCCTTCTCCTTCCTCGACCRTTGCTTCCTCTTCGTTCCAACAGCTTTCTTGAACTTAGTCGAGACTGGAGATTCGTTCTCCGTAATCGAAGCTTGATCTTCTTTCTCCATAATAGGGTCTGCTGCTTTGTTCTCCATAACAGGGCCTCCAGCTTCCTTCTTCTTCATTTGGACTTTCTTCTCCTTCGGAGGAACATTCTTCTTCTTTCCAGGATTTTTGTTCTCCTGGACCGGCTCTTGTCGACTTTTCTTAGCTTGTTCTTTAGTACGKAATGTCGTCTGGGGACTGCAAAACACCAATATTCAACATAAGAAAKAAGAAATGTAAAATATAATCATATAYATTTCATTAGCATTAAGAGAAACAATGCAAAACATAACATATATCAKCATTCAAATATTTATACACTTGTGTCTAGCATATCACAACATATCATAGAGGAAAGCATTACTTAAAACCCTTCAATTCACGAAACCCATTCAGACAACAAAAACATCACATATGAAATTATGTACCAAAATCCGTCTGAAACCCTATATCAAAATAATTGGGACAAATTCAAACCCTAAAATGCAGAATATACTGATTTCAAAACCGAAATCTTAAAATAGAAAGAAACTCACCTTTGATAAACCAATTGAGGATGAACAAAGCACGATGCTCAGTGAAAATTTGAGAAAGATTCGCGACCTTAAACGGATAAATAGCCGGTGCTCTGGTGGCCGGTAAACTCGTATGGCGGTGATCGGCGAGAGAGAACGGCGAGAGAGCAGGTTGAAAATCGGCAGTAGGGTTTAGGGAAAAGGTGAGAAAAAAAGGGCGGACGGTGAAAAACTCGTAAGGCCGAAATCACTGGGTTGGATGTTGATATAATTGATCAAATTATAATAATACCACTGGATCGGGTATGGGTCGGGTTGGCCTAACGGGAGGACCCGTTAGTCTGGACTTACCCAAGTCTTTGCCAATATTTTTTCACCCGCACACCCAAAAGTGAATTTGCCCACTAAAAAATAACTCACATTATCAATGTCGCATTCTAGTGCAATTCTTTCTTATACACAAAATATAGCCGTATCGCTCCATAAATCTTTTGGTGAACCTGGATTGAAATTTTGTGAAGAAAGTGAAGGTGCAATAATAATTCATTCCCCTTTGCTGACAACGACTCACTAAAAGCGACACCCGGATTTGGTTACAAGCCTCCACATGATAAAAGTTACTGCAACATCGGTAGGCCTGTTCTATGCTAGACAACACAGGCCTAGGCAGCTATAAGTAAATTTTACATAATTTTGAAATGCTCATCATTTGAGATTTTTATTGACTTTGTTCACGGGACCACTTCCTATGTGATTATACGGTGTTCTTCTAGTACTACCTTTTAATTTTTATTTTTTCCTATCTCATAAATATAGACAATTTTAAAAGGTTAGGATTAAATTACAAATGTCGCGAAGTATCTATTTTCTTAATAAACCTTATATTATCTAGTAAAACATAATTGATTCTAGCATTGCTTAAGCAACATAAGTACACTTCAATATGTAATGAGGAGTACTTAGGAAAGCTTAAACAAGATTTGAGCTAGTGTATTAATAATTTTTTCTTATTCTTACAAATCTCATTTGAGGCGGGTTTTGTACTTATTGTTTGCTTTGCTGTAATGATTAAGATGCAAGTTCAAACACTTTTTCTTGTTAATTTGTGTTTGTAAATATCAATTTTCAGTCGTGATTTATTTTATGTGACAAATTTTATGTTGCAGATTAAAAAAAGAAAGTATTCTACTACTAAAATGATGTGACAAACTGTATGTAATACTTTTTTGAGAGATGAATTTATTTTATTTATAATTGAAATACTTACATATATATATATGTGTGTGAGTGTTATGTTTAATTAATTTAATTGTTATCATCACTCTTATTAATTAACCATGTAATACACTGCTTGCGTTAGTATTATTCAGTAAAACACAATTCTCTTGCTCGATGTAATTGGGAAAATTACTTTTCGAGATTACACAGTAAAAATCTTAAATTGGGTTTGATTAAATATTGTTGAAAGACGATTCCATAATCCATTTACTTGGCCAGAAAAATAAAGTAAAATAAATAAATAAATATATATTAATATTAAATAAACCTTATATTATATTAGTAAAACATATAATTCATTGGAGCATTGTTTCATGGTAATTTGAATTTCCCTTTTAATTTCACTGACTTGATGGTAATTGGGAAAATTACTTGTAAAGACTGAAGAGTATAAATAGTAAAAATCTTAATTAGGTATTGAATGCACCGAATTAAATATGGCGTGTTGAACGACAATCCCATTCACTTGGCACCGCAATTAATAAAATAGCGTTAAAATATTGTTGAAGTTGTTGTGCACTGTAAACGGTGACCTCTTCACTTCAGCTACTCCAACCCAACTACGCTACAAAACCTACAAGGCTACTATAACTATTCCCCTTTTTCCCTTCTTAAGTTCTAACGACAAATAACGAACGCCATTTATTGCTCCTCACCATTTTCCCGTTTACAGTTACTTTTCACGCAATCGATATCAATTTTGTTATCAACGGTGTATATCAATTTCTTCCCGTAACTACTTACGTTTACCAATCACTAAGAAAAAGACAATTGTACCCCTAGGAAAAAACACCGGGTCAAATCAGGAAGCGGAAGTTCAACAGAAAACCCGAACAGGGTTAAAAAGGGTAAATCACAAGCCCGCCGTAATTTTATTCATTTGCAAGCCCTGCCCCTTTTTTTCTCCAATGCTTTTTCTTCGCCCCTCCCTCCCTCTTGAATTGAAAATCAAGCCTAAAAAAGAATATTAAAAAAAGGACGACACGTAAGTGAGAGAGAATAAAAGGGACAGTGGACGCAGGAAGCTCCAGAATTTGGTTGTGTGGAGAGAGAAAAACATAAACAACAAAAAAACAGAGAGAAGAAAACCGATACATACATACATACACACATAGCGTTAATTTATATACATTTTAATATTATTATTATCAGATCTTTCATTTTCATTCAATCGCTGCTTGCTAGAATTTTCTGGGAGACGTCGATTTCTTTAAGGATTTTATTTGGATATCCGCATTTTCTGCCAATTTCAAAACGAGACAGATCGGAGCCACAGGCTCCATCGATTCGATTGCGATCCAGCTGGGTATTGGTTCTAGGGTTAATGTAAGCTTCTATCTCATTTTTTACTTTTTATGGTTTATCATCACTTTGATGATCGAACCTCGTGATTTATGGATGCATGTGTTTTCTGTATTTGAATGTATGTTTGCAATGTGTTTTTCTGTTTTTGGAACCTTATGTTGCGTTTCGGTTTTCTGCGAGTTGAGATCTGATGGGAAATCTATTGGCATTGTTGAATTTCAGGTTATTGGTTGGTGTAGAATGAATTAATAGCGTTATTATTATTATTATTATTATTATTATTATTATTATTCATGTGCTTGAATTTTACCAATATATATATATATATATATATATATATATATATATATATATATATATATATATATATATTTTATTTCTTATCCATTTTGATTTTTGCAGTCTAAATGTGTAGTTTTTTGTTGAATTTTGGCATTTGTTATTCAAATGGATCTTATAATCGGAGTATATAGTAACACCTTTAACTAGTTACAGTTGATAATTTATAACTAGTTCTCTGTAGAAACCTGATTTCTTCTAAGAGGTAGCTGGCAGTTATTCAATTTGTTTCAAAATTTAATCTAAATCAAATAAGAAAGGTTGGTGTTTGTGTTGAGTTAATCAGACTATTAGCAAAGGTTATAGTAAGAAAATATTCTCCTTGTGATCAAGCGAAATGTATAAATCAACTTGAAATTGGATGTTTTTGTTACAGCAAAATCTGTGCATGTGCTATACACATAGTTACTTCCTTATATGTAATCTTTGTGATACTAATCCGTTGGTTTCATGATGTAGTTCAATCTGAGATGGTTTTGTTTGCGAACCACATACCCTGAACTTTGAGGATAAAGTCCTTTCTCCTTTACCCTCTTTGTTCCGAACATGGCCACAATGTCAGGTGTGTAAATGCTCATGACATATCATCCTTTTCCATTAACTACAAATCTCTGGTAGCACTTGTCACTCACAGATTATTACATTGTCTCCCGGCTTCCTTTTGTTGAAGGAATAGAGGTGTTAGATGAAACAAGGGAGAGGAAATCAGATTATGAAAACTCTGAAGATGAACGAAGGAGATCAAAAATAGTGTCTTTGAAGAAGAAGGCCATAAATGCTTCAAACAAGTTCACTCACTCTCTCAAGAAAAGGGGGAAAAGGAAAGTTGATTTTAGAGTTCCTACCATTTCTATCGAGGATGTGCGTGACCCAAGAGAGGAGACTGCTGTCTGTGACCTGCGTCAAAAACTACTTGACAGGGATTTTTTGCCAGCTAAGCATGATGACTACCATACTTTGCTGAGGTGAGTTTTTTTCCCTCGGTTTTGCATTTTGACAATTCTTCACTCCTCTGGTTCCAATCTCTACATAAACTAACAACGGATCATCATATGAATTTACTTTATGTTAGATGTTTGAGCTCTTCATTGTTGTGAAGTCTGAATTCAAGATTTGAAAAAAAAATAAAAAAATCTATCATCGTTGACATTTAGTTACAATTATTATTATTATTTATATATTCTCATGGGGTCCAAAATATTTAGGGTGATGGATGAGGGTAGCTTGTCCGCCCGCCTGCCCTTACTTCCATCATGTTGTAGATTGTTAGCTTCTGCTCCCGCCCCCCACACATCAGGATCCAACGGTTTTAGCTTATATTATTTGTTGATTCACAGATTTCTGAAAGCCAGAGACTTCGACATTAGTAAGACTGTCCAGATGTGGGAAGAAATGCTTAATTGGAGGGGGGAATATGGAGCAGATACCATTTTGGAGGTAATGATACATGACGATAAACTAGGCAAAAGAGTTCTTAGTAGTTTCACTTATAATGATAATTTCCCCCCACCCCCACCCCTTGTGAGCCTGGAATCTTTTATCTTATTGTGTCTTAGGAGTTTATTTGGAGAGGCTTCAGCATATATTTTTTATTAGATTCAGTTCACTAATTATTGATTTCAGGACTTTGAATTTGAGGAGCTGGAAGAAGTCTTGCAGTATTATCCCCAAGGATATCACGGGGTGGATAAAGAAGGCAGGCCAGTTTACATTGAAAGGCTTGGGAAAGCTCACCCTAGTAAACTGATGCGCATCACTTCAATTGAAAGATATTTGAAATATCATGTTCAAGAATTCGAGAGGACTATACATGAGAAGTTCCCAGCATGTTCCATTGCTGCTAAGAGGCGAATCTGCTCAACAACCACAATTTTGGATGTACAAGGGCTGGTCTGTTGATTGAACTCTTTGTCAGTAGTCCTTAGTTAATTCTATTTTCTGTTTTAGTAAATCTACGCACAGTTTTCTAACTACTTTGCTAGGAAAACATTATCTTCTCCAGTTTTCATACTAATTGATTAGATTAAGAATGCAACTCAGTTGACTGAGTGCCAGGAAAGTCAGAAATTGTTTTTTCTTAGCTTGTAGTGTTAAAGAAGTTCTGACCCATATATGTTGACTGACACTGAAGTAAGATTTAATTTCATGTGCAATCACATCATAAATGGTGATTTCAGGGGGTTAAAAATTTCACAGCGACGGCTGCTAGTCTATTGTCAGCCATGGCAAAGATTGATAATAGTTACTACCCAGAGGTATTTGTTATATGTTATTTTTATAATTTAAATCATCAAAACATCAACCCTCCCCCCCTGAGTAACAACCATAAGTAACCTATTTCTATGTAATGGTTTCAATAATAGACACTCCATCGCATGTACGTTGTTAATGCTGGAACTGGATTCAAGAAGGTGCTTTGGCCTGCTGCACAGAAGTTTCTGGATGCAAAAACTATTGCAAAAATCAATGTAATGGATATGCATTGTCTATTAAGCGTCTCTTGTTCTGTTTATTCCCATCTGCAGCAGCTTCAATTGATTTAACTCGCGTTCTTTATATTTACAGGTCTTGGACCCTAAGTCGTTGGGAAAGCTTCTAGAAGTCATTGATCCAAGGTTCGTTCGACTCTTGTCATCTCAGATGATATTTTTCAAGTGAAAATATCATCTAATATCTACTTGTATTTGTCCCCAGTCAATTGCCTGACTTTTTGGGTGGATCATGCACATGTAATGTTGAGGGAGGTTGCCTGAGGTCTAATAAGGGTCCGTGGAATGATCCTGAAATAATTAAGGTACATATAATATTTCGGTGGTTAATGTACTTTTTTTGACAAACATTGTTCTGCAAGGCTATTCTAAAGGTTCTCTTTATTTTGTAGCTTGTCTATAATGCAGAATCAACTCTTGAGAGGCGCGTCTCTAAAATGTCCAGGGATCAACAGAAAATCGATTCTTATTTTAAATCTCAGTCCCTGAAGGTAGTAACTAGTAAGTGCTTGAAGTAGGATTATAATTCATTAAACTGTGTTTGTATAACCTATCTGGTGTTGTATATGATCAGGCCATACGCAGTGGTACATCTATAGCTGAATCAGGATCTGATGCTGATGATCCTTGCCCTCCTAGAAGACGAAATAGTGAGGTGATTTTGCGACTCGATCCAGTTCACGAAGAAGTAAGTTTGATTACATGCTAATTAATCCCTTTTACAAATTGTAGGTCTTTAAACTGAGTACATATTTTTTTCCTCAAGACACCGAGGTATTGACTAATTAATTTAATTTTTTGCAGGCCAGGACATCAGATCCATGTATTTACTATAGTTGTAATGATCATTTTGGTCCAGCTGATAAAGATAGTGACAATGAGCAAGGAACGGAAGGCGAGTCTTTCAATATCAATGCTGTTGGAAATTCAAATGGCCATGCAAGACCAAGTTTTGAAGGTTGGTTCTTACACTATCACAAAAGCGCTCTTGTGATTCTGTAAAGTACTGAAATACTGCTCATTTGGGTTTTGCATTTTAATCTGCTCAACCATTAATATCAGAAACCTACTGTGCCTTTTTTCTTCTTATTACAATCTTTGGAAAAAATAAGAGATGTAGATTTGGCTGTGCTTTCCTTTTTTTTTAATGTTACATTTTTCTTTCCTGCAAATGAGTAAATTAATTTTTCAGGGCCAATTAGCTGAGAATAAATTATGTTCCCCATAGAGAAACACATTCTCCCATAATATGCACCGAAATTATGGTTAATTAAAAATCTGATACCGAATTTGTGAGACAGGTACATTGGTTATGTTTTGGTTGGATTCTATCCAGGAGAAAGTTGTGAAGAGAGGTTTCCGGTATATAACGAGAACAATGATATCTATTGTGATCAAGCTTTTTGCATTTATCCAGAATGCACATGTTGAATATTGGAGGAGACATACCAACATCCATCCATCGAATCCATTGGCAAGCGAACCAGAACTCAACGGTCATTTATACGTTGGTACGGAAGCTTTTAGCGAAGATGATAGGGTCCGTCCGTGTGTACAACGTCTCCAGAGATTGGAGAGTTTGTTAGAAGAGTTTGCCAAGAAGCCTGCTGAGATTCCAGTGGATAAGGAGCAATTGCTTCATCGATCTCTCGACAGGATAAAGTCTGTTGAGTTTGACCTCGAGAAGACAAAAAGGGTAATTAGTTATTATTTGTCATGTATGCTTGACCGCAACTGCATATTTTAGTTTTAGTTTATCTAACTGTTGTGCACCGTACTTTAGGCATTAAATTCAACAGTGATGAAGCAGCTCGAGATTACGGAGTTACTGGAAAATATTCAAGAATCGAAATTTCATGTAAGCCATTCTTGGTCCCAGAACTCACAATCATTATAGTTAGGGATAATTACAAAACCACCCCTGCTGTTAACCCTAATTACAAAAATGAATAAATAAATAATTCCAGTTACCTTTCAAAATTACAAATAGTCCTTAAAGTACTCTGAACACCGTCCCTAATAGTCATTCCTTATAAATATTGGGTGTGGATCTGATTATTTTACATTTCCTTCTCATTTTTATGCTGCATCTTATGTTTGCAGCGACGAAGGTTGTTCTGTTGAATAGTGGATGATTAGAGCTGGTGCACAAACACTGCAACGGGTCAAAATGCAGGGTTGGGAATGGTTGTCGGAGGCGAACGACAAAAGGGACGAAGTGCATTAGAATATATTGACTGATCACTTCTCCACGCCCCATTTTCCCTCGTCGGTCAAAGTCAAATGGTAGTGACCTGCGTTTGTGGGGGTCTATCAACGATGACTTTGGAAATTGCGCAATACAGTAAATGCGTTTTTATAGGAAACAATGCTTGCATGTTTCCGCTTTATAGTCCAATGGCCCTTAGGCATAAAATAATAGTGACTAGTGTATAATGAGCCCAGTAAAATGTAAATGAATTGCTGAGGTGTTTAGTATAGGAGTGTGTCTTGATTGAAAAAAGCAAAAGATTTTGGAAGCTGGGAAAAAAACTAATTTGGAGTTTGTTATGTATCCTCTCGGAGATGATTGCATTATAAATTGATGCAGGCCAAGATGTTTTTCTGGTGGCTGTGAAAGAAGTTTACGGATAGGATTGTAATCTTAATTATGGCGATGATGATGAACAATATAGGCTTACATATTGTAAAAAACGATGAGCTTTTTGTCATATGATCGTAGTATAACCTTTAATTTTATACCTGGCCGAAGCGGCTTTATCGATTACAGATCGGGTTTTTTTTGTAAGGTTTGAATGCTTTTCTGCACTGAAGCTCGAGTCTCGAGTCTGGAATTAAAAAAAAAAAAAAAAAGGGAAAAAAAAAAGAAGCCGAAATCACGACTAGAGTTTGAAGTCCAAGTAAATACATGGGTTGAGATCACATTGAGTGAGAAAATAATCAATCCGTGTCATCGGTGAATCAACTTTTATTTCCTGTTTAGATTTAGATTATTATATGAATCTAATTTAGAAATGCAATTATACCATTCTGGGGGTATGCATCGACATCGAACACCAATGCTCATGATGGATGTTTGCTTTCGCGCGGCAGTTGGTATTTGTTTGTCTCCTACAAATTGTAGGAGGGGAAATTGTCAGGTAGATAAATACAAACCTCTTAAAACTTTTTTGTAATTATGCTTTTTGTAATTATGCACGTTAGAGTAGTTTTTTCAGTTACGGAGGTATTCATAATATCGAGAGATAATTGGAGCTATTCTTAATATGTGCTAAACGTGAGCGAGAGAGCTCTTGTATGAAAAATATGCGTCAAAGAAAGTTAATTAGAATTGAAGTATGCGTCCTTTTTTTTTTTTTTTTATCGAAATATAAAAACTTTATAGATAAAAAATGGGCGCTACAAAGTAGGCAATACAAAATATTCTGGGCATACCAAGGTGTACATCAAACGAAAAGCTACAAATCAACCACCTCTAGCTACATGTTCGAAATGAATTAATACATCGGAATACAAAATGAACATGGCCTTATACACTTGCGTTTTGATCTTAAAAACAATGTCGGTCACTTGTGGGGATAAGCCTTCAAAAGTCTGCTGGTTCCTCGCTGTCCAAATGTGGTAGACGGTGCTCGCTAGCGCAATGCGCTTGGCCTTGCCATGCCAAGTGGTGCCCCTTCCTTCTTTCTTGATCCACTTCAAGGCGCTAGCAATAGTCGTCATGGATCGTCTAATGCCTATCCAGTCCCGAATGCTCCTCCAAATTGCCCCACTAAAACTGCACTCGAAAAAGATGTGCTGCACAGATTCGTCCACACGCCCACAAAATGCGCAAGTCTTGTCAATCTCAAGGTAGTGCAATCGGTCCCTCATAAGTAGCATTTGCTTGATGCCGAGCCACAAGGTGAAAGCATGTTTCGGGGTAACGCAAGCATTCCAAACATCGGCAGCCCAGTGCTTAGTAGTCCCGGCGTCCCGAAAGTAATCATAGGCCTTGGCAATGCTGAGCCCGTTCCCATTGTCCAAACTCTGAATCTTTTGGACGGCAGCCTCGAACGTCCCTTCCCGGGTGTAAATCTTATCTCTTATGCGAAGCAGGCCTTTCAGCAATGGCGAGTCCTCCCGACTCGAAGTCAATTGCCACAAGGTGCAATTCTTCAAGTATATGTTGTGCACCCAGCGAACCCAAAGAGTGTCCTTTTTATTGTGAATGTTCCATAAAGCTTTGGTCAACAGTGCCTCGTTCCACACCTTGATGCCCCTAAATCCGAGTCCCCCTTCGGCCTTGGGAAGGCACACTTCGTCCCAAGCAACCGGAGCATTTTTGAAATTCCAAAGGAAATTTCGGCACAACTTGGTGATTCTATCGATGACCCCCACCAGGAGGGGGAAGATGGATAGCCAAAAACATTCAACTCCTTTGGAGTACCGATCGGATGAGTTCAGCCCGTCCCGCATAAGAAAGAGAAGATGCAGTCCACGCATTGATATATGATGCAATCTTGTCGATGAAGGGTGCGTAGTGCACCGGCCTCAGTTTGTGAGCCGAAAGGGGTATGCCCAAGTAGCGGAAAGGCATCATGCCTAGCGGGATGCCCGTGATTTCTTGGATCTCCTCAAGGTCCTCCCCCACAATTGTTGCTGTATATAGGTCCAATTTCAAAGCGTTCATGCTAAGCCCCGATTTTCCACTGAAACTGGAGAGACACTCCATGAGAATACGGACCGAAGTAGGATCGCCCCTCGCCATGAGCATAAGATCATCGGCAAAAGCTAGGTGGGTAATTCGATTTTGCTAACACCTCGGATGGAAGTTGAAATCAGGGTTGGACATGGCAATATTCAAAGACCTCGAAAGGTACTCGATGCATAGAACGAACAAGAACGGGGAGAGTGGGTCGCCTTGCCTCAAGCCTCTCTTTCCTTCAAACATGTCATGCAGGCTCCCATTAAGTGAAATGGAATAAGAGGTGGTAGTCACGCACTCCATGACCCAACTGACAAACTTGCCCAGAAAATTTAGCCCCTCGAGGATGGATTTAAGAAAGCCCCAACTGACCGAGTCAAAGGCCTTCTGGAGATCGATTTTGAGAATGCAACGGGGGGAAACCTTTTTGATCCGATGTATTTTCTCAAATTTCTCCTGAGCCAAATGAATATTTTCAACCATGCTGCGCCCCTCCACAAATGCTGACTGAGCTTGATCCACGATTTTGCCCAAGGTGGATGCAAGTCTCGATGCTAGGATCTTTGAAATCACTTTGTACGTGACATTGCAGCAAGCAATAGGCCGATAGTCCCCAACTAAACTTGGCCGATCCGATTTGGGAATCATGGCAAGGATCGTGTGATTTATTTGCTTCAAGAGACGCCCGAATTCAAAGAATTAATGCACCGCCTTAAAAAACTTCTCACCCACTGTTTACCATGCTTTCTTGAAGAAGTTCGAAGTGTACCCATCAAGACCCCGTGGTTTCTCTTCACCGATACTGAACAAGGCTTCCTTGATCTTATCGTCCGAGACTTTGTTAGACAAGGATTCGGATTGTTCGGGGGCAATTGTAGGACCGCTGTCGATGACATGGGGGTCAATCAGTTGGCATGAGGTAGCCGTGCCAAGTAGCTTCTTGTAAAACCCCGAGAACTCCTTTGCAACCTCATCTTACGAGGAGGTAAATGACCCATCGTCGCGCTTGACCTTCATAATATGGTTTCTTCTTGTATTCCTCTTCACAAGGCTGTGAAAAAACTTAGTGCACTTGTCACTAAATTTGAGGTGCGTGCTTTTGGCCTGCTGGTAGTAGAAGTGTCTCTCCACGTCGCCTAGACAAGTGGCCTCCTTGCACAGGGTGCAAACTTGGTCTCTAAGGGCGTCGTCTCCGGGGGAGTCATGAAATTGTTGCTGGGCATGCTTGAGAGCCTTGTTTACCCTCTTGCATCTCTCGAAAATGTGGCTAAAGTGCTTGGCATTGAGCTGTTTGAGGGGGCCCTTCAATAGCTTAAATTTCCTACAAAGAGAAAATTGCCTCGTCCTATGCACACCATTCACCCAAACATTCTTGACGGTAACCTGAAAATCACAATGCTTAGACCACATGTTAAAAAATTTAAAAGGTTTGTTGCAAGCCTTGTCTTGACTTAGCAAAGTCACGATGCAAGGTGAGTGGTCTGAGAGGCATCCAGAGGGGGGGAAGTGAGCATGCCCCGATAGTCCCACAAGCAGCCAAGCTTGGTTCACCATGGCTCTGTCCAATTTGTTCCAAACCCCTCTTCCATATCAAGTGTAAAGGCACCCTGAATATTACATGTCCACCAAACCGACATTTTGACAACAATCCACAAAGTCATTCGTCTCGTAGGAAGTGATCATACGCCCATTGTATTTTTCATTTGCCCCGAGTACATTATTGAAATCGCCCATAAGTATCCAAGGATACGAGTGCTTCAAGCTAAAATGCAACAAGTTGTCCCACAATAATCTACGACTAATAATGGTGTGAAAACCATAGACAAAGCTAGTCATAAGGGTGGTCGACGTGTACTTACAAGTAACCTTGCAGTGGATGGCTTGTGGGGAGCAATCTACTTGCTCGAGATCAACCTTTGAGGGGTTCCAAAGGATCAAAATTCACCCCGTTGCATGAGTGTGGAAATTATTAATGTGCGCCCATCCACTGAATTTATTAGCCAAGACTCGCGAAAGCTTGTCTTGGTTGAGCTTCATCTCCAAAACGCCCAAAACATCGAGATGTTGTTCCTTAATGAGGTGCCACACCCCATTATGTTTTAGGGACTTGTTAAAGCCCCTAATGTTCTAACTAGCACACTTCATGATGAAATATGAAGGGCATTGCCCTTCTTATTTCCCCTACTGTCGACTTTTGATAGTGGGTCGGTCATTTTCTCTTCTCCCTTCGAATTGGTGCTCGTGGGCTCCTGAGGAAGCTGGCCTTCCTTCGATATTCGGGATTGGTCCTGAACACGCTCCGGTGTGATTCTCTTTTTCTGCCCATTGTCGGTATTCTTTGAGGTGGCTTGGGTCGCCTCTCGGTTGGGATTTGGTGTCTCCACATCATTCATCTCCTCAGCCTCTTTCTCGGGTGCCTTCAATCCACTTGCAACGGTGGGTTTGCTTGCATTGGGTGCCTTTTCGGTTAGTTGCTTGGGGGTCGGATCAGACTTCGGAGGTGCCTTAGAGGCGTATATTTTCTTCGTCGGGGGTAGCAGTCCTCTTGTTAGGTTGCCTCTGAGGGTTCGGCTTGAAAGGGCTTGGAGCGCCTAGCTTCTCGTTGGCATCACAATTCTCCGTAGCATGTCCCAATCTTCTGCAAGTGCTACAGAACTTGGGGATAAACTCGTATACAACCCGCTGCTGCCTTACCTTCCCGGAGGGGAGCCGAATGTTGACACTTTCACTAGTTCCTTTGAGACATCCGCCTTAACAAGGAGCCGAGCAAAATCAATTCTCTCCTTGTTGCTCGTGACTTTGTCCGTGGCAAGTGGCCGACCGACTTTCCATCTGATCTTGTAAAGAGCGTTTTGTGTCCAGCAATCAAGTGGTAAACCCGGCAGGGTTACCCATACCGGCATCATGCTAACTTCAGCATCATCAAACTCAAAGCATGATGGGGTGACTTTTAAAAGCAAAGATCTACCATAGATAACATATGGCCCCCCATTAAGCACACTGTCCCTATCTTGCTCAGAATTAAACTTAAAAACGAGCGAACCACTGTTATGAGTAAAGACCTTGCTTGGTACCATCCATTTTCTCATAATTTCATAAACGACTTCCATACCTGGTGATTTGCACGTTTTTGTACATATTTCTCTTACCGTTTTTGTATCACGTTACGTGTGTTTTGCTTGCTTTTAGGTGATTCAGGAGTCGAGTTGGCCGTTTTTCATTATTTCTAGGTTTTCTTAGTTTTTGTACGTTTTTTATTTAGTTTTCGTAGTTTTTCACTCTTTCATTTTTCTCTTGGCCGTAGGACGTCCAAGCGGGGACCACGCTCATTTGGGATCGTTTTCACTCGACTCGGGAATGGACGGACAAGCAAGGAAGTGCAACGGACGAGGTTCGATAAACCGGCGGACGTGAAAAGATCGAGGAATCGAGCCGGGTGCAGCAATCCAGTTGATCGACTGCCCTTCTAGTCGATCGACTGGAACTCCGAAATCGACTGGATTCCAGGGCTTTTTTGCCGTTTTGAACAGCACAGTCGATCGACTGCCGACGTGGCCGATCGACTGCAGTCGATCAACTGGAATCCCCCGAGATCGACTGGATTCCAGGGCTTCTGGCCATTTTGACAGCGCAGTCGATCGACAGACGACTTGACCGATCGACTGCTTTACAGTCGATCGACTGAAAAGCAGATTTTTTGCCACTTTTGGACGTTTTTGCTTCTTTGTGAAGGATTAAAGCACGAGACGTCATTTCATTCAGAATCAACTGGCAGCAGGCTCTCTAGTTCAGGGATCTTGCTCCCAACACTTCTAAACACTTTCCTTTTCCATTTTAATTATGTATTAATTCCTAGTAATTAGTAATAGTTTAGTTAAGTGTTAGGAGGGAAAATTAAAGTCATGCTTATTTGAAAAAGTCAACAATATTAATTTAGCAACAATTCAAGGTTTAAATAGGAAGATCTTATAAAACTTCTAAAAACTTGGGAAATTGATCTAACAACTAAACAACTTAAAAGCATAAGTTCAAAAACTAGAAAGCTATAAAATAAAAATGGAAGTTTTGATAATCAAAATAACAACTAAATTATGATCCAAGCATCAACACAAGATTAAAAGAAATAACATGAAAACAAACTAGATTAATAGAAAGATATTACCAAACTTATGATTCCACAAAAGCTTCAAATCCCAACAATGGC
>BMAC01000556.1:856645-869406 GCA_014905375.1 Phtheirospermum japonicum
TTGAGAGAATTTGCTTGAAGATTTGAAGATTTCTTTGAAGATTGCTTGAAGATCACTTGAATCTTGCTTGGAGATTTGAATTTCGGGGGACCACCTCCTGAATTCTTTCTCTTCAATTGCTTGAAGATTTAAAGATTTATTTGAAGCTTGCTTGAAGTTCCACTTGAAGATTTGAAGATTGCTTGAAGATTATATGGAAGGTTTGAATTTCTTGGCCCATCTTTTGATTCTTATCTTCAAATCTTCAAACCTTCAAACCCATCATGTTTTTTTTATTCCGAATATACCCTTGATTTGGTTGTTTCCATCTCGCCCTAGCTCAAAAAAAAAAAAAGAAAAAAGAAAAGAAAAAAGAAAAAGAAAAGAAAAGAAAAGAAAGAAAAAGAAAAAGAAAAAAGAAAATTTGAGTTTCTTGGGTAGCCGGTCGATGGGGAAGTCCAAGAAAAACCGCCCGAGCCCCAACAAAGCTCCAAGCCAAAAAGAAGCCATGAAGGAGAGTGCCGCAGATTCGGAGGAGGCACCCGACCCCTTCCCCCCTCTAATCGGAGGCAGGAAAGTTCCCACTTCCTCCTCCTCCAAGCCAACATCACAACAGCAATTTGGTAACTTCATCCAAGACTTGGAGAAGACACCCCTTGCAGCCAAGCAAGGGGAGGAGGAGTTGCCAACCGACGGGACTCAACGCGCTGACGCAGCAAATGGCCCAGCGATAGACGACGCGATAGATGAGAATGTCTGGGCCAAGAAATTATTTCCGACTAACTGAGCTCCGTGCCATGGCTTTAAGCTCACGGACCTGAACTGCCCGAAGATGAAGGCGACAACATCACCTTAAAAGAGGAGGACATCGATCGAGTCGAGACTTCTTGGGGACACTGCCTCGTGGGTTACTTTATGGCTAAATTTCCAGGTGATCGGTGAATTCTCGATGCGCTATTTCAGAATCCGTCTCCGTAAGAGTACGGAGCCGGTTGTAGGGCGGCGAGTTCTTCCCGAGTCGTGTCTCTCGAGGATGGATGTTATCGGCTTATCGGTTTCTTATTTTCTCTTATCGTCGGTTGAAACTAAACTTATCTAAACTAGGAAAGCGATAGTCATTGATTTGGTTCGGTTTTTATAACTAAACTTTTAAATTGAAATAGAAGTTTTGAAAACATTAAAATGAGAAAAGGAAATTAAAGCTTATTTAACAACGATTAATCTAAACTAGTTAACTAAGAAAGCTTATAATTTAAATTAAGGAAAATGGAGGGAAAATTAAAGTCATGCTTATTTGAAAAAGTCAACAATATTAATTTAGCAACAATTCAAGGTTTAAATAGGAAGATCTTATAAAACTTCTAAAAACTTGGGAAATTGATCTAACAACTAAACAACTTAAAAGCATAAGTTCAAAAACTAGAAAGCTATAAAATAAAAATGGAAGTTTTGATAATCAAAATAACAACTAAATTATGATCCAAGCATCAACACAAGATTAAAAGAAATAACATGAAAACAAACTAGATTAATAGAAAGATATTACCAAACTTATGATTCCACAAAAGCTTCAAATCCCAACAATGGCAATGGCAACTTCAAAGTTTCTTCACAAAAGAAATGCTAAACAAAAGCTTCAACAACTAGCTAATGAAGATATAACACTTAACTAAACTATTACTAATTACTAGGAATTAATACATAATTAAAATGGAAAAGGAAAGTGTTTAGAAGTGTTGGGAGCAAGATCCCTGAACTAGAGAGCCTGCTGCCAGTTTATTCTGAATGAAATGACGTCTCGTGCTTTAATCCTTCACAAAGGGGCAAAAACGTCCAAAAGTGGCGAAAAATCTGCTTTTCAGTCGATCGGTCAAGTCGTCTGTCGATCGACTGCGCTGTCAAAATGGCCAGAAGCCCTGGAATCCAGTCGATCTCGGGGGATTCCAGTCGATCGACTGCAGTCGATCGGCCACGTCGGCAGTCGATCGACTGCGCTGTTCAAAACGGCAAAAAAGCCCTGGAATCCAGTCGATTTTGGAGTTCCAGTCGATCGACTAGAAGGGCATGATCGACTGAACTCCATCGTCGACTGGATTGCTGCACCCGGCTCGATTCCTCGATCTTTTCACGTTCGCCGGTTTATCGAACCTCGTCCGTTGCGCTTCCTTGCTTGTCCGTCCATTCCCGAGTCGAGTGAAAACGATCCCAAACGAGCGTGGTCCCCGCTTGGACGTCCTACGGCCAAGAGAAAAATGAAAGAGTGAAAAACTACGAAAACTAAATAAAAAACGTACAAAAACTAAGAAAACCTAGAAATAACGAAAAACGGCCAACTCGACTCCTAAATCACCTAAAAGCAAGCAAAACACACGCAACGTGATACAAAAACGGTAAGAGAAATATGTACAAAAACGTGCAAATCAACCACCCCACACTTAGAACGGTTGCTTGTCCTCAAGCAAAACTAACGTAAAATTACAAAACTACCCCCGACCAATCCTAACTAATGCACAAAATAATTCGAGACGTCGTACGCTACGTTGCTTGTTAGCTTTGGCTAAAAGGACGACAATGTGCTTTGTTAAGGAAATTTAGATCGACTTCCGAACCCTAAAAGAACTTAAGCAATTCACCAAGTCGGTCCCCCGTCCTTGCCCCGGCTAAGGTCTATCCACGCTCGAACCGTTAATCGGCTCCCTACTAGCCAAAATCATCTACGCCTCTCTTTAACAAATATATACTAAAAATCGGAAAAAAGGAAAAACGTGCTACTCAACAACTTCAAGGATTTATAACGTATCCTTGTTTATTCGTCTCTTTTTTATTTTCTTTTTTTTTTCTTTTTCTTTCTTTTTTTTTCTTTTTTTTCGGTACCATAGACGTAAGGTACTTAAATAGCAAATAAAAATGAAAATACGAAGCTTTCAACGACTCCGATCATTCGTTGCTACTAGCAACTCACAAAATTCTCGATCGAGCACGTGGAGCAATTGACAACTCCAAATTACAAAACAAAAACCTATAGAGAGTGTTTGATGACGAGGGCTAGTCGAGGCACTAGTTCTAAACGAGCACAAGGATAGCACGAAGCTAAAACCGAACGGAGATCCCAACAAGTTAAACCACCTAAGTCCACTATATTCGATCGAAAATCTAAACACCCTAACAAATCATCAAAACCGCGTCACTTCGCCAAGGGTCCAAGCAATAATAGCACACACGTTACTCAAATTAACACAAGCAAGCATTCGACAAAATTAAAAACCTAGGACGAACTCTAACCACCCCACACTTAAAACCTAGCAATGTCCTCATTGCGTATTTAAGCTAAGAAAAGCAGTAAAAAGGTGTAGGGAAAAGAGAACGCCCCTATGTCCGAGCTTGTGTCGTCGTGGTTGTGCAAAGTCGTCGCCGGGAGCCGAGGCAAGCAACAAGCTATCTACAAGGTAAGGTAAGTCTGGAAAATTTGCACAAAAATAAACTATTTACAAAAACGAAATCTTTTTGAGTTTTTGAATTTTCTAATTTGTTTGGATTTTATTTTTCAAATTTGTTTTATATTTTGAGAATATATTCAAAGAAAATGAAATTAAACTATATACAAGAACGAAAGCAATTAAAAGGATTTTTTTTTATTTGGGGTCTTGGTTCGTAAAACCATTGAGAATTCGAACTTTGGGGGTCTTGGTTCGTAAAACCATTTCCCCTTGTTCGAACGTTGTCGCATAGACGTGTTGTGGGTCTTGAAGAGCCGCGGCTTGAGGTGCCGGCGTGGGACCGGTCAATAATGGCGGGTGCGGAACCCCTTGGTTGTCGTGGGCAGGGGCCGGAGGCGTTGGGTTTTCGAACGGAGTGGCCATAGTTTGGTCTTCTATCACCGGTGATAATAAGGAAGGCAACGGGACGTCAGACGTGTCTCGCCTAATTGCGGCTCGTGCGTCTTGTCGCAACCTCTCGGGGTTCGGCAAGAATGGAGTCAACTCCTGTCTAGGCGATCGCCTACCTTGCATACACAACAACAACAAAAGATTACACGTATCGAATGTAAAACATTTAACTAACTACTATTTACAATAACAATAAGAGTAATTAAGAACACCATTGGCCTTAATCCATCCCCGGCAACGGCGCCAAATTTTTGATCAGTGAATTCTCGACGCGCTATTTCAGAATCCGTCTCCGCAAGAGTACGGAGCCGGTTGTAGGGCGGCGAGTTCTTCCCGAGTCGTGTCTCTCGAGTATGGATGTTATCGGCTTATCGATTTCTTATTTGCTCTTATCGTCGGTTGAAACTAAACTTATCTATACTAGGAAAGCGATAGTCATTGATTTGGTTCGGTTTTTATAACTAAACTTTTAAATTGAAATAGAAGTTTTGAAAATATTAAAATGACGAAAAGGAAATTAAAGCTTATTTAACAACGATTAATCTAAACTAGTTAACTAAGAAAGCTTATAATTTAAATTAAGGAAAATAGAGGGAAAATTAAAGTCATGCTTATTTGAAAAAGTCAACAATATTAATTTAGCAACAATTCAAGGTTTAAATAGGAAGATCTTATAAAACTTCTAAAAACTTGGAAATTGATCTAACAACTAAGCAACTTAAAAGCATAAGTTCAAAAGTTAGAAAGCTATAAAATAAAAATGGAAGTTTTGATAATCAAAATAACAACTAAATTATGATCCAAGCATCAACACAAGATTAAAAGAAATAACATGAAAACAAACTAGATTAATAGAAAGATATTACCAAACTTATGATTCCACAAAAGCTTCAAATCTCAACAATGGCAATGGCAACTTCAAAGTTTCTTCACAAAAGAAATGCTAAACAAAAGCTTCAACAACTAGCTAATGAAGATCATTTTCCTTAATTTAAATTATAAGCTTTCTTAGTTAACTAGTTTAGATTAATCGTTGTTAAATAAGCTTTAATTTCCTTTTCTCATTTTAATGTTTTCAAAACTTCTATTTCAATTTAAAAGTTTAGTTATAAAAACCGAACCAAATCAATGACTATCGCTTTCCTAGTTTAGATAAGTTTAGTTTCAACCGACGATAAGAGAAAATAAGAAACCGATAAGCCGATAACATCCATCCTCGAGAGACACGACTCGGGAAGAACTCGCCGCCCTACAACCGGCTCCGTACTCTTACGGAGACGGATTCTGAAATAGCGCATCGAGAATTCACCGATCACCTGGAAATTTAGCCATAAAGTAACCCACGAGGCAGTGTCCCCAAGAAGTCTCGACTCGATCGATGTCCTCCTCTTTTAAGGTGATGTTGTCGCCTTCATCTTCGGGCAGTTCAGGTCCGTGAGCTTAAAGCCATGGCACGGAGCTCAGTTAGTCGGAAATAATTTCTTGGCCCAGACATTCTCATCTATCGCGTCGTCTATCGCTGGGCCATTTGCTGCGTCAGCGCGTTGAGTCCCGTCGGTTGGCAACTCCTCCTCCCCTTGCTTGGCTGCAAGGGGTGTCTTCTCCAAGTCTTGGATGAAGTTACCAAATTGCTGTTGTGATGTTGGCTTGGAGGAGGAGGAAGTGGGAACTTTCCTGCCTCCGATTAGAGGGGGGAAGGGGTCGGGTGCCTCCTCCGAATCTGCGGCACTCTCCTTCATGGCTTCTTTTTGGCTTGGAGCTTTGTTGGGGCTCGGGCGGTTTTTCTTGGACTTCCCCATCGACCGGCTACCCAAGAAACTCAAATTTTCTTTTTTCTTTTTCTTTTTCTTCTTTTCTTTTCTTTTCTTTTCTTTTTTCTTTTCTTTTTTCTTTTTTTTTTTTTGAGCTAGGGCGAGATGGAAACAAACCAAATCAAGGGGGTATATTCGGAATAAAAAAACATGATGGTTTGAAGGTTTGAAGATTTGAAGATAAGAATCAAAAGATGGGCCAAGAAATTCAAACCTTCATATAATCTTCAAGCAATCTTCAAATCTTCAAGTGGAACTTCAAGCAAGCTTCAAATAAATCTTTAAATCTTCAAGCAATTGAAGAGAAGAATTCAGGAGGTGGTCCCCGAAATTCAAATCTCCAAGCAAGATTCAAGTGATCTTCAAGCAATCTTCAAAGAAATCTTCAAATCTTCAAGCAAATTCTCTCAAACTTCAAGCAATCTTCAAGAAAATCAAAGTTTAGGCACTTAGTGAGGGGAAGTCTCTCTCTCTAAGTTGAGAGCATCTCTCTCTAACCAAAACTATGACTGACTGAGGAAGTATGCGTCCTCCTTATATAGATAAGAGATGGTAAGAGACTTATCCTCAATTTAGTGTTTATATCTTCTATTCATACTTTACTTACTTAATAAATCATCGACTAATAATTAGAATTATGGACTTTTTATTAAGTTATTATATAACCATAAGGCATAAACTTCTCCTTCTACCAGCCTGTCGGAGCTAATTAACAATTACCATAACCCTAAACCATAGGCCTTTCTCCCTTTTGTAGCATGCCGAGGCCCTATTTACCTCATTATAGGCATACAAAAGACTACCACCCTTTTAACCGACCTAATCTAAGAATATAAGTAACATATAAAAAGTTCACCAACACCATTAAATAGGTCACTGACCTTTTTTAACGACCTAAAACAACGTGGATGCCGACCTGAATATTTGATGTCTAGCTAGTTGTTTTGCATGTAATTGTTGTATTTTTCCTAGTATTTTTAGTTAGAGTTTTATGTTGATTTTAGTAGTTTTTAATAGAATTTTATTAAGTTTTTATGTGGTTTTTCTTGATTTGTTGTTTTTCACTTGACTTGTTGATTTTATATTTTAATGGGTTAATTGGTTCAATTACCTTGAGGTTTGGTGTAATTCTTGAGTTTTGATATTTAAAATTCTCATTTAATAGGTGGCTTAAGGCTTTGAAATCAAGCTAAGGCATGGAGATCAAAAATTCAAGCCAAGTCTAAATAGGTGCAAAGATGCTCCAAAATGGGCAAACTTTCTGGAATTGTGGCCTAGCTTCGCCTAGGATGGCCTATTCTCACGCCAATACCCTAGGCGCAAGAAAAAAGCCTAATTTCACGCCTAGCAGCTCGCCCGCGCACGCCTGCCGAAGCCGCTCGGTGCCTGCCGAGCAGCGCACGTGCGTCCTGCCGAAGCCGCTCGACGCCTGCCGAAGCCGCCTGACACCCTGCCGAGAGCTCTCCGCACACCCGCACGCAGCCAGCGCCTAGCGTTGCCCATTTTCCACGACTAGGCGCTTACCTAGACGCTCGCCTAGCCCAGCGCCACGACCCACAAGCCTGCGCCAACCCAGCAGCCACGCCCAGTGCCAAGGCTCGGCCATGGCCGAGCCACATCGAACCATCGTCGAGCTATCTCGAGCCAAAAGGTGCCAAAAGGCTAGCCAAGTGTCTATGAAGGTGCTTCCGGGTCAAACCTGGTCAAACCCGGGAATTTTAAGCCTCTAAGGCTATTTTGGCCCATTTAAACCCAATTAAATGTAATATAAATAGTAGACTTCTCTCATTTTGTAAAAACACCTCTCATTTTCTCCCAACCCAAGCTTGGGTTTGGGATTAAAAAATATCCTCTCTCTAGTTTTTAAGATCTAATTTCTCTCTCTTAGGTTTTAGATTCAATTTCAAGCTTTGATGTAATTTCTTTTCTAGATTTAGATTTACTTTCATGCTTGGCCTTGGATTTGTAAGCCTAAGAAGAATCCAAATACTCCTTTGGATTGTTACTTTTGATGCAATTACATTCAAGCTTGCTACTCTTTCCTTTAATTCAAGTGAGTTTCCTTTCAATTTCATGTTTTATGCTTTAATTCCATGCTTTGTTCTTCATTTCCATGCTTGTTCTTCATGTTATGCTTTTTGTCTTAGCACCTTGAATTCATGTTAGATCTTAAGAATTGGCTATGGAATCTAGATGAGTGACACATCTAGATCATTAGATCGAGTCTTAGATCGTCTTGATTTTGAGTTTTTCCTATGCTTTATTTGCAATTTAATTTTCATGCTTTGTTTCATGTTTAATCCTAGATCTATGCTTTGTTGCTTGTTGTCTTTCGTAAAGTTTCAAACTTTCCCGTCCATTTTCATTGCTTTATCTATTCATGCTTTCAGATTTTGCTAATTTGCATTATTTAGGATTTTATGCATAGTTGTACCTTGTGCTTGCATGCTTGTACTTGGGGAAACGTTGCATTTTCTTGCTTATTTCCTCTATTGCTTTGCATTTTCTATTTGAGGCATCCGACGAGGCATCCGAACAATATGTTATTTCAATTCCTAGTGTAGTTTAGTTAGTTTAATTGCTTTATTTTCATTTTTCTTTTATTTTACAAGCTTGAAACACCTTGAAACCTTCAATTGAATCGATTTCTGATAATACCAAGCCAAGAACCCGTTGATATATTTCAACACCACGAAAACCCTACTAATAAAATGGCTCCGTTGCGACTCGGCTTGGTTAAGGCTTTCGATTTGATTGTTGTTTCTTTGTGTTTTTAGCTTTGTTTGTTATTTGACATTTTTCTTGTTAAGTATGCAAGGTTCGTATAACTATGGTGGATACATTCCCAACATGGGAGGGCATGGTGCAAACCATGTTGGGAATAAGATGTTGTATAATGGGTATGGCAACGTGGGAGGGCGTGGTGCAAACCACGCAACGGTGGATATGATTATGGGCAACCCGGCATGGGAGGGCATGGTGCAAACCATGTCGGGTTTAATAGTTTCTCGGGGGTGTATGGTACCTTGGGTGGTTATGGAGCTCCAAATTCCTATCCGAACATGCAAGCTCCGTACTCCTATCCGAACATGCACGCCCCAACTTCCGTCTCGTATGGCTATGGTGCTCCACAAAATTATCCGAGTATGCCGAGCCCGAATCCCGACCTATATGATGGTACTCTCACTTCCAATTTCGATTATGCCTCATTTGATTCCACCTATGGCACTCATGATTCCAATCCGTATGCGTACTTTGGATGTTCGAGCTCCAGTGACCAAAACGCCCTTCCCGCCTTTGATATTCCGGTGCATGCTCCTATTCCGCCCCCCGATCTGACTCTCTTGGACATTTTGCAACAATTGAATTAGTTGACCACTAAGTGTGGTGCTCTTAAGGCTAAGTGTGGTGCTCTTGATGCTAAGTGTGATGCTCTTGATGCTACAATAGACCAATTAGCAAGCGATATTGATATGCTTAAACGAGCTCATGCGGATTCCTTACTCATGGACATGCTTCAAGAGTTAGTCGAAGAAGCATATATGGAGGCCAAGACCAATGAGGAGGTGGTTGTCCCGAACGTCGATAGTGAAGGATATTGTGAGGATGAGCCCCTTGTTCTTCTTGATGAGCCCGTTGTGCCTCTATTTGACCCCAATTTGTGTGTCAATGACTCTCGGTGTGTCGTTGAGGGAAACAACGACTTTTTTAGAGGGGGAGGTGGGGGTTATTGATGATAGGATTGGAGAATTTAAAGATTTTCTTGGGGTGGAGATTGTTGATGAGGGGTTGGGAGTCGATTCCATCGAGGAGTTTGAAGATTTTCTTGGGGTGGAGATTTTTGATGATAAGATGGGAAAACTTGATGATTATCTTGAGGAGGAAGAGGAGATCAAGTCGATTACCATTTTGGAAAACTCGAATCAAATTGAAGAGGAGTGGCCGGTTGAAGTGCTTAAAGTTCTTAAGAGTGCGAATGGGTGGAAGCCCGGAGTGGTTGAGAGAGTTAGCCTTTTGAATTTGATTCTTGATTAAATGGTGAGAGCCGGGATTTTGAGTTTTTTATTGGAGGGCTTGATGTTCGTGATGTCCAAAAGTGAGTGGGTGAAGCCCATTGACTTGGTGCCCAAGACGAGTGGCTTATTAGTTCTTGAGGATAAAGAAGGAGGGTTGTTGGCCACGAGGGCTACAATGGGTTGGAGGACGTTGATCGATTCTAAGAAGTTGAAAGTGGCTACCAAGAGAGATCATTTCCCTTCCCCATTTTCTGATAAAAGATTGAACAAGCTAACCGACCATTACTCCTTTTGTTTTGGGACGAGTCGTCGGGCCACTTCAAAACCACCATCCCACCCGAGGACCGAGCCGAGATGAGCTTCATTTGCCCATTTGGAACGTTTACTATTTGGCGGGTCTTATTTGAGCTATGCAATGCGCCAAGAATGTTCCAAAGAGTGGACCCTCCCGATAAGGAGGAGATTGTGTTGGAGGACCCTCCCGTTATCTTCTCGCCTTGACCAAAAAGGGAGTACGTCGAGCTAATGACGTAAAACAAGCGCTTCTTGGGAGGCAAACCAAGTTCTTCTCATTTATTTCTTTTTTTTTTCTTAAAATGAAAATCCAAAAATATTTGAAAAATTGAAAAAACAAAAAAAAATATTTTGTTGATATTCGTGTACATATTTTCTCGAGTTTTTAATTTCGTGTGACTTTCTTGTATAGTGTGTTATTTTCCAACTTCAACCTTGGGCGATTGGATAAGTGAGTAGCGTTAATGGAGCCGGGAGATACTAGCCACGCTCGATTTTTGCTTGGATTGCTTAGATACCTAAGTGGACCCCCACCGAGCTCGACCAAAATTCGCTCGGTTAAGGAAGTTTTTATTCCCCCTCCTTTTACTTGGTTTTCATTAAAATACGGGTAATGCATGATTTAAGTGTGGGGTGGGTAAGTGGTTAGGGCCCCGGTTTTTGTCAAGCATGATTTGTTGTTCTTAACTCGAGCCTTGGCGAAGTGACGCATTCTTAGCGAAGTGACGCTTACTATTTGCGCATTTATATGGTTGAGTCATTTTAGTGTCATTTTTGTGTCATTATTACATTGTTGAACAACTCCACAAACTTGGAAGTTTGAATAGTTTACTTGTCGGGTTTTTGTATGTATATATCCTCTTGTGTAAGGAGTTGAATTTTTGTGCTTCGTCCAAAAGTCGCCTCTATATATATATAATCAACATTTTCTCATGAAAAGATTGCAAAGCTCTAAAATCTCTCTTGATTTTGCTCCCAAATTCGATGCAAACTAGTGAGTAGCCTTGTGTGATTTATCGGCTTGCTTGCATTTTTATGGAAATTGCATTGAGGAGGTTTGACTTTGCTCGTACATTATGAAATCGAAAATGACCTCGAGGCACATATATCACCCTTGTTCCGGCCATACCCATATATGTAAGCTACTTAAAAATCCCAAATGAGCCCCCTAGAGCCTTTATCCCGTTTCTTGTTAGTCGAGCTCGATTTTAGCTCTTGTATCTTCGTAATTTGTGAAGTGGTGAGAGTGTATAATTAATTAACAAGAAAAGTGTGGGAAATCAATTGAGGGTTTCGGGTTTTGAGTTGCTTTTACAAAAAAAAAAAAAGAAAGAAAAAAAAGAAAAAAGAATAAAACTCCAACACAAATCACGAAAAGTGACAAAGCGTGCATTCAAGTCAAAAGCCTAATTTAAAGGCTAAGTTTAGTAAAAAGAAGTAAATTCATAAAGCTTCTAATTGTTGTGAAATAAAAGTCGGAAAAGCGTGTGAGTATAAGAAAGGGTTTGGAATGAGAGTTTGGTGAATTGGGAAAGGTGAAGTGATTATAAACTTCGGGTTTTAGAAATTAGGGTTTTGTGTGTTATTGATCGTGTTTGATCGTGTGTTAACCACTCTATCTAAATATTCCCTACCTTACCAAAGAGCCAACATTACAACCCATAATAAAGACCTATTTTGATTCTTACTTGGTCATGTACTATGAGCAATTTTGAGCGTCTAATTTGTGAAATCTTGATGAGTGCATGCATTGTCCGATTCGAGCGTATACACGTCCTATAGACACTTGAGCGAATACCCTCAAATTCTCATTTGTGAGGAAGTCATCGATTTGGCTTGCATTTAAGAAAGAGTAATACGAGCAATGCTTGACACTAGTGAGTTTATGTTGATAATCCCATCATATTAATAAGAATAAGTACAAGGATTTTTCTTTTTACATATTGTTCATTGCATGTACACTCTCGATTCTTTGTGTTGTTTGAGGACGAACAAACCGATAAGTGTGGGGTAGTTGTTTTGCATGTAATTGTTGTGTTTTTCCTAGTATTTTTAGTTAGACTTTTATGTTGATTTTATATTTTAATGGGTTAATTGGTTCAATTACCTTGAGGTTTGGTGTAATTCTTGGGTTTTGATATTTAAAATTCTCATTTAATAGGTGGCTGAAGGCTTTGAAATCAAGCTAAGGCTGGAGATAAAAAAATTCAAGCCTAGCCTAAATAGGTGCAAAGATGCTCCAAAATGGGCAAACTTTCTGGAATGGTGGCCTAGCCTCGCCTAAGATGGCCTATTCTCACGCCAATACCCTAGGCGCAAGAAAAAAAGCCTAATTTCATGCCTAGCAGCTCGCGCGCGTAGACATGCCGAGCAGAGCGCGCGCGTTCTGCCGAAGCCGCCCGACACCCTGCCGAGAGCTCTCCGCACACCCGCACGCAGCCAGCGCCTAGCGTCGCCTATTTACACGACTAGGCGCTTGCCTAGACGCTCGCCTAGCCCAGCACCTAACCCAGCGCCACGACCCACAAGCCTGCGCCAACCCAGCAGCCACGCCCAGCGCCCAACAGCGCCAAGGCTTGGCCATGGCCGAGCCACATCGAACCATGGTCGAGCCATCTCGAGCCAAATTGAGCCAAAAGGTGCCAAAAGGCTAGCCAAGTGGCTAGGAAGGTGCTTCCGGGTCAAACCCGGGAATTTTAAGCCTCTAAGGCTATTTTGGCCCATTTAAACCCAATTAAATGTAATATAAATAGTAGACTTCTCTCATTTTGTAA
>BMAC01000556.1:878591-930546 GCA_014905375.1 Phtheirospermum japonicum
TCCTGACCTGATTGTCAGTTTAAGCCAGGATTGGCTAAGGACGGATGTCCTCAATTTTTCCTAACCTGATTGTCAGCATAAGCCAGGATTGGCTAGGGCGGCTGCCCATGAATTTTCCTGACCTGATTGTCATTTTAAAGCCAGGATTTTCTAGGGCGGCTGCCCATGATTTTTCCTGGCCTGATTGTCAGTTAAAGTCAAGATTGGCTAGGGCAGCTGCCCATGATTTTCTTGACCTGATTGTCAGTTTAAGACAGGATTGGCTAAGGATGGATGTCCTCAATTTTGCCTGACCTGATCGTCAGTTCAAGCAGGATTGGCTAAGGGCGGAGGTCCCCGATTCTACGTGACCTGATTGTCATTTTAAAGCCGAGATTTGCTAGGGCGGCTGCCCACAATTTTCCTGACTTGATTGTCAGCTCAGGTCAAGATGAGCTAAAGGCGAATGCCCCAATTTACCTGACCTGATTGTCAGTTAGAGTACACGAGCAAAGCATGAAGCCTTATGAGGTAAGTTCTGAATTAAGCATAAGTTGAACGATTTGAGCAGGCAAGAGAATCGATTCTAAGTTTATATGAGCAAAATTGAGAAAACGCGTATGATAAACAAAAAATTCATATATCTCATTAAACTACTGGAAAATACAAAAAGCAGGTTGCGCACACCTTCCAGGAAGGTTGGCAACTTTGATTACAATAAATTGTAGGAAACGAAAGAGATAAAGCCCAGAACATCTATCTGGGTGAAGACCTCCGATCTGAGGCCAAAGCTCGGCGAACACGCCAAAGCTCACGCTCTGTCTCATGCAGACGGCGATGATACTTGTCGGACCGCTCCGCAAGAGTATGAGCTTCGCCAGCAGCGACGGTCAGGCGATTCACCGATTCGGCCAAATTCGCCTTCTCTTCCTGCAGTTGGCGATTGACTTGTCGGAGCTCGACCCATTCTCTTTTATAGTGACGCTTCTTCTGCCTCTTCCTCTCCAGTAGGCGATAAAGATAGCCGATTTTTTCCTTGACCAGGACCAGTTAATCGGAGAGCTTGAATTTCTCCACAACCAGTGAGATATTTTTTCTCTTCACAGTATTGAGTTCTTCAAGCAAAGGAGAAGAAGACATTTTGCAGATGGATGATGAAAAAATAAAGCATACATGCATGTATTTAATGAATTCAGAGGCACGTGATAGAGAATCAAAAGTACTAGGGTTTCCGGATATTTAGGAAACCCTAGAAGTTCAAGAGTCATTACAAGACAAAAAAGAAAAGCATCCATTATTAAAAATTGTCTGAGACTACATAAACTTAAACAGAATTATAGCCAGACCAGCCACACAGGCAACCTACAGGTCTGCTATGAAATAGAAGCTCATACGGCCTAAGTGTCAACCTCCATATCTACCCTCAGCTCCACTGGCAGCTGGTCCACCGGGACCTCGGACAGGCCTCCTGGAGAAGCTCCCCCAGGCAACTCACCTAGACCTGCAAAGGTTGGGGAGGGAGATGAAGTAGGGGGGACCACGGCAAGAATCAGGTCTGACTGAGCTTAACTGAGCTTGAATGGGCTCAAGAGAATGAAGGACAGAGTGAACGTGTGCAGCAAACTCAGCAGACCCGATGGTATGGAGGTGGTCCTTGGCAGGGTCGTAGGAAAAGGAGGTCGGCTCAGGCGGGGTTTGCAGCGACACTTTCTGATCGAAAGGGGCGTTGGGATTGGCCAGGGCCCACTTAGCCTGCTCATCCAAGCCGTAGTTGTAATATACCACCGCTTCCGGGAAGAGCAGAGAGAAAAGAGCTTTGGATCCCAGAAATGCCTTCTGGGCTTCGTCCCTTGCCACCTGGACCAAGTTAAGCCCCTCCTCAGAATTCAAGAATTCTGCCTTCCATTCACCCTTGGCCTTGCCTAAAGCCTCATCTGCCAAACTTCTCGCCTCCACAATGGCTTCATCTCGAGCCTCGGATCGGGCTGCCTCCAGCATTTTCTCTTGGGCTTTCTTCATCCCGTCTACCTCCTCCTGAAGCTTCTTGATCTCCTTGACCTTCTCCTTGGCAAAGGCTCTGACCTACGACATCTTCTCATTAAGGGTTTTGTTCTCCTTAATGATGTCAGATTGGGATCCCTCTTGGCTTCAGCCTTGACGTAAAAGAGAAAGTTAGAAACTCACAAAGTGACAAATGAGGAAAGAGAAGAGTAACAAAAAGGTTTACCCGAGCCTCATCCTGACACCAGGATTCCAGCAGCTCGCGATCGCTCATTTGCTCCAAAACATGCATGTCTTCAGGGGCGCATTGGGTGCTTACATGACGAACTACTACGTCACCCGAGCAGTTCAAGATAGGAGTCCTGCGAGGAGGGCCTAGGCTGCAGGTGACAGATGCGGTTCTCGAGGTGGCTGGGTTAGCTGAGTCCGTGGAGATATTCACACCTCTGCCGCGAGTGGAACGAGACCTCTTCAGCTGAGGAACGTCCTCCTCGTCGGAATCATATGGGAGTCGCCTCACAGGGGGATGACCTGGAGAGGGCATGGTGGAAGGAGGGCTCTGGGATCGAGGCGCAGGAGACGCGCCCGCCGCACGGGCTGCAGGCTCCAAATCAGCCTCCGCGCTTTTCTTTTTGGCCGATTCAAACATCATGCGCATCATTCTTTCTGAAAATAAAGAACAAAAGGAAGTAAGATTCACAAACATTAAGATATAATGTATCAAACCGGGCTAGAGAAGGCCTTTTACCAATCTCTGGGGTCAAAGGACCTGTCTCGCAGGTTTCGTTGAAAAAATCCAGAACGTGGGGGAGGAGGAGCTCATTAATGTTAATAGGATTCTCGTTCAGAGTAGATATGATTCTCTGAATGCGAGAAGGTCTGCCCGCTGCGGTCAGGTGAGGGTAAGAAGGTAATTTCTCTATGGGATGGGGATCAAAACCCCAATCTCCATCGCAGTGGACAAAGAAAAACTTTTTTCGCCAAGCCTTGTGAGAGAATGGAGTTTTTGTATAAAATGAACCCCAGGTCTGGCTGTGAGATAAAAGCAATTAGGAGACAGGCACTTCGCCTGGAAGAGCTGATAGAAAACGAGGGCTGTTGGATCCAGGCCAGCATAACGCATGGCCAGATTGTAGCACACCATTATTCTGAAGGAATTGGGGGTAAATTGAGAAGTGGGAATCTTGTATATCTGGGCTATCTCGAGCATTGAAGGGTTCACTGGTAAACGTAAACCCGCCTGAGACTGGTCAACATAAAAAGTTAGCCAGCCCTCCGGCGCCTAACAGGCCAGAATACACGCCAGAGGAGGATAAGGATCGAAGGGATCTTGGATTTTGTACTGGGAACGGATTTCCTCTATCGAATGTTGGCTAAGGATAGAGGTGATCTTGGGATGATCGGGTATTGGTGGGGGATATACCAAACCCTCAGTGGAGGACGAGCCGGCGGCCGCCGCTACCGGAGAATTTAATGGTGATAGGGGGAAAGTTGGCGCTGCCTCCGGGCTAATAGAGGTCCGAGATGGCGAAGCCCTTATTGTGTCTATAGAGCTAGATGACGGAGAGGCAGAAACCTCAACTGCCTCTAGAACGGAAGGTAAAGAAGAGGAAAGGACCACTGCCGTCCCCGGGGGAACAAATGGCGGAGACGCGGAGGCTCCTATATCTAGAGGAGAGGACATCATAAGCGAATAAAAAACAAGAGTCTGAGAAAGGTACCTGGTTTTTAACGATTGCCGGAAAAGGGAGATGGAGAGAAAATTCGCCAAACACTGGGGAGGAGGGAGAAAACCTAAAATTTTGGAAAGGTAAAAACGAAAAGTAAGAGAGAAGGATTAGCCCAGCGGGAATAATAAGATAGGAGATGAATTTGAAAAATGGAAATCGATAAACGCGGGATTTGATGGGATCCCCGCATTTAATGTTGGCAGGTAAACAGTGCCCTAGGAGGTGAGCTGGAGCGTCGATCATCCTAGATTAGGGCTGATGTGGCGTGTAATCGAGGGAACGATGTGCTTGTTACTTGGGGAGATGAACCGACATCACTAATGCCAATAATTAGGCCTGGGTGTCAGGCGGATTCCTTGGGATTCCCCCAGTACGAGAAACCATAAAGGACAGAACGACCTCATTTATTTCAAAAAGAGCCTTGGAATATTACAGATCTACCCCAACTGTTCGGGGGGAGGAGCTGATAGGGCAATATATACGCCAGACCTGATTTGGGGTAGCTCTTACTCAGGGTAGTTAGATAATTAAGAAAGGGCTAGAACCGCTCTGTCTTAGAAGAAGATCTAAGCAACCCTCTTGGAAAACAGAATATCAGGAAGAGGTGGCTATCCCTCAGGATTCCTCCTGTCTTAGCCATCTTGAAGAAGTCGTTAACAACTCGGAAATTATGCCGGGCTGAAGAAAGTGCTCTGCTAGGAGGATTATGGGACTGAAGTCAAGTCTAATACCGATGTTGAAGTAATACAGATTGAGGAAGATCTGGAACAAGGAAGACCTGACTAGAGTCAAGTCTGATATTAATACCGAGGTGATATAGGAGAAGGAAATAAGGAAGACCTGGGACAGGGGAGACCTGTTTCCCAGATTCCCAGCAAAGAGACAAGTGGGACCACTTGTCAGAATTTATTGCGTAACGGCCCTTGATTCGCGGCATGTGCTCCTGAGATCCCAGCTGGGGTCCTCATCAGGAGAAACTATAAATATCTCAGCCCCAAGGCTGAGAGAGGTATGTCATTCTCTTAAGCATCCTTGCTTTCTTTCTGGAAAACACCTCAAACGCTTACTGACTTAAGCATCGGAGAGGTTTCCACCAGAAAATCACCGGTGGTCCTTTCTAACTCGTGTTTGTGGTGCAGATCAGGCGGGTGTTCAAGGTTCCAAGCGTTCTCAGTGTTGGTCATTTTTTGGGCTGAAACAAACCTTCTTTCCTCCTTGGAGTACATGTATTGCCATTGATTGTTCAGGTTGACTAGGAAGCTTCCCGGGGCCGGTCCCGAGCTTTGCTAAGGTTGCGGAGATTTGCCCTATCATCATATCCAGCTTGTCCACTTATTTCTTGGTGCGATTATTTTCTTCTATGGTACGGAGAGTCTCTTCTCGGTTGCGTAAAGTTTCGAATTCTTGTCGTTGTCGCCACAACCGCGAGGAATTCAAGGGAGGTGGAGCTTGTTGTTGTTATTGTTGAGCTTGGTATTGTTGTTGTCCTGAGTTGTTTTGCCCTTGCGGAGGGCACTACTGATAATTCCTTGGCCTTTATTCTGATAGGATTTGTAATTACTCAGACCTTCTTTATTTCTGTTCGGGGGAGGTGGCGCTTAGGGATGTAAATGAGCCAAACAGTTCGTGAGCTATTCACTACCCGACTCGATAAAAGCTCGCTCGAGCTCGTTTAAAAAGGCTCGTTTAATAAACAATCAAACTCTAGATTCAGGGAATTCAGCTCGTTAGCTCGTGAGCGGGTTCGTTAGTGAGTTCTAGAGTGAGTTCAATATTAAACTCGTATAAATTAAACTAATAATTTGGTTTTAATTATAATTTTTATACTTGTTCATATGAAAAATATAGAAATATATATACAAACTTATTTATTTACGTATCTTAGTAGGTGTATTATATACTTTAAAAAATATTTTATTTATTTTTGTAATAAAGTAAAGAATAATTTAATTAATAATTAATATCTTTTGAGCTCGTTTAGGCTCGATTAAACTCGAAAAAGCTCGCGAGCCATCGATATGTTCTTTAAAAAAAGCTCGAGCTCGATAATAAATGAGCAAGCTTAAACTCTCTAAAGCTCGACTCGGCTCGGCTCGTTTACAGCCCTATGTACTGAGGATCTGACTGTTTAGGCACCAGCACGTAGTTAGGATTTCCCAGGCCGTACTTGAAGTTCGGATGATCTCAGAACCCCGGATTGTATGTGTTTGAGTAAGGGTCGTAGTTTTTGGTGAACTTTTGGCCCGATTTATTGTTGGGCTGAAAATCCTAAACGACGTTCACCTCCTCTTCCTCATCTTCGTCAAACATCATTTGACATGAAATTGTTCCATGTCCAAACGCTCCACAAATTCCACACAATTCGTGTGAAGGATGTGACGTCTCCTCCTCTCGCTTCATCATACTTCTCAACAAGGTGACTTGCTTCGTGAGTTCCTCGATCTTGTTATTCTCCTCTCGAGAAGTTGAAACCTCGTTCACTTTGACCTTCCGAGGCTGGGAGCTTGTCTGTTGTGACTTATCACCCATGAGCTCAAAAATATCTCGTGCTTTTCTCGTGGTTAAGTCTCCAAAATTGTCGACTTTTGCTTCTACTTGTTTCTTATAGCTCAGCAACAAACCCTTATAGAAATAGTTGTTGATCATTTTGGCACTGTTGTTGTGATGTGGGCATGCATGGAGGATCCTCTTGTAGCATCACCACGCCTCGTGGAACAATTCTCCATCCATTTGCTCGATGTTGGTAATTTCTCTCCTCAACTTCGCCGTCGCTTGGACCGAGTAAAACCTGCCCATAAATTTCTTGTAAACCGAATCCCAATTGGTTAGGGAGTTAGGTTGCAATAATAGAAGTCACCACTTCGCCTTTTCTTTCAGGCTGCTCGGGAAGCACCTCATTTTAAGATGCCCTTCAGTTAGTCCCTAAGCTGGAATTCCGGACACTACCGCGTAGAATTCTCGAATGAAATCGAGCGGATCTTCATTTGGCATGCCGTAGAAAACTGGTAACTAGCTAACATGGTTGGACTTCAATTCATAGTCTCGAGCCGCGGGGACTAAGACTATTGCTGAGCTAAATGGACCAATGGTTTTCGCTTTGTCAGCGTTCATTCGGATATTTAAGGGCTCGTCCCCCTCCGAGATTAGCATGTCCTCCGTAGTCTCTCCATCCACCGTACTCTTACCGATTCCCGTAATATTGATCTTCTTCATAATGCTCGTAATCCTCATCCTCATATGCATTGTTACGGGCATTCTCGTCCTGCCAAGCACGGTACGGTCGCCCCTATCCTCTATTTTGGAAGTAATTCGATTCTCGTTCCCGATTCTCGTATTCTTGGTTCCGTTGGTTGTTTTAGGTCTGGGGCCTGCTGTTACCAATGTGGTTATACTCGAACTCCTGATTTGTCCAAGCATTGAAGGCTCGGGCTTCTTCTCAGTTCTATAAGAGTTGAAGTGTTCGGTAGATCAGATTTTCTAGCATCATGATTCGGCGGTTGTCTTGAGGCTGGGACCCCTGTTGTTTCCACCTTCGAGGATCTCGGGTCTTTCTCGTTCTGTGTCCTGGTTGTACTCTTTGTTGTCAAGAAGAGCAAACATCTGTGGATATTCATCTCGGACGTTGTTCTGCTGGTCTCTCGCGTGCATGTCATCGTCGGGTGGCATGCCATATGGTTGATCACGAGGTGGAGTGCGGTTGTCGTGTACTCCCCCTCAGCCACCATTGTTCCTCCTCCTCTTCCTCCGATTCCTCGGCCGCCATAATATGGAATGTTTGACATGATTCATTTATCTGGATGAATCTCTACGTGAATCATGTAAATAATGAATACAATAAATGAATAATATAAGAGCATAGATAAACAAAATAATACCTTAAATATATTAACCAACAATTCATCTTTTTGGGACGGGGAATACTTAAGTCTAACTAATAAATGTTTGGGAAAAAAATATATTTGACATAGTACTGTCCACAGACTAGTTAAATTGACTTGTTTATCGTAGGTCTTTGACATTGACCAAAAGCCCCGTCTTAGCTGATGATGGAGATCCGTTGCTCTCTCTTCTGAAGCGAAGTATCTTCATAGGGTTGCTCCAGATAGATCCCCGTCGGGGGAAAGAAAGAGTCATCTCGGTCTCCCTACTCGTTCTATGCTATTAATGAATGGGGTAAGTTCACCTCTAAGGCCTCTTAGACCTTGCATCAACAATAAACAACATCAACGCATCGTGTGGCAAACCAAGAACAATTATACATAATATCTAACATAAGATTAACACAAATAAACTTCGTCAACGCCTTTGCCACTCCCCGGCAACGACGCCAAATTTTGAGTCAAACTAATTGCTCTTTCAAAATAGATTTTAGTTAAACAGTGCGCGTCTACTTTTAAAAAGTTTTAAGTTTTGAAAGCAAGTTTGCCCGCAGGAGAACGGGGTCACTGTAGACTGGCAAGTTGAACCGAGTCGAATTCTCAAGGAGTGGAAATACGGGGTCGACGATGTTTATTATATCTAACTTCACAAATTCTAATTCTAAACACGTGAAAAAAAAATAATTTTTGATTTTGATAAGCAAACTATGATTTAAAACTAATCTTGTAAAGTGAGCATCAATCTCCATGCAAGAATGTAACTAACAATTATAAAAACGTAAGCAACGATTAAAGCGAATTTAAAAACTATTTGAATACTTAACAAGAGAGCTTTACTAAACATTATCATTCAAGCATACTATCGAACACCTAGAAAGCATTGACGAATTATACTCTTATTAAGAACAATTATCAATCTAAGAACTATAGAAATGCAAGAAAGATGGATCAACCATTATTCAACACAAAGCCTGAACATGCAAACCAAGTCAAGTAATCTCATTCAACAAAGGATTCAAAACAAACCAAATTGTTCCAACACTAAATATCCAACCAATAGATTAACGCCTACAAAACGAAAATAGAGTTTAAGAGAATACTAATTTGAAATGAGTGAACGATTAATTCGAGAGATGAATGTTGTGCCAACTCCAGCGATTCCGGAGAGATTATCTTCTATGCTATGAATCCGGAAGTTTGTCACGAACTCCGAATTACTGTGTTCTTCAAGATGAAAATGCTATGTGAACAAAAACTGATAGAACTCGAATGGAGTTACCATGAGGGCTCTAGGGTCTCGTTCTCTCAATGATGGTTCGTAGCTCAGGTTCTTGCCCTCTTTTGTAGCCTCAAAATCCCCCTCATTTGCTTGCGTAACTGAAAATCTTTTGAAAATCGAATTTGTAACGCTCGCGTCTGTCCGGATGGTCTGAAGAATCTGACCGAATAGAATCTTTGTCAGCCAATCCGGTCGAATGTCAGATCCATCCGACCGGATATGAATCCGGTAGGCTAATTCGGTCGATACATCTGACCGGTGTGGGTTTAGAGGAGCAATTCGGTCGGATGTCAGATCCATCCAACCGGATGAGTGTCCTTTTAGCTACTTCTTGGCACTGACTTTCTCGTCCTTGTCTCTAGATTCTCGTAACGGTTTACGAGCTTTATTCTCTTGAATTCTCAGGCTCGTTAAGCGCTCTAACTACATGAGAAAACACATAAGTCATCTCAAAGGACCAATTAACAATCAGAAAATTGGAAAGTTAAGTAAAAAGCCGTAGAATGCAGAATTATGCAAAATAGCCTAATCTTAACGCGAAAAAGATAACAAAATGACTCAAACATGACTCGAAACATATAAAAACTCATAAAAAATACGTACGAATCATGTGTGTGTAAGAATTAAACTCATGAAGTCCGGGTCATCTTCAGTGTTAACTATGTTTCCAATATCTCTAACAACAATAAACATTCTGTTTTTTTATAATAATAATAATAATAATAATTTATATTTTATTAAGGTATAATTACAAATACTACCCTTTAGGTTTGGCTTTAACAAAAAAACAAAAAACTCAGTTATCGTTCAAAACTATAAACACCTCATTGACATATTATTCCTATTTCTATTTCACAAATTGTACTTCACTGAAGGGAGAATTTGCAAAACTAACACAAACCTCAAGGGGTTAGTTTGTAATTTCAAAAGATAACTGGGTTTTCTTGTAGTGATTCATTTTTTTCCAGTTGTAATTAGAAAATGACGGTGAAACCCAAAGCGATGTATAACACGGTTTTGCAATCTTAGAAGTAGTAGTGTGATAACAATGCAAGTAGTATCACTCTGTATTTAAACCACATTGTGAACACAGTTAATTTTTTATGATTTTTCTCAATGTTACATATTCACCTCAGCTCCTGATATTAGCATTGCATTTTAACTCGTTCTATAAACTCTATTATCTTTGTTCTCTTTGGATGTGACCTTTTGTTTTCCTTTATTGACAGAATCTTTGAAGAGGAAATCTGGTCCATCAATCTTAAAAAGCAAAGAATGTGATCCTCCCCTTCCACCCATTGCATTGATAAGTAGCATGAACTAATGCACCAACATTTAAAGTTCAGAACTTATTGCAAAATCTGAGCCATATTTGGAAACTAGGCGTACCCAAGCAGTGTAAATAAAATGAGATGGTCAGCATATCAAAATGGAAGGTGTTTTATTTGTTCTATTAGATTATAAAATTGTTTCTCTCCATTTGAGGTTCATTATCTGATTCTTTTTGTTTAATACAGACTTTCTGACAATTATATAGTATGCTCCATTTGTTGGAAACCTTTTGTATTTGCTCCATTCAAACCGATCATCTTTGTTCGTGAAACGTCTTGCTTAATTGTGTTTTTTTTTTAATGTTTTTTTTGTAAAATTGTAATGTAAAATATTTTTTTTAAGTATATTGAATGCTTTTGTTAACATTTTATGTTGATTAATTTTAATTTTCATGAAATATGAATTAAATTGTAAGTTTTTGGTATTTATAGGTTGGGATGAGGATAGGTAAAATAGAATGGACATTTTAATTCTTTTTTTAATTATTATTTTGGAATTTAGATGGGTTAAATTCAAACCGATGTTATTGTTCTCAGTGTCAACGACATCGATTTTTCAAAAAACCGATGTTATTGCTCAGTATTATTGGTGGAGCTTCATCGAAAAAAAGCGCCACCCGGTCCTGTTCTTGGTGGCGCTTCTTAGCTCTGAAGCGCCACCCGGTTCCTTTTTTGGTGGCGCTTCATCCTAAGAAGCGCCACCCACTTCTTGGTGGCAGTTCAACCGAATTTCACCATTTTTGGTGGTGCTTCGAGCTAAGAAGCGCCACCCGACATTTTTTAAGTGGCGGTTTGAACCGTTACCCGTGTTATTTGACTTTAAGTGTCGTTCGGATTAGTGGCGGTCCAAAACCGCCATCAATGACTGTTTTGAACCGCCTCTAATCGTATTTTTTCCACTAGTGTATGTTTATTTATTAGATACACTATGTAATATATATTCAACGAATATTATATTGTACACAAATTTTAAATATTATAAATATTTTATTAACTACGATAATTTTTCTACCTAACGTGTTGTTGTCATCCTTAATAATATTTTTAACACGTGAGAGAGAATTAATTTGAGTTGTATTTATAGGCTTAATAATTTGAATTGATAGATTAGGAAATTTTAAAATAAGTAGTGTTATTTATTGTCTTACTCGTGCAAAACACGAGGTGTATATTATTTTTTTAATTAGACATCACAATATTTTAAATTTCATCAAATGATAAAATATAATGACAAATAATTACGAATTACACACCACCCTTTTTATGACATCTAATAAATAAAATATTGTTGTTGAATGTAACGGTGTTTTTCATATATGACTCAACAATAAATTTTTCAAAAATAATATTTTTTTGCAAAATAAGTAATATGTAATAGATATGCTCAAATATCAGATTGTTGTACATAGCAAAAGTGTTTTTTAGTCGAAATCCCTCCATTGGCAATATTTTAAAATAATAGTTTATTTATTTCTATCAAACGTAATTTTTTTAGTAACAATATAATTTGATAATTTATTTATTTCCCTCAAAAAATTATAGACTAATGTTTAAAATAATAAAGATTTAAAAAAATAATGGTAATTTGTATTTTAGTATTCTATAGCAATTTGTTTTTTGCCCCCAATGTATGCAGTTTTTTTTCACTTTACCCCCCGAAATATTCTTTGTTCCACTTTGCCCCCTGATGTACAATAATTTTTGACGTTGCCCCCCAAACTTTATTTCTGGCAGAATATTCCTTCTATATTCCATCGACGGGCAGATGGGGGGCAAAGTGAAAGAATTTTATAGTTTGGGGGGTAAAGTGCAAAAAATCTTATACTTTGGGAGGCAAATTAAAATAATATAAATATTAAATTTTTGTTTTAAAATTTTATATTTGAAAAATATATATAACTCTTATCTTATACTCACACACACACAAAGTTGTCAATATAATTCCAATTAAAAAGAAAACCCATAAATTCCCAATTAATATTTATAATTTTTTAAATATAAATATTGTCAAACATCTTTTATATTATTAAATATGAAACTCATGACTAAGTATTATGTAAATTATTAGGTTAAGTAACATAATAATATATTATTATGTATTATAATTGAACAAAATAAAATAAAGGTGTATTTCGTATATGCTTTATAATATTATGATACGAAATATAAAATTATCATTCGATATAATTATTTGTATAAAAGGTGTGATTAAATACTATATTAATCATGAGTAATTATAATCTTATATAATAATTAATGTACTCATAATTGATTAATATAGTATTTAATCACACTTTTTATACAAATAATACCATCGAATGATTAATTTTATTTTTCGTATCATAATAATTTACATAATACTTACTCATGTGTTTAATAATTAATAATATAAAATATGTATTGACAATATTTATATTTAGAAAATTATAAATATTAATTAGAAATTTATAGTTTTTTTTTTTAAATTTGGAATTATATTGACAACTTTGTGTGTGTGTGAGTATAAGATAGAAATTATATATCTTTTTCAAATATAGAATTTTAAAACAAAACTTTAATATTTATATTATTTTAATTTTCCCCCCAAACTATAAGATTTTTGCACTTTGCCCCCCAAACTATAGTATTCTTTCGCTTTATGTTGTTTTTAAATCACACACGTGATTTTAAGTAAATTCCCACATATCAATTAAAATTTCCATGAATCAATTAACATTTAGTCAAAATAGTCTACAAATAAAGTGTTAATTTTATTTCTTTAAATAATATATATTTTAATGGATGAATTATTAGTCATCCGATCAAACAAACCACAACTAAAAAGAAATTTCATTGTTTATATAATACATCATATTTACATAGTTATCTTATATTATTTCATGGTAAAGTTGTTTAGTAAACAGTCATTCTAAAATTAGTGAAAGAACGTTGTCACTTAAAAAATGGTTCACGCCAAAAAATAGCCAATTTAAACAAACAAATTCATTTTAATTATGAAAATTATAATAATAACGTTATCACATTTGAGAAATATTGACTCCAAAACAATAGCAATTTGAACAAAGAATTCACTATAAAACATCAAACATCTATATAAAATTAATTCCACAATATCATTAATATTCAATTCTCTTCAAACCCTTAATCTTATATAATAGGCCGCAAATAATATCAAACCTTAAATCCTATATATTAACACATTTCCTAATATAATAGACCGCAGATTAACACATTTATTAACAAGGCAACTAAACGTTTTCCAAATTTAAGTCGGGATTTATATATATATATATATATATATATATATATATATATATATATATATATATGATTAGGTTCAAATGAGAACCATGTCATTATATGTGAACCTAGGGTTAATTATGGGCCTTAGATCTAATTAAATGGATGGATCATATTTTTTGTGTATTTCCTTATTTGATTAAAAGCATTAGAATTGTCTAATAAAAGCACTATTGGTGTATATAACTGAAAATATTAATAAAACACTGTGATTGTATAATTAAAGCACTGCTGGTATATAATAAAAGCACTAGTTCGCAGGTTCGCATATAATGACATGGTTCTATTTGAACCCAACCCTATGTGTGTGTGTGTGTGTGTGTGTGTGGTGTGTGTGTGTGTGTGTGTGTGTGTGTGTGTGTGTGTGTTGTGTGGTGTGTTAGTATATATATAATATATATATATATATATATATTATATAATATATTATATATATATATTATATTATATATAATATATAATATATATATATATACTGTAAATTGTGACAACTATTAATGCTGATTTGTTAAAAGGAGAGCATTTTGGGGAATAGATGGACCAATAAGAATGCTCCAAATATGAGGTGTCAAGCTGTAGTTCAAAGAGGTCTATTTTGGGACGAGGCCAAAATTCTTAGGTTGTACTTTATTTTTTATTTATGTTAATATTGTTTTGTCCTCAGCAATCGAGCCTATACTTGCTCTCTCTTTGCCAATATTCACAGCCCACTTTCTCTCTCTTACACGCCATATTTCATATCCTCTTTATCCGTCTGTGTTCTTTTTTTTCTTCTCATCAAAACACATATAACTTACGATAATCTCAACTTTTCTTAAAGTTATGTTGTTGGATTTTAAAGAAAAGGTGGTAAGAATTGTATATCGCGGTTTGTTCATTTCCTTATGGCGTTTCAATTTCCTTTGTTCTTCGATTTTTGTTTAGTATTCAACTCGGTTTTTTGATTTTAGGTCTGAAAAAATATTCAGATTCGATCCGTATTTTCAGATTCAGAATTTCTTTTTCAATTTTCAATTCTTCGATTTTTTGATTTTAGTATTAAACTCGGTTTTTGATTTTAGATCTGGAAAAATTCAGATTCGGCTATGTTCTTATTTATTCAGTTTCAAGTCTGTTTTTGATTCAGATTTGCTTTTGTTTTTTATTTTAGATCTATTTTTGATTTTAGATCTTAAAAAATTCAGATTCGATCCGTATTTTTAGCCTCGGTTTCTTTATAATTTTGTAGATTACGTAATTTCTGCATTTTGATATGATTTTGAAATTTTGATTTTAGTATTCAACTCGATTTTTCTTTGTAGATTACGTAATTTCTGCTAATTATTCCAGATCCTATGTAAAAGTCGAACATAGTAATCATAATCTCCATAGTTTTTTGCTATGGATTCATCCATAATATGATCTATATGGATTCTTCCATTTATATATGAAATTCTGTTGAGATCTTGGCTGATATTATTTCTCAGAAAAATTCTATGCTATGTTTGTATTTAATTAAGTTTGTGATTAATTTATGGATTGTTAATAAGACTTTGGAATAAATTTAGAATGTTTAATTCCCTCTTTGTTTCTTTGGTTACTGTATTTAAATTTAGGGTAGCAATTAAATAACGCTTCTCTTAATTTGAAGCTCTGTTTAGATTTTTTCTTTGCTAGATTAAAACATTGAAGCTCTTCTATTTTTTTTTGCTGAATTAAAATGGCATTCCAAATTTTTTTTGTTGATTTAATTCTTTTCTTTTTTATGTGTGTACGAGACCCTGTTTCAGCCGCGAAGCTGAACTCTTGGAGCCTCATGTTCATTGATTAATTTTGCTAATATATATATAATTAATCTTACAAACGTCACAGAATGGATTTATTTTTACCACGCACAGGCCGTACCAATGATTGAACTGTGCAAAGAACAACTTGACCAAGACATTGAATAACTATTTTGTATGCAATTTGTTCTTTTTATTTTCCTGTTTCAGATATTTGTAATCTTTTCTTGCGATTTGAAGAAGTTATTATATTTTTTAAATATTTGTTTTTAATTGCAAACATATATACATGAATATCCCAACTTTTATTTTATCATATTGCATCTATAGTTTTGAAAAGCACAAAATTATGCTGGATGATTTTCTAGACTTGTAAGTGTTTCGAACAAATCTCTATTTGATATGTATTAGGTGGTGGGAGCCTCTGGAATTGTCGTGAGCAGAAGCCGTCATCAGTTAATTATTAATATTGTGATTTCTTTGGAATTGTGATAGTTGCCTCATTTTTTCGGTTTGAGAAATGGGGTTATTCTAGAAATCCTTTTTCTAAGTATTATTATATTATATGTTCTTGAGATTTTGTTTTTATTTTTTATGTTTGATGATGTCATGAATTTCATGAGAATGTGAGGTGAGCCATTGTTTAAAACCACATGTTTATCATATGATCTATACAGAACTTCCTCTGAACTTCGTGATGATATATGCATGTAGTTTTATGATTTCATGATTTAATTAGACTATTCAAGATCATGAATTTCCAAAATGTTGATGGTGCATTTTGGTAGTGTTGGATTTAGTTTTTCTAGGCTGTTAGATGATAAAACAATACATTCAATTGAAGTTAGAGGATGAATAAAATAATAACACTACAGAACAAATAAAATAATAATTTATTTATTAAAGTTTAGATGTGTGATTATTATTAAAACAATAGTCACATATTTTAATTCAGAACTAAATAATTCGAAGAAGAAGAAGATTATCAGATTTTATCATAGATTTTAATTGAGATCTAAAATATGTGTGCTTATTGTTTTAATAATAATCATAGATCTGGAAATAAACTATCTTCTTTCTTCTTCGAATTCTTTAGGAACAAATATATAGATTGTTGGATAAAATATGTAAAACTACAAAATCAGATGATAAAACAAAATGTTATTGAAATTAGAGGTGGAAAATTTTAAGAACAGGCACGAAATGATTAATAGAGAAGATGATTACTTTAAAAAAGGTGGACAATAACATTTTGATTATCGAATTCAAAAGCAAAGAAGAAGAAGAAGAAGAAGAAGAAGAAGAAGAAGAAGAAGAAGAAGAAGAAGAAGAAGGCTTGTTGGAGAGACCGGGTGCCTAAACTCTAGATCAAATAAGAAAATAATATAAGGGTATTAAAGTACTATTTTATACCAAAGAAAAAAATATCAAAAGGGAAGCTTTTGAAGAAGATTCTTGTGAGGGTGCCACACAGAGGCGGATTTATATATATGATTGAGGGGGTCACGGCCCCTGCCAAAAAACTCAAAAACCCTAATATTCTTTATGATTTTTTGTTATTTATAGTTATATATACATCCCAAAGCTTAAAAATCTGTAACTTGATCTAGTGGTTGACGTGCTTAATCTCTTTTCAAATGATTCATGGTTCAACTCTTACTCCTGCCCATTTTCCCTTCTTTTTTCTTTTTCTTTATCTCTTGTTTTTCTATTTTTTTATCATTCTTTTTTATATTTTTCTTTATCATTAGTTTCTTTCTTTTTTCTTTCTTTTTATCCACTAATTCATATATTTTTTTATCATTCCTTTTCCTTTCCTTTTATTTTTCTCTTTCTCATTAATTAAATTCAAAAGCAAAAATATAGAATTAAAAAATCACCACTCTCTCTTTCTTTTTATTTTTCTCTTTCTCGTTATTTACCTTGAAAAATAACAATATAAAACAACAAAAGTATCACTCATTTCTCTCTTTTTTCCTCACCTTTTCTTTTTTTTTCTTTCTCTATTCTCACAAATTAATGGTACCAACTTAAAAGTAAAAACATATCTTTCTTATTTTCTTTCACCCTCTCTAGCTCCTATTTTCTTTGCCTTCTTATTTTTTTATTTCATGTTCTCTTATTTATCGTAACACCAAAAAGATTAAAAATATATATTTTCCCTTAATATAAACACGAGTCGATGCTTGGCATTTCACCAAATCATATTTGTCTTTTAATACGCGGCCTCCCCAAGCTAACAATTTTGGATCCGCCCCTAGTGCCACACCAAATCTGAAGACACCAGAACATGTCACATGGAATTTGAATGAACCAAAAGTTGATACATAAGTCATGTGTCAACAACATCAACAAATAGGGTGGATACCTCCCATTTAACTGACCTGATCAAAGAATATAACTAACATATAAAATGTTCACTAACACCCTTAAATATGTCGGTGGCCTCTTTTGACGACCTGAACATATAAAATAATGTGTATGCCAATCTGAATATTTGATATTGTAACAATGAACTTTTTGTAATTTATGCGTCGTAGAATATACATATTTTTTTTAAATAATATTTACTTATAATTCACTAAAAGGGTTGAGGCACTGATAATTTTATTATAACTTCTAGCGTAAATTTGTTCATAGGTCCCCATCACATAGTAATAACCATTACTAACAAACTCATTATGATAAAAAAAAATTAATTGGCTTAGACTATTATATATTTTTTTACTTTGAGAAAAATATTTTTTACCTCCTGAACTATGGCTATTTTGACACTTTGTCTCCTAAATTTTTTTTTCATGCAAATTACCTCCTAATCTGTCTGAATTTTGCACTTAACCTCCTGAACTCTCATTTTTGGTGAAAATTCTTACCGGACCTCACTCGTGTGACATGCACGCTAACATATAAGGGATAAAATTGACTTTCCATCTCCTCCTCATGAATCCTGCTCAAAATAATGGCACGTGAGCACTACGTAGGTTCCAAATCCTACGTGTATACATATATTAATGTGAACATTATCTTAACAGGTCACACGAGTGCTCACGTGCCATTGTTTTGAGAAGAAATTATCAGTAAGAGATGGAAAGGCGGTTTTACCCCTTATATGTAAGCGTGCATATCACACGAATCAGATCCGACCAAAGGTTCCACCAAAAATGGGAGTTCAGGAGGTTAAGTACAAAATTCGTATAGTTTAGGAGGTAATTTGCACGAAAAAAAAAAAGTTTAGGAGACGAAGTGTCAAAATGACCATAGTTCAGGAGGTAAATTTTTTTTTTCTCTTTTACTTTTTTTTTTTACAAACTATATAAATATTCATTTACAGTAGAAGGACATTTTAGCAGGAAATACCCAAAAAAGAATTAAATGATAGCTATCCAAGAAATGCAAATTGCAATATTTCAAATGTATAGTTTTCCTCAGCTCGTTCTATTTAAGTGATCATGATGGATAGTATTGTGCAGATTCATGTAAATGAAATGCTCGTTTGTATTGGAGATAGGTATATATAATTGGAAGATTAAATAAAATAAATAAATAATGGGTTCAAGTCGATTAATTATTGTCTGGTTATTCGTGTATGTCTCTCCATTTTCACCCATCTCTCGGCTTCCACTTCAAATTCAGGTTTTGATGATTCATTATTCCATAATATGTGCTAAAAATAAAGTGTTTTTATTTTATTTCATTTCATTTTATATGTAATTAACTTGTGTTATATTATGAGTAGCACTGTCAAAACGGGCCAAAGTCCGTGGGCTGGCCCGTCAGCCCGTGCAAACGGGTGGGCTTGGGCCGCCCTTCTTGCAGCCCGTTTGATCGCGGGCTTTTTCGACCCGCTCCGTGAAGACCGCGGGTCGGAGCGGGCTGGCCACTTTTTTTTTATATATATTTTTATAATTATAATTATAACTTATATTGGTTAAATTTGAAGGCATATTTGTATTCTTTTATTTTCTATGAGCCCGTTAGAATACTTTAAATATTATAATAACTTTTTTCAAATTTGAATTTTATTCTTTATAATTTTTAACATAAAAATAAGATTTTATTAAAAAAAAAAAAATGGACCCGCGGGCGGGCTGCAGACATAGATTTTCCCAGCCCGCGGCGGGCCGGAGCGGGCTGGCCCGTTTGATAGTGCTAATTATTACCATAGAATTAAGGGAAAGGAGACTCCTTTAGGTTGTGAAAAGTCTATGAAGCACGGATAATTTTACAAGAATGCCGTACCCGTACCGGATACGACACTTCTGCGGACACGTTTCAATACGTACCCATAACGTATCAGTGTTTTAGATAAAACTTTGACCATCTCGACTCCTGAATTTAATAAATAAAATGTAATAATAATTTTAATTCATCCAAATATGGAACCAAGAATTGAGAGATAGTTTAATAGGATTCAAGAAAGAAATAAAATATTTTTTTTTGTATAAATAATTTACTTGTTTGATGTGTTTTTGAAACTTATCATATTTGAAATTTAAATATTTATAAAATTTTAGTTTTTTGATTAATACTACTATATTTCAATAATATAAATATTATGTATATATCTACCGTGCCCGTATCCTTAAATTTTCAACAAATAACGTATCCCCATACCCATATTGTATCGTACCAGTGTCCCGTACCCGTATCAGTGCTTCATAGTGAAAAGTAAGTTTATTCCTCTATTTCAATTTGCTCTTTTACATTTTGAGAAACATATAATTTCATATCGACATGTATTTCTCTTTTATAAATTGTATCTCTAATTTTAATATAATAATATTACTAGAATATTCAATTCTTTCCTATTAGTTTCTAAATTGACATACTATATTTCTTCATCATGTGAAATGTTCCAATTCACAGGTTGCCCTATATATTTTGAGCATCAAAACTACAGTATAATCATGAGCAAGTGCAAGGCACCTAAATAATCAGTTATTCCATGTTACTCTGCTCTTACAGAGTTTGTTTGTCCATTTGCCGATGAAGTGAACGACACAAGCGATTGCGCTAATAGAATGTTCCAATATATTAAGCACATCGGCAAGTACCCAAACGGTCTGTTCGCCAGTGTGCGCCGGGAAGGGCAAGGAGGACTTTTGTGCACCCACCCCACCCACCCCGAGAAAAATAAGGAGAATAATGGCAGTCGGAAGATAATTACATGTGATCATAATTTGTTGATATTCCTTGTGTTGTTAGTGTGGTTTGTGTGAGGTTGGTTGCGACTATATATTGTAGTCACTAGTGTTGCTAAATTTAGCATCTATGGAAGTTAAGGGGTTTGGGTTTCCTATTATATTTTCTATTTTATATAGTATTCGGATTTTTAGCAATGAATTATCAGCTTGATAAATATATATTGATTGATACACATGATATGATTCTTGTTGTAGAATAAAAATTTCAACCATCTTTTAATCTTTTAATATAAATGTTTGATATAAAGTTGCCACGTAAGTTACATGAAAAATATAATACGACGTTTTTTAATGGTAAATAGAGTTACAAAAATAAAAATATATAGAAGCACATATAATTCAAAACGAATATATGTGATATTTAATCATAATATTAATATGTGATTAGTGCTTCGAACTAATATCGTTATTATTTCATATCGTATCAGCTGCTCCCTATTACACACGATATGTGTTGTATCATGCACAACGTGGGATATCAATTGACAAATGAAATTTACTTATATAGTAGCAAGTTCGAGAAGTTTCATAATTTTACTATGCGTGATGAAATATGTATTATATCTCAAATGCATGAATTTTAAAATATAATTTATGAAATGAAGATGAAAGACATTGAATTTGAAGAAAAGTTTATTATTGCTAGTTTAATTAAAAAACTACCACCTTCATGGTTAGAGTTTGGTAGAAGCATTAAACAAAAATCTCTAGATTTTTCATTTGAAAATTTGATTGTGTCACTTAGGATTGAAGAAAATAATAGAGACACTCTAAAATGGCTACAAGTGACAATAAGCAACTTAATAAAAATTTTAAAAAGAATGATGATTTTACTCATCATGTAATTATGATTTCTTTTGGCAATGCTTCCAATAGTAATAACGAGAGGTATATTTCATATGCCCCTGAAGTTAATATAATATTTCAAACAAATGATTGGTGGTTAGATCCGGGAGCTAATACGCATGTTTGTGCTAATAAATCTCTTTTTTCTTCTTATCAAGAATGTTATAATAGAACAATGGCTATGGGTAATAGTAGTGTAGCTAATGTGCTTGGGGAAGAAACAATAAGTCTTAAATTTACTTTGTGAAGAATAATGTCTTTAGATGGAGTTCAAATTTTTTCAAGTATTAAGAAAAATTTAGTTAGTGCTTCTTTAGTTGTTAGACTTGGTTATCGAATTATAATGGGGTTGATAAAGTAGTATTTACCAAAATTAGTTCTTTTGTTGGTAGAGGCTACATTAGTGAAGCTCGTTTTGAATTGCGTATTGATTTTGATTATCCTAGTTATTATGTTATTAATAATTTTCCTTCTTTATATTATTGTGTTGAAAATTTATAAATGTTTGGCATGAAAGGTAGGTCATGCTAATTTTAATACTTTGAGAAAAATGATGAATATCGATTTAATTCCAAACTCAAACATAAATAATAAAAATGAATGTGACGTGTGTGTTCAAGCAAAACAACCTAGAAAGACTTTTAAATTTGTGGAAAGAGAGAATCAAAATTGCTTGAACTAATCCACGGTGATATTTATGATTTGCAAAATACTTTTAACTCATGGTGGTAGAATATATTTTATCACATTTATAGATAATTATTCAAGATAGTATTATATTTATTTATTAAAAACAAAATATGAAATGCTTGAAAGTTCAAAAATTACAAATTTGAAGTAGAAAATGAATTAGAAAAGAAAAACAAATCTTTGAGAAGTGATAGGGGTGAAGAGTATGAATCACAAGAAATTGTAAGATTTTTGAAAATCATGGTATAATTCATCAAAGGGCAATAACTTTTTCTCCTCAATCTAATGGCATAGTTGAAAGAAAAAACTGCACTTTAATAGATATGAGGAATGGCATGTTAACCTCTTTGGATTTACCTAAGATTTTATTGGGAGGGGCATTATTTTCAGCATGTCATATTTTAAATAGAATTTCTCATAAAGATAGCGATAAATCTCCTTATGAAATGTGGAAAGGGAGAAATCCCACTTTAAAATACTTAAAAGTATGGGGTGTTTCGATAAAGTTAATATCCCTAAAACTAAGAAAAGAAGATTTGGACCAAAAACAGTGGATTGTGCATTTATAGGGTATGCACTAAATAGTGAAGTATATAGGTTTTTAGTATTCAAATCTAAAAATGCATATGTTGCTAATAATACTATTATAGAGTCTCGTGATGCCGTATTTTTTGAGAATAGTTTTCCTTTTCAGTCTAGTACTTCTAATATTAATGGTAGTAATGAATCTTCTAATTTTACACCAAATGGTGATAATCATGAAATTAAAATAAATAAAAATGATAGTCAAGAACTTAGAATAAGTGTAAGAACAAGAATTTTTGGTGAATACTCTTACACTTTTATTGTTCAAGAAGATCCTAAAACTTATAATGAGGTTATGACTTCTTTAGATGCTCCTTCGTGGAAAGAAGCTATAGGTAGTGAAATGAATTCTATAATGTCTAATAATACTTGGGTAATAACGAATTTACCACCTGGTAATAAATTAATTTGGTGCAAATGGATTTTCAAGAAAAAACTAAAAATGGGTGGTTCTATAGAAAAATATAAAGCTAGATTAGTAGTTAAGGGTTATATAAACAAAAAGAAGGTATTGACTTTTTAGATACTTATTTTGTGGTGACTAAAATAACTACTATTAGAGTATTGACTGCTCTAACTTCTATTTATAAATCAGAAATTCATCACATGGATGTTAAAACTGCATTTCTAAATGGAGATTTAAAAGAAGAAATTTATATGGAACAACCAAAAGGGTTTGTAGTATCTGGTCAAGAAAAGAAAGTTTGCAAATTAGTTAAATCTCTTTGTGGTTTAAAACAAACTCCAAAACAATGGCATGAGAAATTTGATAAAGTTGTTATTGCCAATGACTTTCTCATTAATGATTCGGATAAATATGTTTATTTTAAAAATGTTGATGATTATTGTGTTATATTGTGCTTGTATATTGATAATAACTTGATCTTTGTATCAAGCTTGAGAATCAATAAAATTAGTAAATTGAAGTTATTTCAAAATTTTGATATGAAAGATTTGGGTAATAATGTCATACTTGGTATAGAAGTGATAAGAAATGATAAAAAGATCATATTAAATCAGTCACACTACATTTATAAGTTATTGAAGAAATTCAATTATTCTGATTGCACACTTATTAATACTCTATATGATCCTCATTTTCACTTAAAGGAAAATAATGGAGAAAGTGTTTCTCAAGAAAAATATGCACAAATCATTGGGTCTCTAATGTACTTAACCAATTGAACTAGACCAAATACTGCATATGTTGTAAATAGATTAAGTAGATATACTTATAATCCAATTTATCATTGGAAAGCTATAACTAGAGTATTTTAATATTTGAAAGGTAATATGGATTATGTTTTACATTTCTCAGGATATCCAGTTGTGATTGAAGGGTTCACGGATGTTAATTGGATATCTCACTCATATGAAATAAAAGCAAATAGTGGTTATGTTTTCTCCCTTGGTGGAGGAGATATAGCTTGTAGATCTACAAAACAACCTATTATTTCACGCTCTACTATGGAGGTGGAATTAATTCCGCTTGATTTAGCTAGCACAGAAGTTGAATGGCTAGGATGTCTAATATGTGATTTACCTCTTGCTGTTAAACCTTTTCCAGAAATTTCTATACTTTACGATAATTGCTAAAGCACGAAATTCTCATTATAATGGGAAGAGGAGGCATAACCGTAACGACATAATTCTATAAGATAATTACTCAATCAAGGAGTAATATCTCTGAATTTTGTGAGATGCGAGAATAATTTAGCCGACAACCTTACTAAGGGGTTGGCTAAGAAAATTGTTTAAGACACATCAAGTGGAATGGGACTGAAATTTATAAATAAATTGTCATAGAGGAAACCTAACCTCCATGATTGGAGATCCCATGAAAGAGTTTCAATATGTATAACGAAACTATAAATAAGACTAAATTTAGCACATATAAATAAGGTGGATTTCTTGGTTCCATTTCTTAGGTGTTGGTACCGATTTGTGATGGATAAAGGAAGAGTATATCTCTGAATGAAGTCCAAGGCAATGAATTTTGCAGGGTGGTGATCACAAATACCCTTGGAGGACTCACCTATACGAATGTTAGTAGTGTGGCCGCTACCCTGGGATGTAGGCTAATCCCAAGAAAATATTCATGAATACAAGATACCAGCGCATGGTTATTAATTGAGCAAAACCGATAGAAGTGATCTAAGTCCATATCATGTGTGCTATTAGTGTAATCTGTTTCAAAGAGTCTAGTTCAAGACTTTACGTTACTATGATTCTTCAGAGGAAACTAGTTGTCACTAAGTGAAGGTTCAAGTGCGGAAGACACCTATCACCTATTACATGGTATTTTTTTCTCAACAATAATATTATTTTCTTATATAAATTTTTAATATTGAATTGGGTGGGGGATTATTGAAAATATTAATTTAATTTACAAAATATAATTTATATTCAAATATATTATACCCCATGAGTTTAATTTTGATTAATTGTGGGGGGTTACTATCTTGAATTACGAACTTATTGTATGGACGTTACATCTTTTGACTTGACTCAAAATTACTTTTGAAATACAAGTATGTATATGGACATTTGTGTAGTCAAATGGTTAAATAAATTTGATTTTATACCAATCACTTTTAATTGCTTTTAATATTATGATTTAAAAATCTTTAGAAATTGTCCTATATAAACTAATGACTCATTTTCAAGACGACACTTCTTATCATCAACAAAAATTCATATTCTTACTTATATTATTTCTCTTTATCTTCATAAAATTCCATACAAGCTTTCAAGCATTCTTCTTCATTATATTACTAAAAAGTAAAGTGTTATATAATACTCATATCTTTACATAAATATATATATTTATATTTATATATAAACACTAGTGAGCAAATGGGGATGATAGTGGTTCTTTTTAGAGGAGTTCTTGTCACTACCAAAACTTCTCTTGGGATTGTCATATCCTGAAAAAAGAACACTGTCAGGCTCTGAGTGGAGATGACGTATCTCTTCTTAGGACATTGTTTTTGCGCGCCTCAACCCAGGCTCCTTTTCTTCTTAGTCTAAACCTCGTTGTTTATTTATTTAATTATTTACTTACTATTTAGTTTATTTCACAATCTAATTTGGGACAGAAACTCATTTTATTTTAACACGAGACTAACAAAACCAACGATCAATACTCCTAATAATCGGTACATAATTTATGGCGTACTATTTACGTTATCAATTTACTTTGAATTATTTATAACTAATTAGGAAAAATATATTTTAATTTTGAGCAACAATTTGTTGACGAGGTCACCATCTACCTAATAACTACATAAGCTGAGAGTAATTACCATTACTATAAAGTACAAACTCATTATTGTTAAACTTGGTTGTCCAGAAATATCAAATCACGCGTGAAGAACTAAATGCGTGGTCTTCATATTTTTACATATGTCCATTAAGATATTTCAGCAAGAAGTACCTAAATAAAAATTAAAATGACAAATATAAATAAATAAATAAAATTCAAATTGCAACAAGTCAACATATATAGTATTCCTAATTCTAATTACTAAGTGATTTTAAAATTTGAAGGTTCATTTAAATGCTCGTTTGTGTAAATTAAGTGCAAGAAAGGTACCTTTTGCTAATTAAATTAAATGAAGTAAATAAATAACAATGGGCTCGAATCAGATTAAGTGTTGCCTAATTCTCGTGGTCCTTCTGATCTTCATTTTCACCTCTCTCTTGACTTCCACTTCAATCTCAGGTTTGATATATAATTCGCAATTCCATAAAATGTGCATAAAAAATAATGGCGCGTCTTTTATTCTTTTTTTGTATTACATAAAACATGCAAGATAAATATGACCAATTTGATAACTCATCCAAATTCTCTAATTTATACACATCGTATCACCTGTGTTCATTTACACAGATGATAACTGACATCCTGTAATTTTGTTCTCCGGTAAAATTAAAATGTATGCTTACGATTAGAGTATAGCCCGATGAACAAAATAGTGGCAAGAATTTTTATGATGCCGTAAATATGACTTATTCCAAGATTTATTTATTAATAAAATAAATATATTATGTTATGAAGCCGTGATGATATTCTTGTTTATCTTATTTGAGTTTGAAGATGAGGTAATAATGACTCAAACTCTCATAATATATAGTTGAGTATTTGATACAGAAACGATACCCTAAATTAATGGTTACTACATAGAGGTAAATAAATGGATTAGAGTTAAAGATTATTTGGATTTATATATATTTTTTCTCGGCAAATATTTATATAAATCAACTCAAATGGAATTTATAATTGGGGACTGAAGAACCCACAACTCTTTCGAGAGCTATAAGAGAAAGACCCATCTAGAAGGACACGGAGAACTTATCATAAGTGATAAGCCTAGAAAACAGGTGTGCGTAGCTAGGTTTTAGTCCCAACCCTATCGACACAACACCAGCAAAGGAGCAAGAAAAACCAAAGACAACAGAAATGACGAAATGACACAATTTACAAACTAAAGGGAAAAGAAAAAAGGATTGATGTTGTTGGCTATAGAGCGCATCCGCAGTTTATGGAAGGACCACTAAATAAGTATACAGGCCATCTTCGGCATAGATCCATCATAGCCAAATCAAGCTAAAGACAAAAATCCAATTAATGGGCAGGAAAGGTAGGTAGCACTGGTAGAACAACCTTACGATACTCCACTATCCAATCAACCTTAAATTGGGCCAAAAAACATCAAAAAATGAAGATCAAGAAGGTAGGAGGCTAGAATTAAAATCATTTACAGCCATGTCCATAATCCTTTTCTCCGGCATCTATGTTTTTTTTTTTTTTAAATCCAAAAATTTTTGTCTTCCAGAGCTTCCAAAGTAGGTATGAGGTCAGTTAGATTCTTTTCTCATGGGATTATACCTCCTTCACTTCACAAATCTGAAACCACCATTCTTGAAAGTTTGACTGATCAACCAGATAGGGGTTCCAATGAACCGGGGCCAGCTTCCACACCAAGATTGATCTTTTTCACTTAAATAAGGGGTGTTCCAAGTATTCCTCCTCATCCCCACAAATCAAGCAAATAGATCACCTATCCAACCCTTTTTACATAAGTTAGATTACACCGACAAACAGTTTGAAAAGCATTTCTAGATAAAATGCTTAATTCTTTCTTGACAGTTCATCTTTCAGGTTACATTACACACCATATTCATTTTGTAAGTAGATGAGATGCTCTCAAAAACATTGATCCGTCAAAGTTTCTTCTTAAGACATAAATCATAAGCTGACTTCATAAGAAAATACTAGAATTTTCCAAGCTCCACCACAACTTATGTCTACTAATCCTAGTTTGACTCATTAGATCTTCCTTGATAATTAACCCTTTTTTCAGAACATATTTGGCCTCGATCTAGCTTCTCCACAACACATCCATGAGGAGTTACACAGTGTCCACCCCTCCCAAACATCACCATTTGGGAAGTATTTGTCTTTAAGAATCCTACTAACTAAAAGATTGGGGGTTTTAAGGATTCTCCGCAGCTATTTAGCAAATAGAGCGTCATTAAAACCTGAAGATCATGAAAGCCCAAGCCTCCTTCCATTTTATGTCTAGTAAGACCCCTTCTAATGTGTTTTCCTATCATTCTTATCTCTAGAGCCCCACCAAAATCTTGCTGCAATTTGTTGCAAATTAGAGTACATTTTAACAGGTAATGCACTTAAAATTCATTAGGAAATATAATCATCAACTTATGATAACATACCTTTTCGTATATGATGGATAAAAAATGAAAATAAACTATCCAGCTGGTCAAACATCAACGCATTAACAAATGCACATAAATATACATCCACCAAACTAACAAATAATACAAGTAAGAAAATATTTATAGGTTGTAATTGTTTTAAATAACTAGTGATATCAGTACAAATCTAATGAAAAAAACTGGTACATCGATATTTAGGTCTACTAGAGAATGAAAGATCTAAACAATAGGTTCAGTGCATGTTTTTTTCATTATTATTATGATTGCTGACATGTCCATATCTGCCTCATTTCATAGATCTCAAAATGTGCTCTCCTTTAGACAATACCCTCTTCCTTTTAGCCTTTTAGGTCTTCCAGGAGGCATCCTCATTGATGATGGGACAATCAAAGTATTGTCCTAGTGGGCTTGGATTTGGTCAAACATTGAAACAAGGTGAAGGGCTATTGAATAGGACTTTATGTGACTATATGCAAGATTGTACTCATCAGCAAAAAGATGCAAAGGTCTGCCTTCACTCATTATGCATGCGATCGCATGTAAACATGGTAGACCGATAATTTGCCATTGTTGGCAAGAACAAGTGCGCTCCTAAATATTAACCACAACTGAATGAATACAATGCACTTTGTAAATTGAATAAGACAACCCAATAAAAATCCACGTTCTCCCTTCATCAATGAGCATCACCAATTTCTTCTCAATTGATGGGCAAATACATTGGTCCAATTTCGACAACTTGCCCTTCTATCTAAGAACAAATGAAACAGATGAACTATTGATTTCTTATTTGATGCATTAAAAATATATAAAAAAAGAAATCACTATTAATTTCACAACAAAGAATCAATAGATTTCCTACTATAGAAATCACTATTTTTACATACTAAATCAACAAGAGATTTCTTACTATATGTAAGACAAATAAGCAGATTGCTCACAAATTACAACATGATATTTCTTTGATATATCTACTGTCAGACAATCCAAGCTATACAACACAACCACCACCATCATAGTATACAATACAACCACCACCACCATAATATTGAAATCATCATTAGTAGCCAAAACATAATTACAGAAATCGGGAGCCGAGTAGTGCATGGTGAGATTATCTTTGTGGAGTTTCTTCCACTGATTTTGTATTTTGAGAAAGAGTTTCTCGAACTAACCACCAGTATCTAGGGATGGCAATTTTGGCCCGCCCCGACCCGCCATGGCCCGAGCCATTTGGGGCGCCCTGACCCGTGCCTCGCGGCGGGGCGGGTTGGGTCCGGGTACCACTTCCGCCCCGCGGGTACCCGGCCCGCCCCGTACAATATTTTTATATATTTTATATGTTATATATAATTTATATGATTATTTATATTTTTACACACTTAATATTATATTTAACATTTATACATTGATAATAATATTTTTTGTAAATAATATACATTAATAAAATAAAATAAATGATAAATAAACTTATAAATAAGCTAATAAATGTATAATAAATTTATTTTTTTTGGGTTTATTATTGTTTTTATTAAATTTGTAGTCTTATGTTTAATTCTTATAGTAATTTATTTGATTTTTTGTATTAATAATAATTGATACTTTATAATAAAAAATAAAAAAAATAATATATACGTGTCGCCCCGACCCGGCCCGTTAGGTTGATGGGGCGGGTTCGGGTCTCGTAGTACCCGACCCGACCCGCCCCATTGCCATCCCTACCAGTATCCATTTTGTAAGCTAAAGTCTCACCATCATACGAGTAAAAGACAAAGATCCCACCACCAATAACATTAACTACAGATTAAACAACACAAAAGGTAAAAAAAAATAGACAAAAAGGAAGAAATTGTGTTTGATATGATCAACATATCATAAGATATCAAAATGGGGCAAAAATGCATACATATTAAAATCATACTTCTTCATTAACCGAAATAAACAAAATCGACTGAATTCTATAAAAAAAACACTAATTACTCGAATCCAATTAACAAAAATGTTAAATCCCATGAACCACAAAAAATAACAAAAACTCGTTGATTATTATTCGAAACTAATTATATATTTAAATAAATAGTAATAAAATTACCAAAAACTGTACTCGAATTAGAAGTCATTGATTGTACTCGAATCATAATCTTCCCCGAAATAGTGAATATCACGCCTGATTGAATAAGAGAATAATGCGCAGTATAATCGAATGCAAATAATGAGCGGGTAGTAGGTAAAATCGGAAGCCGAAAAAACCAAAACAAATATCATCGATCCAATCGATTGAGGAAGAAAGCAGTCAAAAGTTGGGGCCAGGAGTAGAAAATCTGAAGCATACGGGATATGGGTATTATTGGCCTTTTACATCATAATTTGGACCATTGACAAAAAAGAGGAGCTATTTGACTTAAAATCGATTCATGACTAATTAGCTAATGGACCCTATTTGGAGAACTATTTGTTAATTTCCACTATGGTTGTTATTAAATATCAATCTCTCGGTGACAAATTTACATTTTCATAACGGTGATGAAAACGCAACAAAGTTAGGATAAATCATACAAACGTACACTTCGTTAGAATAAATGTCCATTTTCATAATGTTAAATGCTCATCTCCGGTGCATGCGAAGTGTAAAGCACATCGTGCATACGAGTGTACGTAATAATTGTTGTTAGTTGTCCAAAAAAAAAATGAACGTTCAATATGGGCTAACGGGGGTACATTCGTATCTCATATTCATATTTAATGTACAAAACATATATATTTATGATACAAAATATCCACACAACATTAAAATGAGAATTGAGTGTACCATGCATTGGCACGCAAATGTATGATACAATTTGTCTTTAAATACCTTTCATTATAATTTAATTTTACTCAACATATTATAATTATTATCTACTTTTAACCATTATATAATTTAAAAAATAACTAAATTGTGTTTACAATACCATACCTCTCATCCTCTATTCATTTACAAATTATTAATAATTTTCGAATACAAAAAACCTAAACTTGATCATTTTATCGGTTGGGGAATTAGTAATTATAATAATTCGCGCTTTCTAAGTGGCAACGACGCACCGCCACAACCCACAAGTGGCAAAGTGGGAAATCAGTCCCAATTTCAATGGCACTTTTATACGGTCAGACGGCGCATAATCACACGTTATCCCGTTCACAATTCTTGAGCTTGAGATTAAGCAGACACTCGCGTCCCGTCTCTCTCTCTCTCCTCCGAGGCCTGTCGCCTTTTGTTTACCTGAATCCTTGCTGGATTTGTTAATTAATCAATCCAATTTGTCAGACTCGATTTCTATTTAAACCTGCGATTGCTAATTCGACTCGAAATTGAAGAGCTTCAGAATTGGTTTTTCCTTTCCGTTTTGAGGAAGGTCAGAGCCTTGTAATTTTTGCTTTATTTGGATGCGAAATGTTTCGTACACGCTCATTTGTTATCTGTTTAAAGAAATAAATAACAAATTAATAAAGCGTCGTGTGCAATTTTTCTGCTTCTATACAAAGATTTTTGTGGTTTTGTTTATTATTTATGTATATTTTTTATTCATTCGAATTTCTCGAGGAAAAAATGTTGCTGCTGAGAAATCGTGAGTTTGTGGGAGTTTTATGGTATTTTATTATATGAGGTATAGAAATTAGAATACATACCTTTGTCATTTTTTAATTGATAGATTTCTTGCATTGTTTTTTGATTAATTAGCTATCTATCAAGTATAATCATTTGATTGAGTTTGTTTTTTTTGGCTGTCTTTTAAGAACCACAACTAATTTATGCTGGTATCGTTTTTAGTATAATATGAAATGCAAAGGGTTAGATGAGATGGATGATATGATCGGTGGCAGCGGCTCGGACGCTGATGTGGACGAATACGACCCCATGGTTCGTTCGATCATAACTTAACTTATTTTCTTGTCACCAAATTTGATTTGTGTTCTTTTACATTCTTGTGCATTTTATTGTTACAGGACAATAGGACAAATTTGTTTACTTATAATTCACTGAAAGGGTGGAGGCACTGATAATTTTATTTTAACTTCGAGCGCAAATTTGTTCATGAGGTCCCCATTACGTACTAGTAACCATTACTAACAAACTCATTATGATAAAAAATTAGTTGGGTTTGACTATTATATATATTTCTACATTTTTTTTTTTATTTACAGATTATATAAATATCCATTTACAGTAGAAAGACATTTTAGCAGGAAATACCCCAAACAGAATTAAATGACAGATATCCGAGAAATGCAAATTGCAACATTTCGAAATGTATAGTTTTCCTCAGCTCGTTCTATTTAAGTGATCATGATGGATGGTATTGTGCAGATTCATGTAAATGAAAATAGGTATATATAACTGGCAGATTAAATAAAAATAAATAAACAATGGGTTCGAGTCAGATTAATTGTTGTCTGGTTATTGCTGTCTATCTCTCCATTTTCACCCATCTCTTGGCTTCCACTTCAAATTCAGGTTTTGATGATTCATTATTCCATAATATGTGCTAAAAATAAAGTGTTTTTATTTTATTTTATTTCATTTTATATGTAATTAACTTGTGTTATATTTATGCCCATAGGTTTAAGTGAAAGGAGACTCCTTCAGGTTGTGAAAAGTAAGTTTATTCCTCTATTTCAATTTGCCCTTTTACATTTTGAGAAACATATAATTTCATATCGACATGTAGTTCTCTTTTATAAATTGTATCTCTAATTTTAATATAATATAACTAGAATATTCAATTCTTTCCTATTAATTTCTAAATTGACACACTATATTTCTTCATCATGTGAAATGTTCCAATTCATAGGTTGCCCTATAGATTTTGAGCATCAAAACTACAGTATAATCACGAGCAAGTGCAAGGCACCTAAATACCCAGTTAATCCATGTTGCTCTGCTCTTAAAGAGTTTGCTTGCCCATTTGCTGAGGAATTGGACGACGCAACAAACGATTGCGCCAATAGAATGTTCCAATATATTAAGCACATCGGCCATTACCCAAACGGTCTGTTCGCCAGTGTGTGCCAGGAAGGGCAGGGAGGACTTTTGTGCCCCCCCAAGAAAAGTAAGAAGAATAATGGCAATCGGAAGATAATTACATGTGATCATAATTTGTTGACATTCCTTGTGTTGTTAGTGTGGTTTGTGTGAGGTTGGTTGTAACTATATAATGTAGTCACTAGTGTTGCTAAATTTAGCATCTATGGAAGTTAAGGGTTTCGGGTTTCCTATTATATTTTCTATTTTATTAATTTGTAATGCACTTATTTGATTAATGCAATTATAAAAAAGAAAACGTGGATTTTGAGCCATGAATTATCAAATTGATAAATATATATTGATTGATACACATTGATATGATCCTCATTGTAGAATACAATTCTCAAACATTTTTCACTATTTTACTATAAATGTTTATATAAAGTTGACACGTAAGTTACATGAAAATTATAATACGATGTTTTTGAATATGTAGAGTTACAAAAATAAAAATATATAGAAGGACATATAATTCAAAACGAATATATGTGATATTAAATCATAATATTAATATGTTATTAATTTTTCGATCTAATACAATTATTATTTTAACATATCGTATCAGTTGTTCAATATTGCACATGATATGCGTTGTATCATGCACAACGTGTGGTATTACTTGCCAAATGAAATTTACTTATATGTTTAGATTACCTTTATTATCCATTTTTAAGTAAATGTTAAGATTATATTGTAATTTCTTTAAATTATAAATTTTCGTAAATTATTTATATTATTTAAAACTTTAAGAATATATTTTATAACATTTCTATTATATTTTTTATTTTTAAATTATCAAGTATATGATTAAATATTTATTTAACTTGATTTTTTAACTACTTATATTATTGTTCTATAGTATTTTTGAGTTTTTTAATTTTTAAACTTATTAAATAATTATATAAATTTAAACAATAGTTTATTATATATATATATTTTTTCTGATTTCAAGTTATAATTTTTATTTAGAATTATCTTGTGACATTTTATATTTTGGTTGATTTTTCCTTTTTGGGTTTTTTAATTTATTAAATAGTCATTTAGGTCACTAAAAGAAAACTGGAAAATACCAACAGACAACATCGGTTGGTAATTTCAACAGAATACCAACAGATTGCCAACGGAATGATATTTTTATTTAATACAATTATTGCTTTAATGAGGTCCTGTGATTAGTGGCTATTGGATTACTCAAAAGTAGTTGGCTGATTATTGAGGCCCTGTGATTAGTGAGGTCTTGTTTTCAGTCTTTCACTTTCTTTTTCATCGAGAATGAGCAAATTTATAACCTCAACCCATGTAGTCTACTTTTCTTCTTGATAAAAGAGCGAAAGTTGGAGGGAGGCTCAGCTGGTGGTATAAGATAGGATGAGTTAACGAACACCTGCGCTAATAAGATAAGACAAAGAAATATGGGGAAATTATGAATGAATTTTGATTTATACAGGGGTAAGAGTAATTGTGGCAAGAAGAAAAGTACTTTCATATATCGTCAAACATGTTCATCTCCGAACTTAGATTTGATTAGCATTTCAAAACCCCATAATTTGACAAACCAGTATACATCGATACACCAAAAAACTACACGTGTTTGTGTTGAAAATATTAATACAATTAAAAAAATATAATTTATATTTAAATATATTATACCCTATGAATTTAATCTTGATTTACTGTGGGGTTTCCTAATCTTGAATTGCAAACTTATTTTGTGGATATTTGTGTAGTCAAATGGTTAAATAAAATTGATTTCATACCAATGACTTTTAATAGCTTTTAATATTATGATTTTAAAACCTTTAAAAATTGTCCTATATAAACTAATGACTCATTTGCAAGAAGACACACTTATTATCATCTACAAAAATTCATATTCTTACTAATATAATTTCTCTTTATCTTCATAAAGCTCCATACAAGCTTTCAAGCATTCTTCTTCATTATAATAAAGTATTGTATAATACTCATGTCTTTATCTAAAGAATATATATATTTATATTTATATATAAACACTAGTTGAGTAAATGAGGATGATGATCGTTTCGTTTTAGAGGAGTTCTTTCCGTTACCAAAACTCCTCTTGGGATGATTGTATCTCGGGAAAAGAACGCCCCCAGGATCTGTGTGGAGAGAGCAAATCTTTCCTAAGGATAATATTTTTGCGCACCTCAATTCAGGCTCTTTTTCTTCTTACTCTAAACTTCGTTATTTATTTATTTAATTATTTACTTTCTATTTGATTAATTTCATTATTTACAGCAATATTTTTCAACAATATAAGAAGAGATAATATATCAAAAAAAATTATATTTTTTTTAATTTGTGTTTTTATATTGCTTAACTTTAGTATTATTTGCATCATGTCAAATATTGAGTTGTATAGTAGCAAGTTTGAGAAATTTCTTAATTTTACTATGTGTGATGGAATATCTATTATATCTCAAATGAATGAATTTGAAAATATTATTTATGATGAAATGAAGATGATCGACAATGAATTTGAAGAAAAGCTTATTATTGCTAGTTTAATTAAAAAAACTACCACCTTCATAGTTAGAGCTTGGTAGAAGCATTAAAAAAAATCTCAAGATTTTTCATTTGAAAACTTGATTGTGTCACTTAGAATTGAAGAAAAGTATAGAGAAACTCTAAAATGTGCTACAAGTGACAATAGGCAACTTAATAAAGTTTTTAAAAAGAATGATAATTTTACTCATCGAGTAAATATGATTTCTTTTGGCAATACTCCCAATAGTAGTAACGAGAGGTATATTTCATATGTCCCTTAAGTTAATATAATATTGCAAACAAATGATTGGTGGATAGATTCGAGAGCCAATACGCATGTTTGTACTAATAAATCTCTTTTTTCTTCTTATCGAGAATGTTATAATAGAACTGTGACTATGGGTGATGGTAGTTTAGCTGTTGTGCTTAGGGGTAGGAACAATAAATATTAACTTCACTTCGGAAAGAATAATGTCTTTAGATGGAGTTCAATTTGTTTCAAGTATTAAGAAAGTTTTAGTTAGTGCTTCTTTGGTTGTTAGACTTGGTTATCGAATTCTAATGGAGTTGAATAGAGTAGTATTTACCAAAAATAGTTCTTTTATTGGTAGAGACTACATTAGTGAAGGTCTTTTTAAATTGAGTATTGATTTTGATAATCCTAGTCACGATGTTATTAATAATTTGCCCTCTTTATATTATTGTGTTGGAAATTCAAATGTTTGGCATGAAAGGTTAGGTCATACTAATTTTAATACTTTGAGAAAATTGATGAATATGGATTTAATTTGAAAATTGGACTTAAATAATAAAAATGAATGTGAAGTGTGTGTTCAAGCAAAACGACCTAGAAAGCCTTTTAAATATGTGGAAAGAGAATCAAAATTGCTTGAACTAATTCATAGTGATATTTGTGATTTGCAAAATTCTTTAACTCGTGGTGGTAGAAGATATTTTCTCACAATTATAGATGATTATTCAAGATATTGTTATATTTATTTATTAAAAACAAAATATGAAATGTTTGAAAAATTCAAAACTTACAAATCTGAAGTAGAAAATTAATTAGAAAAAAAATTAAATCTTTAAGAACTGATGAGGTGAAGAGTATGAATCACAAGAAATGGTAGAATTTTTTGAATTATAATGGTTTTTACGAAATTTGTATGCCTCTTGCTACTCTAGTTTATGATCTTGCTATAAAAAACCTTTAAGGTAACTTTAGCTTTTTCTCCTCAATCTCGTGGCATAGTTGAAAGAAAAAAATTACACTTTATAGATATGGTGAGTGCCATGTTAACCTCTTCGGGTTTACCTAAAGATTTATGGGAAGAGTCATTACTTTTAGCATATTATATTTTAAATAGAATTCCTTATAAAGATAGTGATAAAACTCATTATGAATTGTGGAAAGGGAAAAGCCCACTTTAAAATACTTAAAAGTGGGGGGTGTTTAGCTAAAGTTAATATCCCTAAAAATAAGAAAAGAAAACTTGGACCTATGAATAGTGTAGGATATAGATTTTTAGTATTCAAACCTGAAAATGCTGATATTGCTAATAATACTATTATAGAGTCTCGTAATGCCGTATTCTTTTAGAATATTTTTCCTTTTCAATTTAGTAGTTCTAATATTAATGGTAATAACGAGTATTCTAATTTTCCACTAAATGGTGATAACCATGAAATTAGAATAAATACAAGTGATAATCAAGAACTTAGAATAAGTGTAAGAACAAGAATTCTAAAAGAATTTCGGTGAAGACTTGTACACTCTTATTGTTCAAGAATATCTTAAAACTCATAATGAGGCTATGACTTTTTTAGATTCTCCTTTGTGGAAAGAAGCTATAGATAGTGAAATGAATTCTATAATGTCTAATAATACTTGGGTTATAACGAATTTACCACCTAGTAATAAACCAATTGAAACAAATAGATTTTCAAGAAGAAACTAAAAACAGATGGTTCTATAGAAAAATATAAAGTTAGACTAGTAGTTAAGGGTTATATAAATAAAAAAGAAGGTATTGACTTTTTTGATACTTATTTTCTAGTGACTAAAATAACTACTATTAGAGTATTGATTGTCCTAGCTTCTATTTATAAGTTAGAAATTCATCAGATCTGCATTTGTAAAAGGAGATTTAGAAAAAAAAAATTATATGGAACAACCAAAAGGGTTTATAGTATCTAGTCAAGAAAAGAAAGTTTGCAAATTAGTTAAATCCCTTTATGGTATAAAACAAGATCCAAAACAATGGCATGAGAAATTTGATAAAGTAGTTATTACTAATGGCTTTCTCATTAATGATTCATATAAATGTGTTTATGTTAAAAATATTGATGATGATTGTGTTATATTGTGCTTGTATGTTGATGATATCCTGATCTTTGGAACAAGCTTGAGAATCTTTGGAATTACTAAATTTATGTTATTTGGAAATTCTTATATGAAAGATTTGGGTAATGAAAATGTCATACTTGGTATAGAAGTGATAAAAAAATGATAAAGATATCATATTAAATCAGTCACACTAAATTGATAAGTTATTGAAAAAAATTCAATTATTATGATTGTATACCTGTAGATACTCCATATGATCATCATTTTCACTTAAAGAAAAATAATGGAGAAAGTGTTTCTCAAGAGAAATGAGCAAATCATTGGCTCTATAATGCACTTAACCAATTATACTAGACCGGATATTGCTTATGTTGTAAATAGATTAAGTAAATATACTTCTTATCCAAATTATGATCATTGGAAAGCTATAACCACTAGTGCAGAAACAGCTTTTAAGAACGCCTGTTTCTGCAGATTTAGAACGCCTTGCTGAGGCGTTCTGTATGGAGCTGTTCTTGAAAGTTTGACAATCAAGAACGTCTCATCAGGGAGTTCTTGATTGTCAGACTTTCAAGAACGGTTTTTCAGAGACGTTCTTAAAAAATTTCAGCCGTTCTAGAAAGTCAGTTTTGCAGCCCTGGAAAGTACTTTCCAGAACGTCCTTTTTTAAGACGTTCTTGAAAGTATACTTTCCAGAACGCCTATTTTTGGAGGCGTTCTAGAAAGTAAACTTTCCAGAACGCCTGAAAAACAGACGTTCTCGAAAGTATACTTTCCAGAACGTCCCTTTTTCAGGCGTTCTGGAAAGTTTACTTTCTAGAACGCCTGTTTTTGAAGACGTTCTCGAAAGTAAACTTTCCAGATCGTCTTAATGAAGGACGTTCTAGAAAGTATACTTTCTAGAATGGGTTTTTGAATAACCGTTCTAGAAAGTAGTAAAAAAAATTTAAAAAAATAAATAAAAGCATTTGCCAACAAATATATATTACAATTTTATTACCTATTTAAATCACAAAACACATGTCATTATATAATCCCAAGATCAAACAACACATGTATCCAAAAAAAAAAAACATATATAATGCCCAGAAAAAACACCACGATAATTCAAGAAACACATCCAAAGAAAGCAAAACAACAACCATGAAAATAGAGATAATTATCTTCTATAATGTTCTTGTCTAAGTTCTCAACTGCAAACTCAGCAGCTCTTTTGTGCCTCCATGCCCACCAAAGAATGCCTACACATTAGGATACAAAAATGTGGCCAACCCCCTGTTAATACTCACATCTCAAAGTTTCTACCATGTAAACTGAAAACAAACAADATTTAAACAAAAATCCATTTACTTAGAAAATATCATAATATAATAAKTTTCAAATTCATATTAATGGGGTCAAGTGAATTCATTTCCCCAAGTAATCATTCCATCCAAATCCAAACCTTAGCTCCATTACTCTAAACAAATTTCCTGAGACAGCTGATGCCAAAACCAATAAGGTTTGTTATTAATAATACCTCCTTGATATTATTTCTATAAACTGCACCTAATATGTCAAATACTGACAAATTTAAGGGGGTATTTGTGATATAAAAAAACATAACTAGCATTTTCTAAAATTAAACTAAACCACAGATATTGTTTTTGTAATTTATCCCAAGTAGTATGTTTAAATTATAACCAAGGTCTCTTACATTATTATAAGAAGGGGTTCAAAGAGAATTTGGAACAATTTCACTCCTTTGTCACTATGCCGAGTGAAGCAAATCATCAGTTCACATGTATCTAGTATCATCTTTAGTTCATATCAATCAGATTTAATTTGAAATTCTACAACCACCAATTTACCTTAGAATCAATTAGCTTACTTTCAGATTCAGTATTTTTGGAATAAATTACCTCATCATCATGCAAAGCATGAACCAACTGCAAGTAGAGTTGGATAAGATTAAACGAAAAGATGGGATATTGGTGCAACAACTAATAAAGAAAGTTCTAAATTCTCGCACCTTGATAAGTTGTTCATCATTCCAGGGGCCCTTATTAGATCCTAGACATCCACCTTCATTTGGGCACGAGCAGGTCCCACCCAGAAAATCTGGTAATTGACTGTTTAATCGAAAGTTAAATATATAATATATAAGTAAAAAGGGAAATACTTTGCGACAATCAAGCAGGAAGAAGACACCACCTAGCGTCTATGACTTCCAATAGCTTATTTTGCAATTTTGTACCTAAAACCTGATTAGTAATGACCTTTGTTAAAATGTATACGGTAGGGTCACACTTGAAAACATAAAAAATACCAGGGGAATCAAATTAGAAAAGGGGAACTTGCTCAGGTAAATTAAAAAAAAAAAACTGTCGACAACCAGCATTTCTCGCCGGCAGAACAAGAAACCCGGATAGTTACCCCTACCTCAAAGATCAATCACACGGGACAGCTTCTGAATGCGGTTCAACAAGAAATCCCCCTCCTTGATGGCGGATTGGTAAAGAGCATTTTTCCCATCAGGACGATTGGTTTCTAATACACCCGCAACTTTGTCTATCTTGCAATGTAGCTTTCCTGCTGCGATAAAACGACACAGCTCCCTGTGACCAAATAAAGAAAATACTTTATTTTATAAGAAAATACTTTATTGTCTAAGACACATAACATTTTAGTTTTAATTCTACTTACGGATCAATGAAATCAACAGTAACTCCAAATGCTCTAGCCATAGCTTCAATGGTTACACTCTTGTAGGATTCCAGAAACTGGGAATAAACTACAGGRCTTATCTCCCTCATGAAGTAACGAAAGTGCGGGTGCAAGTAGCGATCCAGCTTAATATGCTCAGTCAAACCAGCTTGAACAACAAAAGCAGGAAAACGTTGAAACATGTATGTATATAAATAACATTTTGTAGCTTTYGGTAAATAGAAATATTTGAACTTACCAAAAGCGGTAAAAAATGATTTATATTGGCAATCGTATAGGGAGTTCAAAAAGTCTGACAAGTGTGGGATTTTGTCAATAACAGTCAATATCTTTGGGGCATCCACTACCTGCGACATATCCAAACCACATAAGAAATGTTGTAGAATTTCCAGACTTATCAAACAAGAAGTTTTACAAAAGAATGAGAGAAAATCAACACGAGGAATAACATATTGCCATAAGTCACATTCTTCAGTAGCTAATAACTTTCTCAGTTTATAATCCATAAATCTCACAACGCATCTTCAAAAAATATTAAATCGACTGGTTATGTGGTACTAACAGATCAATTAGCTTATGTAATGTGGAGAAATGGAGGCAGGCATCTGAAGAGGAAAGCTGGCTTTAAGGGTATGAAAGATTAATACTTTTTGTCTAGTGCCTTGGTTCATATTACCATGCTATTAGGTCCTTAAGCTATATACTTGCTTCAGAAATTGTATCCTGCAAAATTACATTTTACTGAATTATCAATATCATAGAAAGGGTTATTTGAAATTAAAGGTAGAATTTTGTAATATTGATAGTTGACAATGATTTTTGATGACCGAAAAATAAGAATGATCAGTATTTATTATTGAATTTTGGTGATATAATTAATATATTCATAATATTTATTATTAGTTATTTTGGTGTATTCTTGCAATCAAATATGCCTGGATGGATGTATCATATGTGTGTGTGTAACAAATTTATTTATTCAAGGAATGACACCAATTTCGAATAATTAAATTTCCTCTTACAAGTTACAATCACATCACACTCATTCATCACTGAAATATAAAGGTTTCTAGARTTTCACCCAAAATCCCACTTAATTCAATGGTTATGGATARGGATAAACCATTACACACATTAAACAATCCCTAGTAGAAAATGAAGCAGCTGAAACATGCARGGAATGGAATAATAAGTAGTCTTACTTTACTGAGAGGAMTCTTCAMAAGTTACTATTCAAGTTTTGGCAAATACTCGAGAAGACAAATTCMTACGATATTTCKAGATTAGCTCACTATCTTTCAATTGCCGCTGAAAATAAGAGATAAAGATAAACAATCGGGTATTAGAGGTAAAGGCGTGTCAAAAAATATTCAACCATCGGTTATAAATGAGAGGAGGAACAATTTTAGTGGGACAAGAAAAATAGTTAAAATTGTAAGCTGAACGATTTTGCTTCCAAATCAGATKAAATTTTAAGCTTCAAAATATCAATAATGATTACTAGGGGATAGAGGACACAAAACAGTCACAAACTCCTCAAAGTAGATGTCCTAAACCTCGATTTTCGAGAAAATATCTCTTACTCAATAAACATTAAACTTGCATCAAAAGTGAACTATTTCTCAACTAAGAMCTCACTCCAGATTTATACTATTGAGTTTGATTATTTAGCTAATCAGTTATTGAATTGATCAGGTTCATTTTACTTATTAATCTCACCAGAACTTACACTTCGACYGGTGACGAACAAWGYGTTCAAACTCTGGGGAGACTTTAGTCGGCAACGAAGCCCCATCCAAAACTCTGGATCAACTTTCAYATATATTAACCTGACCAGCAATTCAAAATATAGATTCCACATCAATTTGACATAACGTAAACCCCGCATATTAAATATGATTTTATCTGTCGATATTAAACACATTCCATCAGAACAAATAACACCAAGAGAGTAATATTGGGCTTATAATTMTCTTAACAGTTCCAATGTTCAATTCCAGATTAAAACTTTTTCATATGATTAAACAAACAAAAACGCACATATAAATAAAAGAAAAATACCCAAATCAGAATTGAAAAAAAAAACATACCAAATATTCATCATGTGGATAAAAGAATCTCTTCCAGAGATTCTTAATAATAATAATAATAATAATAATAATAATAATAACAAATATTGGGTGTTTTGTAACAAGGCCAAACCTCAAGGATAGCTTTTGTAGCTGTCCCCAAGAATAATTGAGAAAAATCAATTTCTTCATAAGAAACTCTACAATTTGAAATAACTTTGTAAGGATTATGAAACTAAGTACTTCCTTCATACATTATCAGATTATTAGTTCAGCAGTCATGCATAAATTCTTCTTTRAGTAGAAAAACTACAACTCCAAAAACAAACACAGACACACAACACATAGAAGTTAACACAGATATTATTGCATTGCATACAACTGACACACAGCACATAGAAGTTAACACAGATATTATTGCATTGCATACAACTGAAGACAATATAAGAAATCAAACGCAAGAACATGGAGTAAATTCCAAGGAGGGACGACAACAGTTTCAAGAAATTGCAATCAAATAATGACAAACTAGCACAGTATGGCCTTCCAAACAGTGCGATTGCCTTTCTTTGTCGGCACGACTTATAATTACCATTAGTTAATTGCTTAAATTGATTCCACTACTGTAACCCGAACAGATGAGTCACGTCAACCAAGGTAATTTATGTCACGTGATGATTCGTAAATAAGACTGGTAACAGAGGAAAACAAAATATATTTATGATCCTCTTTTCTAACTCTATCCAAGACAACACAAAAACAACTTTACATCTCTCGCTTTGTCAATAATTCTTCAAATATATAAGGATCTCTGTTGCATGTAGAACTTAGAGTGGTGAATAAGAATTTTGTGTAGTCAGTGGATCAAACCACTGCAGTATTTTGTAAAAATTCATACTAATATAATTATTCTAAAACAACTTTTTATCAGATGACTATCTTCTTCGGTGACATGATCAACAGATTTAACTTTGTCCGCACTTTTATCAATTCTTGTTCGGTTAAGCTAGTTTTCTCAACATAATGAAACTTGCTTAGAAGAGACAAGCTACATAGGCAAAGCGAAGGCAAACCTGCAATTGAATGCTGCAAACGACCCAGAGTAAGAACCTTTCTTCACCAGCAGCCTTGTACATTTTAATGGCTATCTACAATAATAATTACACAACACAGAGTTAACAAAGAGAGCATTAACATTAATAATGCACCAAATGCCCCAAAGCAAAAGCATTAAATCAACCTGTTGCTGCTTAACAAATGAATACTCTCTCCATAGCAATTGAAGAGGCCCATCATTAGTTCCAAATTGCTGGGATATTTTGTGCAAGCGTGCTCATAACAACTCGTTGCCTTATCCACAGTCCATTCCAACCAATACAATACTTCAAAGCATATCCATCTAAACAAACAAACCCAGAGAAACTAGCAATGGAGAAATTCAACCGGAGAGCCGCTGGACGAGGAATCGCCATTTTTCCCCAAAAGGGGATCGACGCTCAAAATCGCAGTGGGGTTTTGCTTGTTCGAATTGGGGTTGTGTTTGACATAATTGGATGTGACGGTAGGAAGGTTTGAGACCATCGGAGGGTAAGGCTCCATTAATCCGGTTAACCGGCACCGGAGACGATGACCCAGAAGTTTCAAAAAATTTTGAAGAAATTAGAAAAAAAAGGGGGAGCAGGAAGGGCTTGCGCAGTCATCGTCTCAAAGTTTTTGTGGATTGAAAAATGACGGGGACGGAGGGGCTGGGGGTGGGGTTAGGCTTACCGGAGAGCGTGAGGCCGGTGCGTGAGACCGACGGGGAGAAAGGAAGATGAAAATGGGAGATGGGTCGGCGGAGAGGAAAGGGTCTAGGGCAACTTTATTTTTTTTAATTAGAAAAGTAGATTTTGTGGGTATATTAAATCCAAAAATAATATGACATACGAGAACGCCTTATTAAAGGCGTTCTGAATAATACTTTTCAGAACATCTTTTTTAAAGACGTTTTCAATATTTAACATACGAGAAAGTCATTTTTAAAGATGTTTTCGATATTTAACATACGAGAACGTCGTTTTTAACGACGTTCTGGATATCTAACATACGAGAACGTCTTTTTAACGACGTTCTGGATATCCAGTATACCAGAACGTCTTTGAAAAAGACGTTCTCGTATGTGACAGTTTTATTACAAAAATGCCACCGTCTGACATTTAAGAACGCCGCCTCCTGAGGCGTTCTTAAATCCCTATTCTTGAATCCTGTTTTTGTACTAGTGAACTAGAGTATTTCAATATTTGAAAGATACTATGAATTATGGTTTGTATTCTTCAGGATATCCAGCTATGATTGAAGGGTTCACAGATGCTAATTGGACATCTGACTTAGATGAAATAAAAGCAAATAGTGGTTATGTTTTCTCCCTTGGTGGAGGAGCTATAGCGTGGAGATCTACTAAAAAAATCTATTATTTCATGCTCTACTATGGAGGCATAATTAATTACTCTTGATTTAACTAGCATAAAAGATTAATGGCTAAGATGTCTAATATTTGATTTACCTCTTGCACTTAAACTTATTCCAGCAATTTCTATACTTTGCGATAATCAAGCTACGATCGCTAAAGCATGAGATGCTCATTATAATGGGACGAGGAGGCATATCCGTATATAACATAATTCTATAAGAAAATTACTCAATCAAGGAGTAATATCTTTGAATTTTGTGAGATACGAGAATAATCTAGCCGACAACCTTACTAAGGGGTTGGCTAAGAAAATTGTTCAAGAAACATCGAGAGGAATGAGACTGAAGCCTATAAATAATTTATCATAGTGGAAACCTAACCTCTGTGATTGGAGATCCCATGAAAGAGGTTCAATAGATAAAATGAAACTATAAAGATGACTAAATTCATCACTTATAAATAAGGGGGATTTCCTAGTTCCATTCCTAGGGTGTTGGAGCTTATTTGTGTCCGATAAAGGAAGATTATATATCTGAATGAAGTCCAAGGCAATAATTTTTGCAGAGTGGTGATCACAAACACCCTTGGAGGACTCACCTATATGAATGTTAGTAGTGTGGCCGCTACTCTGGGATGTAGGCTGATCCCTATAAAACATTCATGAATACAAGATACCCGCGCATGGACGTTATTAGCGCAAGACCAATAGAATTGATCTAAGTCCATATCATGTGTGCTACTAGTGTAATCTGGTTCAAAGTGTCTAGTTTAAGACTTTACGTCACTATGATTCTTCAGAAGAAACTAGTTGTCACTAAGTGAAGGTTCAAGTGCGAAAGACACCTATCACCTATTACATGGTATATTTTGCTCAACAATAATATTATTTTCTTATATATTTTTTTAATAATGAATTATGTGGGGGATTATTGAAAATATTAATTAATTTAAAAAAGAGAAAAATATTTTTTACCTCCTGAACTATGACCATTTTGACACTTCGCCTCCTAAACTTTTTTTTCGTGCAAATTACCTCCTAAATTGTACGAATTTTGCACTTAACCTCCTGAGCTCCCGTTTTTGGTGGAATTTTTTGTCGGAGCTCACTCGTGTGACATGCACGCTTAGATATAAGGGGTAAAACCGACTTTCCATCTTTTACTTATGACTCCTGCTCAAAACAATGGCACGTGAGCACTCGTGTGACTTGTTAAGATAAGGTTCACATTAATATATGTATACACGAAGGATTTGGAACCTACGTAGTGCTCACGTGCTATTATTTTGAGCGGGAGTCATAAGCAGGAGATGAAAGTCAATTTTAACCCTTGTATGTTAGCGTGCATATTACACGAGTGAGATCCGGCTAGAACTTCAAACAAAAATGGGAGTTCAGGAGGTTAAGTGCAAAATTCGTACAGTTTAGGAGGCAATTTGCACGAACAAAAAAGTTTAGGAGGCAAAGTGTTAAAATTGCCATAGTTCAGGAGGTAAAAAAAAAATTCCTCTTTAAAAAATATAATTTATTTTCGAATATATTATAACATATCATTAGTGTTTCGAACTAATATTATTATTTAAAATATCGTATTAGTTTTTTACTATTGCACATGATATGTGTTGTATCATTCACAACGTGGTGTATCAATTGCTAAATGAAATTTACTTATATATTTAGATTACCTTTATTATTCATTTGTTAGAAAATATTAAGGTTATATTGTAATTTGTTTAAATTATAAATTTTCGTAGCTTATTTATAATATTTGAAACTTTGAGAATATATTTTATAAAATTTCTATTATATTTTTATTTTTAGATTATCAAGTATATGATTAAATATTTATTTAACTTGATTTTTAACGACTTATATTAATATTCTATAGTATTTTTGAGTTATTTTAAATTCATTAAATAATTATATAAATTTAAACAATTGTTTATTATATATATTTTCTGATTTCAAGTTTTGATTTTTATTTAGTATTGTCTCGTTACATTTTATATTTTGGTTGATTTTTTCCTTTTTGGGTTTTTTGATTTATTAAATAGTTATTTAGATTTATTTTTTTATATATGAGAAAATTATGAGTGAATTTCGATTTATATAGGGATAAGAGTAATTGTGTCAAGAAAAAAAAATACTTTCACACATCGGCAGACACGTTCATCTCCGAACGTAGATTTGATTAGCATTTCAAAACTTCATAATTTGACATACCAGTATACATTGATAACACCAGAAAATTACCTGTGTTTGTATTGAAAATATTAATTCAATTTAAAAATATAATTTATTTCAAATATATTATAACCCTATGAGTTTAATTCTGATTTATTGTGGGGGGTTACAAATCTTGAATTGCAAACTTATTGTGTGGAGGTTACATCTTTGACAAACACTTGTGTTAGGCCTGATTAACGGGTCATGACCCGTTAGGCCATCTAACCCGATACTATAATTTATTAGTTTTTGTACTGTGATGTATTGGTTTTTGTACTGTAAAGTATTAGTTTTTCATAAATCTCTGACCCGTGCTATGATGTATTGGTTTTTTGTACTGTGATGTATTTATACTATGTATTGGTTTTTTATTATAATGTATTGGTTTTTGCACTATAATTTATCGATATGAAATTTTGGCCTAACGGATGATCCGTTAGTCCGGCCTAATAAGAGTGTTGCCCTACATCTTTTGACTTGATTCAAAATGACTTTTGAAATACAAGCATGTATATGGACATTTGTGTGGTCAAATGGTTAAATAAAATTAAGGGGCCGGATATTGGCACCCCAAAATTTTATAAGTTGACCCCATTATTTTTTGGACAAAAATAGACATATTTGAAAAGACAAAAATAACCCTCTTATAAAATTGATTTAAAAATTAAAAAAAAATACATCTTCTTCTTCTTCCCAAAACCTTCAAGAGCCACCTCAAAACAAAACCCAGTAATGAAGGATGCTAGTATAAATAAAATGAATGATAGAAGTTTTCTCTACAATTTTTCAGTGTTACAATGATCACATTGCTATTTTTGTGCATTTTTTCATCACTTTTTCGTCATAAATTGGTTTATTAAGGTTCATTGTCGGGGTTGTGTTCGAACTGGTAATGATGAACATAAACAAGTTGTTCGGAATTTGTTTTCAAACATATCATAATTTCTATCAAAAAACAGACTGTTCGGACCAAATTTTCGAACATGGATTTCAAGTTCGAAAATTTTCTCCGAACAGTCTATTTTTCTGCCTAAAAACAGAGTGTTCTAAAAAAAATTCGAACATTAGACACTTGTTCTATGAGAATTTTCGAACATTACACATTTGTTCTAAAAAAAAAATTCGAACATTACACATTTGTTCAAAAAACAATTTCGAACACTGCTTCATTGTTCTAGAAACCAGAGTCGAACCATACGTAGTCCAGATTTCGTTTTTATAATTTTTATTGGAGGAACTCCAATTTCTATATAAGAGACTTACCCTATATGTTTGATTGCTTATTATGATCCGTCTTCTTATTGTTTTTTTCATAATATTTCGGAAAAAAATATATTCATTTTTCTCATTTTTTTTTTCTTATCAATCTTCTTCATTTTTTTCCCTTTCTTGTCTTCTTGCTTTTTTGCGTCTTCTTCATTGTTTTTCCTTTGTTTTATTTTATAATCTTTTTTGTTTATATTATATATTAGATAGGGGTAAAATATGAAGTTTATGGGGTTGATTTAGTAAAATTCTAATATATTTAAAATATTACTGGGGTGTACTCATCCACGGGGTCAACTCATCAAATTTTGGGGTGCAAATATCCGCTCCCTAAAATTAATTTTATACCAATGACTTTTAATAGCTTTTAATAATTAAGATTTTAAAACTTTTAGAAACTCTCCTATATAAACTAATAACTCATTTGCAAGAAGACACTTCTTATCATCTACAAAAATTCTTATTCTTACTAACATCATTTCTCTCTATCTTCATAAAAATTTCATACAAGCTTTTAAGGATTCTTCTTCACTATATTACTACAAATTAAAGTATTATATAATACTCATATCTTTATATAAAGAATATATATTTATATTTATATATAAACATTAGTTGAGCAAATGAGGATGATGATCGGTTCGTTTTAGAGGAGTTCTTACCACTACCAAAACTTCTCTTGGGATTATTGTATCTTAGAAAAAGAATATCGTCAGGCTCAGTGTGGAGATGGCATATCCCTTCTCAGAGCAACGATTTTGCATGCCTCAATCCAAGCTCTTTTTTTTCTTGCTCTAAATTTCATTGTTTATTTATTTAATTTGTAATTGCTATTTGATTAATTTCATTATTTGCAGCAATATTTTTTAACAGTTTGGCGAGTCTTCATAAGCTGACATTAGGAATAAATTATATTCAACTAATTTGAGAAAAAATCATTTTGCTTTAACACGATACTAACAAAACCAACGATCAATGCTCCTAATAATCGATACAGAATTTATGATGTACTTTTACATTATCAATTTACTTTGAATTATATATAGCTAATTAGGAAAAATCTATTTTAATTTCGAGCAAAAATTTGTTGACAGGGTCCCTATCAACCCAAGAATGACATAAGTTGAGATTAATTACCATTACTGCAAAGTACAAACTTATTATTCTTAAACTTGGTTGGCCAAAAATATCAGATCACGATTGGTCTCCATATTTTTACATATGTCCATTTGAAGGAGTAACATATTTCAACAAGAAATACCTAAAGAAAAATTTAAATGACATATATAAATAATAATAATAATAAGTTAATAAATGGCAAACTTTGACAGATCAACATATATAGTATTCTTAATTCTATTTAAAATTGTGCAGGTTCATTTAAATGCACGTTTTTGTAAATTAAATGCAAGAAATATACTATTGGTTGATTAAATTAAATGAAGTATATAAATAAATAAACAAACAATGGGCTCGAATCAGATTAAGTGTTGCCTGATTCTCATGGTCCGTCTGATCTTCATTTTCACCTCTCTCTTGGCTTCCACTTCAATCTCAGGTTTGATATATATTTCGTAATTCCCTAAAAGTGCATAAAAAATAATGACGCGTATTTTATTCTTTGTTGTATTCCATAAAACATGCAAGATAAATATGACCAATTTGATAACACATACAAATTCTATAATTTATACATGTTGTGTCATCTGTGTTCTTTACACGGATGATAGCGTTTATAGTATACCTGACAAATCTGTAATTCTGCTCTCCAGTAAAATTAAAATATATTACGATCAGATTTTCAATCGTGTGCCAAATGGTAGATTTGTTATTAAATTTAATTTTTGATGTTTATTAATCTCTAATTAATAATGAGATTAACTATCCATTCCATGCTCGGGTAACTGATCAAGCGCCTAAAATAGGGCACGACGATTATAACAATAAGCTTAGAGATTGATGATTTGAATCACGAGAAGATTGGATGCTATTAAGACGATTGAGGAATTGACTGAGGCTAATAAAATCATCGATGAGTCGAAACTAAAAAAAAATAATTAAAATCTGATAAGTTAGCTGAAGTGTACAAAGCCGGCCTTTTTATGAAGGTTTGGTTGTTTAGTTTTTGTTTGTTTGTTTGTTTGTTTATTTTTCAAATCTAGTTTCATGCTTGATTTGGATAAATTTTCTTATAGAAACATGATTTTGTGAACTTATTCACTTAAATGTGTCACTTGTACACATTAAATTATAACCAGTTGTTAAACTTAAAATATAATAATGTCACCAATCACAACATGTATATCAAAACATAAATACTAATTAAACACAACTTGACGATCACCATGGCATTTCAAAAACCCCGCCACGCACGTTTTAAAGTTTTTTAAAATTAAAATCCGTTATTGGAGGGACGAAACCTCCCGGCCGGCGCCGTACACCACGTCATCACCGATGTCTTTCCAAACAATCACAACATCAATCAATCACAATTAAACCATAACAACATCAATCAATACCTAATTAAATCGTAATGAACTTTGAAAACACCATCGCATAAACTTTAATAAATAATTACATAATTGAACCCTGTTTGAACTAACGGACCCGAATTGCACAATCGAATCCTAATAATTGAACTCTTAATGAACATTAACGAACCCTAAGTCCATAATCGAATCCTATTTGAACTAACTATATAATTATTCCTAAATTAAATTCTAATTATATAATCTCTTAAATTAAACCCTTAATTGAAACCCCAATTGGAAATTAAACCCTAAGACTAATCCTAATTGGAAATTAAACTTTAAATTGAAACCCTAATTGGAAATTAAAACCTAATTAGAAATTAAAACCTAAACTAAAACCCTGATTGGAAATTAAACCCTAATTGAACTATAATTACAAATTAAAAATGAGATTAATACATATAAATAATATACAAAAATATAAAAAAAAATTGAAAAACAAACCAAAAAGACATACCTCGG
>BMAC01000556.1:931965-954552 GCA_014905375.1 Phtheirospermum japonicum
TATAATTAGCGTAATACCCGTGTAGAATTACACGGGTATATATATAAACTAGTTTAACACCCGTGTATTACACGGGATTTATAAAAAACTAAATATAAAAAATATTTATGAAAATTATAAAGTTTTAAATTTAAAATAAAAAACTGAAAGGATGTGTTCTCAACCCGTGCCCTGTTCAGTGTATTAATTATTATAARTATTGATTAATATTATATTTTAATATTTAAATTAAATTCGTTAATAATTATATTTACATYCTTATAAAAATTCAAAAGATGTCACATTTTCAACCCGTCTCTATTCTATATAYATTAATTATTATTAAATCATTTTTATATTTTATGTTTAGATTAATTTTGTAGTAATTACAGTTATATACTTTGAAAAATTCAAAGGTGTCATTCTCCCAAGCCTTCTCGCATTGTGTCATTGTCTAATAAATGTTAATTAATTAATTAATATATAATTTTTATTTTTTTATATTTAGATTGAGCTCATTACTAATATTTAGTTACATACTCCAGTTATTGCAAATATATCATAATTTACATATATAAAATATTTAAAATTTTAAAATTAAATTATTTCAACTTTTATTATAAATAATATTTATTTACTTATTTTCATAATAATTTTTTTTTGTAATTAAAATTATTTCGTATTTAATTTGTCTTTTAATTAAAATAGTTAATTTAGATTTTTTTTCTACTAATTATATACGACTTATTTATGTTATTATATTAGGAGTATAAAAGAAAATTATTGAATTAGACAAAATAAAAAAAACTATATTAAGTTAGGCTAAATATAATAAAAAGAAAATATTAAATTAGGCAAGATACAATAAAAAAAAATTAAATTAGGTATAAATTAGGCTCGGATGCGTAAGCAATCGAAACACCAAAATTTTTTTATTATTCAAGCGAAGCATACAAATAAGACACATACATTAGGAGGATTTTGCAGAAATATATATTTGTTTAACAGCCGTGTATTTTACGGGACTTATCAAAAGATAAATATAAAAAATATTTGTGATAATTATTTAATTTTAAATCTAAAATAAAATTAAAATAATGTATTCCTTACCCGTTTCTTTTACATGTCTAATATATTTATTAATTATTATAAATATTAAATAGTTTTGTATTTGATGTTTAAATTAAATTCACTAATAATCTTAGTTACATACTTACGAAATTTTAAAAGGCGTCACATTCTAAACCCGTGTCTAATATCTATTTTATTAATTATTATTATTAAATCATTCATATTATTAATGTTTAAAATAAATTCATTATAATTATTAGTTACATACTTTTAGATCTTCAAAAGATGTCATACGCTAAACCCGTGTCGCATTGTACTGGTGTCTAATCAGTATTTATTAATTATTAGAATATAATTTAATATTTTTATATTTACATTGAATACATTTCTAATATTTTGTTATATACTTTAACTATTGTAAATAACTCATATTTTACCTATATATAATATTTAAAAATCCAAAAATAAAATTATTATAAATTATATTATCAATAAAACTTATCTAATTATTTTCATAATAAATTTTTTTAATTATAATTATTTCATATGTAATTTTTATTTTAATTAAAATAACTAATTTAGATATTATCTACTAATTATATATGACTTATTTCTATTTTTATATTAGGAGAGTCAAAGGAAATTATTGAATAAGGAAAAATATAATAAAAGAATTAAATTAGGTAAGATACAGTAAAAGAATAGTATTAAATTAGATAAATATTAGACTCGGATGACACATAAGCAAACGAAGCACCAGAATTTTTTATTTGTCAATTGAAGCATACGAAGCAGACACATACACTAGAAGGATTTTGCATTAATATATAGGGGTGATATGTATATATAAACGCGCACATTATAATATTAAGTGTGTTAAAAATATATAAGTCTTAAGAATAAATAAATAATAATAATTAAAAATATATTATTTAATTTACACATTGCAAAATTTCTTTATAAAATACATTATTAACTCTATTTACATATTTATCGGTTTTGTCACAATAGAGTTTTCAATCATTTTCTATTTTTACTTTTGATATTGAAATATAAAAATGACCATTTGGTGGCACAGATGGAATGAGGGTATTAATCTGTCGTATAATGTAAATATAACAAAATATCTTGTTAATACCACACCAAATAATATTGCAAAAAGATAAATATTTCATTGTGAAAAACAAAAACAAGAACAAATAGATGAGAGTATAGACTTTTTTAAAACTATATTATTTGAAAGATTTTAATAAAAAATAACGAAGAGGGTATGTTAGATTTGATAAAATATACAACAAATTTTATTTAAAATAAAATTATATTTTGTAAATAATAAAGAATATTACACATATTCAAATAAGTTGAATATCTCAAAATGTGTAATATCATATTAGAATACAATTTGAGACCCATTGAAATAATCCCAAAAATCTCAAATGTATCATACCGAAAATCCCAAATGTATACCATGCATTTTCATCTTGTAAATAATATTAACAAATCAAATAAATATATGCTCCATTTCAAAATTAGTTAGCTAAACTGTGAAACAAGAAATTAGTATGTAATAATAATTTAAATAAGCACTATAATCTGGTGGGGAATATGGGGACAAATGCATAACGATTTTTTTTATAAATACGAACCATTATGAATTCTATAAATAAAGGCCAATTTCATCTGAATAATTATTTGAGGTTTATGGAATAAACCCTAAATTACACGAAACAATCGTGCATTTTTAGATTTTAGAAAATCTCATCAAAGCAAAAAATTACATGCACAGAGGAAGAATGAAAATTATAATTTCAACAAAAAAAAAAATCGGAAGTTTATTTCACTTGTAATTCATGAAATAAAAAATAAAATACACATACTGAGGAAGAGTACCATTGTCTTTGTGAAAGGTTCAAAATATGCCACAGCTAGCTTATAAAACTCCACTTGATATCTCAATTCAATCATACACATGAATCGATCATGAATTAAGAATTATAATCAGAAATAAAAACCAAAGTTCATATGTCAAATTTCTTTTTGGGGACATTTAAGAATGAGAAGAATAATGATAAGAATCAAAATGAAATAGATTAGTATAGGTAAAAACAAGTTTTTTAAAATGCGTATCACGAAACGCGTTGCGTTTTGATCCCAACATCGCGTAGCGTAAATAACGTTGTGTATTGCGTATACTATTTGAATACGTTATTTTAATATTAAATAATTATATATTTCTCGTGAGTTATATTTAATATGAAAATAAATTTTCTTTTTTCAAAATATAACTTAATATATATAATTTCAACAAATAAATATAATGTCCAACAAGTATCAAACAAAATTGCAATTCATAAAACACAATAGAAAACAACAAATAATATAAAACTCTGTAGTAGTATATAATAAAATGTTAAAGTCTTTTAAGAATATCTAGAAAAAAGTAATCAAATTGATCTGTATCATCTATATGAAATAATATACATTGAATAACAAAGCATCAAATTGATCAATATCTAGATCAAGTAATATAAAAAAAAAAAAAAAATCGGTCTCAAAGAATTAATAAAAAACCTGTTAAGCTGGATGTTTTTCTATTTATATGGAACACCGTCAATTATATGATATAAATCAAAAAATTTTCTATTTACATGGAAAATGATATAAATAAAAAACTTTGAAAAAAAAATACAGTCAGTTATGTGATATAAATAAAAAAATATATATTGGTGTGAAAAAATTAATATAACGCAAATACTGGTTAAGGCAAAAACTTGCGTTAGGCCAGATTAACGGGTTATGACCCGTTAGGCCATCTGATCAACTACTATAATGTATTGGTTTTTGTACTATGATGTATTAGTTTTTGTACTCGAAAGTATTGATTTTTCATAAATCTCTGACCCGTGCTATTGATTTTTGTACTGTGATGTAATGTATCGGTTTTTCAGTATAATGTATTGGTTTTTGTAATATAATGTATTAACCCGTGCTATTGATTTTTGTACTGTGATGTAATGTATTGGTTTTTCAGTATAATGTATTGGCTTTTGTAATATAATGTATTAATATGAAATTTTGGCCTAACGGATAATCCGTTAGTCCGGCCTAACAAGAGTGTTGCTCAATGGTTAATTATGTGATATAAATAAAAATATTGGTGTGAAAAAAATTACATATATAAATTGGTTACGCAGAGTGGATACATCTCATCAATTTAGGGTGTATTTAAGAATTAGTAAAAAAAAATTCAAAAGAGATAAAATAAAACAGAGAAATATAAACTCAATTTGTGAGGAAAATCTGACCGGGACAGAGAGAGGTTGGTGAAAGAAAAAGAAAAAAGGTGGCATGGAAGAGAATAATGAGAGAGATGAAGAGGATAATAGATAAAATAATAATAAGAAAAATAAATGAAAAGAAAAAGGAGGTGGTGTCGAAGGACAAACACATACACTTAAATAATTCTCATATGAAACCACTTGTAATCCTATAATTCAAGTGTACATTGAATTAGTAATATATGGTGAATTACGTTTGTGTTGAAGAAAAAACACAATTAGTATGACTTTATCAACAAGTACATAATGAAGGATAATTTAGGTATTTGTTATATTTATGTATTATAGAAACATGTATTTAGTACCTATATAAAAGGAGTCTTTGATGAATAAGAGAACCCTAATTTCAAACGTCTCCATCATCTCCTTTGTATCTTCTTTCCCTTTTACACGTTATCAGCACGAAACTCTAACCTATGAGAGTGATCGATAAATAAGCCTCCATAACTAAAGCAACAATTACACAATTTTCGTTGGTCGAAAATCTAACTACGCTGTAAGTTTGAATAATCATTTTCTCATGTTTCAACCGTTGGATCGCATTTCATTTTTTACAAAACCTTCAAAACCTATTGAATTACATTCTGAATGGTGGAGATTGGATTAAGAGATATGTGAAAATATATATAAATCTTCGAACAAAGCAGATTTTGTTTTCAGAATTGTCTGTGCAGTATTTTTAATAATAAGATTTCGCAAGATCGAACCGTTGGATCAAGCCAAAGTTTTGAGGCAAATACTTGAGTTGGGCCAGATTGACGGATCATGACCCATTAGGCCATCTGACCCGATACTCTAATGTATTGGTTTTTGAACTACGATGTATTGGTTTTTGTACTCAAAAGTATTGGTTTTTCATAAATATCTAACCCCTGTTATGATGTATTGGTTTTTGTATTAATATTATGATGTATTGACTTTTTACTCTAGTGTATTGGTTTTTGTACTATAATGTAGCGGTATGAAACTTTGGCCTAACGGATGATCCGTTAGTCCGGCCTAACAAGAGTCTTGCCCAAATTTTGAAATATCATTCAAAACATATACAAGATTAATCTGAACGGTGGAGATTTGAATATAAGGTCTGGAGAGTCCTATACTGAATTTTGAATAAAGCTGATCTTGTTACCCGAAACTGTCCGCTTAGCTTTAAAAAAAAATTAAATTATGCACAATCTAACCGTTGGATGAAGCTGAATTTTGGATATAATATTCAAAAGATATATTGGTTAAATATGTATAGCGGAGATCAGTTTTGAAGGTCAATGTCATCAGAAACATGTCGCGGACAAACCTAGTGCAAAAACACAATTAGGAAAGAATCGTGTCTTTCCTCCAATTTAACTCGAATTACCCTATTATTTATTAAATACAACTAATAAATATTTATTTATATGGATATATGGCATGGTATGTATTATTGTGCATTCTTATACAAATAATATATATGTATATATGTTACCTATGATTATATGCATGTGATGTTATGTAGAATATTGAAAAACATGAAATTTTGCAATACTTTAATGATATTCATAGAGTACATAATAAATTAGTACTTATGCTTTTAAATGATTTCTAATTTATAAATCTTAAATAAAGTTATTTACATGATTAGATGAGAAATTGATCATGATTTTGGCAATATGTTTAGTTAATCACGAATTTCGATGAGTTGATAGATTCATGTATGTTGATCATGAATATTTTGATGAAGGGATAGTTTCATGTATGTTGGTAATTCTCTTAATACTGAGATTTTATAAGCTACTTTCAATATATGTATTATTAATTGTACATTTGCATATTTTCATGATTAAAGAATTGTATAAATAAGTCGTGTGACAAATTATATTCACATAATATCAAAGAAAGTATGACATATATTCTTCAAATTCATTATCTAAAGAAGTTGATTAAACTAACTCAATCTAAATACAAAACAATATACTCAAAAAAAGAATTGAGTACTACAATTATTGATTAATGATGTGGAAAATATAAGAACTACAATTCCACAATAATATCATCCACAACCCCGACTAACAACGAATCATAGTCAAAGTCAATTCTCTAATGAATTTGAGACTCATATTAACCCCCAAATCTTATATTGGAAGTATATGTAGTTACAAAGTTTTAATAAACTTTGGGATGTGCTCTAAATGAATATTTTTGCAATATTATAAAACATTACTTCCAAGCCTAAGAATTCAGTTTAGAAAATGTGTTTGCTTGCTAAAAAGGGTTAATGACTTTGATATGTTGCGACTAAAAACATGTCTTACCATATGTAAAAAAGAAAGTCATTTTAAATGACAATAATTAATTGTGAGATACGATCTCACGCTATTTTCTTTCACTTGAGCAAACATATTGATGCACTTGTATAATATTAATTATGATAGTAAGTCATTGAGAGATATGACATTATTTTTCATAACACCAATGATAGACCTCTGGATAAAGAAACTTCTTGAAGCTAACTAAGATCGATATGAATAGTGAAAATAACCTCAAAGTAAAGGGGAAGAGACATGTCGATCCCTACCTATGTGGGAAGAATGAACCACAAGGTAAGATATGTAAGAGTTCGTAATATTTATTGGTCGTGATAGAAGTCATGGAGGTTCTCCCAATAACCTTAATTGATTGATAAAATTTGTTTGTTTCTTACTTTACAAAGAACTTGTTAAAGTATAGTCGATCATTCATATTAGACTACTGTATTTGGTCTTAAAGTTTGTTTTGAGTTAGATTTATGTGATGTGACCTAATTTATTTATTTTTGGCTTATTGGTAAATCTTGTATTTTATTCTGAAACATTGAATATAATTGAGTTTATTTACCACATATTCACATACAAGGTTCAAGAGTAAACTATTAGTATAATGTAACATATATAGCAAATAATGTAAAGTATTAGAATGAAAAGTATTTCGGTCACATATCTTTGAAAAATGTGAGAATTTATCGAGGAATAGACAATTATTCACTGAATTGATATTTATATGTGACAAAGTCCTGATGCCTAGTGGCACATTGATTAAAGTCGTAAAAGCTCAGTATGAACCAAGAGCGAAACGAGCCTTGTTAAGTTTGATGATATTCATGTTGATGATTATCATTAAGAAATACATTATGAGAATGAAACTATACCTTTAATTTATGTGGAAGAAATCACGTTCTAGAGTCAATCTAGTAATTTTACTTTACTACTTTTTGATTATTCAATCATAAGATATGACCAACAAAGAACTTTTGGACACTGACTCATTCAAGTTTTGACACGACTGGCATGAATTCTTTGGTCGTCGTGATATAATGGTCCATATTATAAGAAATTAACATGGACATCTTTTATTTTGAGTGAAACACAAACGAAATAGAAATCTGATGCATAGTATAGTGTCGAACTAATGTTGTTACATTACAGCCAGTGCATCCTAAAGTACTAGGATCACTACATACATTCATATCTCAAAGATACATCGCTCATTTTTTCAAAACTTGTTCATTAGCAAGATTGTATGATTGAGACCTGCATATGCTAAAGATACAAAGTATAATATTTCATTCTTATAATTGATAATTAGTGATACATGTGGACATTACCATTCAAAATGAGGATCTTTCAAGTATTTTATAGTTTGGTCGATGCTTCAGCATGTATTGTCCATAAAAATGTTGTATTTTCAAAACTTCTAACACATTTGGTATGATTGAGGACTCACCACCCTTATAAAGCACCCAAACTCATAATGCTAGAGAGTTTACATCAGAAGTATTTGATGTCTATTGCATTTTAATCAAGATCGATGTAATGCATCTTGTACCCTAATGTGCATATACGATAAGGTTTCAAAGAAGACACCATCGAAAAGAACACAGATGGGGACTAAAATAATATTTATGCGCACTCATATATTTATCTCTGCACAGGGTTATGCAATATTGCACGCAACTTTTACTTATTCGTTTATGAACCTCTGCTAACCAAATATTTTGTGTACCGGTTGGTAACTGGATATAAGCCTGATAATTCATATCTACGCATATTTGATTACTCAGTATATGTGCCTATTGCGCCCTCATAACGCATTTATATGGGTTTATAAAGACGATTAAGTATTTATGTTGGATATAAATCTCCAGAATTCACCCGCTATTTGAAACCTTTGTCAGACGATCTCTTTACCGCTAAATCTTTGGATTTGTCACTCTAACGAGATAGTTTCCCATCGTTAGGGGGAGATAAGATAAAATATTTTCTAATGGAATGACAGGAATAGTTTCACACTATGTCTCATTATGATCTCCGCATTTCACAATGTAACGTGAAAGTAAAGTAAAGTGAACAATTGATCTTCAAAGTATAGAAGACTCAATTTTTAAAGTGATGAGATCATATATATACCAGCTGCAAATATGTCTGCAAGGTTAAAGACCCCATAAGGGGCATAATGTCGCATATTAAGACATTACAACCATACTTAGTGGAGGTGTGGTTGAGGTCGGGACTCACAAAAGGAACATGGGGAGGTCATTTGGTTCGATCAATACTCGCCCAAGGAATAAGAGGGTATGCATGGCACAACTTCAATTGATCATCAATGAAGATAATTGCTCTCATGAGATTATCTCTGATTATACTTATTTTCATGAATCATTACTGGAGGACACTCCGATGTTTAATATGATTCCAGAGAATAAAGAAATCTCAATGTACTATGAGAGTTTATATGAGTTGATGAAAATATTCTCCACACACATTGATGCTATATACATTGTTGCTCAAGGAATCATAGAGCACGATGGTATCGAACTACACTATATTGAAATGTCAACAAATAGTAAATTGACCTAATTCTAAAGAATCAATCTAGATAGAACTAAATTCACTGACAAAAAGACAAGTACTTGGTCTGGTCACCAAGTGTAAAGCCTGTACGACATAAACAAAGTTTTGTCAGAAAGCGTAGCGAGAAAAATAAAGCCATGAGATGCAAATCTATACTTGAAGCACAAAGTTTCTCACAACGCCCTGGAATTGAATATGAGGATATGTACTCTCTCATAACAGATGTTATAATTCTAAAGAACTGAGAATGCAGCTTATACATGTGGTTACATCATATCTCTATTGGGATCATGATTTAGAGATATATAAGAAAGTGCTTGCTGGCCTTTCCTTGCCAAGGCAAGTGACTCTAAGCTATAAAGTGAATTTGCAATTAAATTAAAACACTCACTTTATGGATTCAAACAATCCAGACGGATGTGGTATAACCGTCTAAGTGACTACTTGATTGGGAAAAGATAATTTATGCCCTTGCGTATTTATAAAGAAAATAAGTTTCAAAGTTATGATTATAATTGTATATGTCGATGAAATGAACATAATATTCACTCTTAATGAAATAAGAGATGTCGCTAGTTATTTGAAATTCTTAATTTGAGATAGTGAATCATGGAAAAACTCGGTCATGTTAAGGCTTTAAACTAAAATCCGAGTTTGTGGAATACTATATTCTATAGTTTGCATATATCCAAAAGATGATCAGGCGATTAAATATGAATAAGTGCAATATTCTAGCACTCCTATGATTGGTCAAAGTGAAGATATAAAGAAAGATCAATTTCGTCAGCAGAATGACGAAGAACTGGTGGGAGCTGAAATTCCCCTCCATATGTACAATATGCGCATTATTGTATCATTACTAATACACTTGACAAAATATTAATTTCTCAAAATTGTTATCTTGATTTAACTCAAGAAAGTTCAATGTCACTATAATGGAATCAAAACGTATTTTGATACCTAAAAGAAACCATTGACGCGAGTTTATTTTTCCCATTCATAAATATAATTGGGACTGCAGATGGTCTTGTAACCCCTAATGAAAATGTTGAGTTTACTTCTTACTGTGAAACACCAAATAATATCGTTGATATTGGTACTCACTCGATCCATGTAAAGAGATCATTATCATACATGTAGTTGTTCGTGAGTATCTATGGTAAATGTTATGATCATTCATATATCTTATAATAGTGGCTTGAACTCTATCACTGAAGAAAATGTGATAATACGAGTAATATCACCACAACTCTTCCACAAACAACAATTATGGACTTTCTCAAGAGTCAAGCAAATCAAGGAAGTGGAGACTTTCAAATTTCTCTTGATAGATGTACATATCAAAGAGATGTAGATTTTAGAGGGAGTCTCAACATAGGTGTGTTGTACTCTTTTTCCTTGGACCAAACTTTATTTTTCCTATTGGGTTTTGTTACTTGGCAAGATTTTAACGAGGCAACAATGAAACACCATTTCACCATTTGACTTGGCACAAGGAGGAGTGTTGAAGGAAAATCACAATTAGTGTGCCTTCGTCAACAAGTAACTGAAGGACAATTTAGGTATTTGTTATCTTTATGTATTATGGAAATATGTATTTGATACCCTATATAAAGAGGGGTTTTGATGAATAAGAGAACCCTAATTTCCACCGTCTCCTTTGTATCTTCTTCTTTTCTACTTTTCCTTCATTTTATAGTTTGCAGTTTCTTTTCTTACTCTCGCCTATTCCCAAATACAAAACTATTATGTCTCTACTATCTCAATTTAACGTGTGTCTTTTCTTCATTTTTATTTATATTTAGTTTTGAAGTTTCTTTCATTTCTCTCTCCTATTCCCGCGTACAACAAAAATATCACAATCTAAATGATTATTTGAGAAAAAAATCTCCCCACCCTGATTAAATAACCAAATAAAAAATAAATAAATGTATTGGAAAAATACTCATCTCTCATAAGATAGATTAGATTCCATCCATCCTGATCATCTTATTACCTGAATTATTAGTTTTTATGAGTTTCTTAGCAGAGATGAGGAAAAAAATAATTGCAATGTATTTGATAAAATCAATAATTTAAATCCACAAGGGGAGTTTTATTAAATGTTGATTAGAAGCTTTTACAAATCTTTTCCAAAATTAGCTGGACATTAGTGAAGATTTTAGAAAAAAATATTGAATGTTTATATTTCAATGAAAATTCTAGAAAAAAATTATTTAATGTATATATTCCGATCAGAATTATTTTTAATAATGTTCATCCTAAATAACTATCATCCCATTTTTAATTTTCCCTTAATAGAATAAAATGTTCATTTTAAATAACATCCCACCCTAATTGAAAATAAATAATAAATAAACCTACGGATATAGAAAATTTATTTGATTAAAACACTCCCCTTCCCCTCTCCTGTTCCAACATAATAACAAAATTAACACATATATCTTAATTTAAAAGTACAATTTTCAATTCATCCATATTCCAATATAAAAACAAGACTACAACTTATTTGGATATTGAGTCAATTCTGTTCCAATAATAAATTCTTCATAATGATTTTAAATTCGGATATTCATTTAATTTTGGACACGCATAACACAACAAAATAAATTTCCTATTGAGGCTTAGGACGGCTATAATTCATATGTTGGATGAACTTTAGTTTATTAGGAACTTGGAACTCAAAATATGTTTAATCTATATAATTATTTATTGATGTCTTTTTATATTGAGAATGTCTTATAATAAATATTCTTATCTCTTTTGACGACTATATATTTTAATGTTGTTTTTTTCTCGAAGTAATTTGTTTTGTCCTATCTATGCATTTTTCTAAAGTATATAGTGAAATTTAATGGTATAAATTTCGATTTTGCTAAATAATAGATTGAAATCGACACTGTGAAGTTAATTATAGTGAAATGGTTGAGATTATATTGTAATTTATACTTAAAAAAAATTATATTATATACCATAATTACAGTATTTAAAATTACATACACACACACACATACACACACACACACACACACACACACTAGTGTAAAGCCCGCGATTTTTGTGGAGAAATATAAGAATGACATAAAAATATAAAATTTATTTAAAAAAAATTAATTTCATAAAATAAGAATCAGTGTTTTTAAAAATGTATATTATATATTGTCTTCATTTTAAAGTAAATGTCATCGATGTTACTAAAAATATAATATCAATTTGTAATTTGTGTTGGCACAAACACTAAGGTTTTAGAACGATGCGAGACAATAAAACTGAGCTATTTTTACAAAAATGTGTAAGTGAAGTTCAATACTTTAATTGTGTTTTATATCTTGGTAACTTTTCAAAATGTAATAAATATATATTGTAATATTTCCAATAGATATAAATTAAATTCAAAGAAAAATAACATCTTCTTTACAGTAATTAGCTCTCTCTCTCTCTCTCTCTCTCTCTCTCTCTCTCTCTCTCTATATATATATATATATATATATATATATATATATATATATATATATATATATATATATATATTAGTATAAGGGTGGACATAAAAGAAAAGTATTATAATGACACTATTTTCGAAAATTTATTTAACAAAAGGTCAACATAAATAATTACTACATTGGCAGAATTGAAAGACCACCAAGATAACTAAATCCCATTAAATCATGTTAAGATATTATTTTCAACAATTATCATATTACGTTCCCTCTTCTCCTCACGTTTAAAAAACAAAATAATATGATAAAACTGAATAAATGAGATTTTATAGGATTATAATTAAGATTGGGAAAATTTGTAAAATATACCCAAAATAACATTAATAAGGAAAGACATCGAAAATTAACTTTTTGTGAAAACTCACTAAGTACGCACACACACCAAGAATTATATGCATATTAGTAGTAAATGTATATTACATGTGCAATGATTTAAAGAATTGCATGGACATTATATTCATTAGACTAATTGGAAAAATAATTAAGACCTACTCACATCCTACCCCCACTCGTTCAAAGTCCCCACTCACAAAATTCGCGAGCTCAGAAACTTGTAAACATAAAAAAAATCCAAGGTTTTTTTTAATAGTTTTATTTTATATTTTTCTTTTGAGCCAACACATCTCATGATTTAAACTAGGGGTGAGCAGAAATAATTGGTACCCGGTCTCGGACCCAGAAATGCTTAGGACCCGTCGGGTCTAGTTCCGGAACCGGACCCGTTGGTACCGGTTCTGGTTCCAGGTTCTTGGAACCGGTTGTAACCGATTCCAGTTCTGGGTCTATACTTTCGAGACCCGGTACCCGCTGGTACCGGTTCTTAAACCGGGTACCCGATACCAAATCTTTAAGTGTATTTAATATATTTAAGTGTATTTTGAGGATTTTCTATTTATTTTGTTGATTTGTGATATCTTATTATGAATAAGTTTGAAGACTTTGTATTGATGAATATTGTGAACTTGTTATTATATTATGTATTTGTAGATTTATTTTCATGAAGTGTGGTATTGTAATGTTATATAATATGTAGTAGAAAACTAAAATTTTTTCTATATTGTAAACTTACTTTTGGTAAATAGGAGGAAGCTAATACTAATGTATTGTGCACTTTATTTTAGACACTACCATAATATAGTAAGGAGTTAATGGCATGTAGTATACGTAGTTTAGCAAATTTATTATTATTAAACTTAAAAAAAGAAAAAACTCGGATAAAGACCGGGTACCCGGTTTCAGAACCGGTACCCACCGGATCCGGGACCGATTCCAAAAATTTTGGACCCGTCTAGTACCGGTTCCGGGACCGATTCTCTTTTCTTGGACCTGGTTCCAAGAAAAATGGTCGGGTACCCGTTTCCACTCACCCCTAATTTAAACCGTAATAACAAAACTAATTACACTAATTCATCATCATTCAATATAACTACAATGGATAATTATTTTGCAATTTTACAAAAATCTCGACGCAAAACTTATCCAACGTCTCTTGCACATTCGTCGCCGTAAATCTTCATCACATTCGCATTAACATCGAACATGAGCCTGGTGTTCCACTGCTCCATCGCCCCGATTATGGTCCTGCTAATTACAAAAAGTAATTAGCCATTTTTCTACATGTAATTATTTCAAAAATAAACAACTGATTACTACATGTAGAAAAAATATTCTACATGCAAAAGGGCCTGTAGGAAAATCAAAACAAACAGGTTTCTCGTTAAAGAAACCAATAAAGGAGTTCAAGTTTTTAAATTTTGAAAGAACGCCATGGGGAAAAAATTCACAGCAATAGGCAAAGAATAAGACTCTAAACACTGCCAGAATACCATGCCTGAACAATTTGCGTTCTTACGTAAAGATATTAGTTCTATTAAGGGAGTGTTTACAAACTCTAGTGCTATTTTTTCTAAGAAGTGCTTTGTTGTAGGAGAAGCACCAATAGAGGGTGTTGTTTGCCTATAGAAGCAAAAAGCTAAAAACAAAACAAAAAGGAAAAGGAAAAAGCTCAGAGTGTTTGGAAAAAAGAGTAATGTACTATAATTACCCTTCAGACAATTAAATTACCCTTTAATTTATTATTAATGGGAAAAAGAACGAGGGTAACAATGTAAAATATAAAGTAATTTATCTTTTTAAAAATTAAAAAAGCACTTTCCCAAAATCAAAAGCACTCCACCCCTAGCTTAGAGTTTGCAAACACTCCCCAAAGAACTTAGCAAACATCAGCAGAATTACAATGATTAAATTCCACACTGATTGCTTTGGAATTCATTTTGAACTGTTAACACTTGTTTAAGCCTCATCATTACGGCTTCATAGAGAAACCAAATAGAAATATCTTCTCACCTTCACAACAGATAAAATGGTATCAGGAATGTGCATAAAATTTTAGTTATAATAGCATAAATAGATACATATTTTAATGATCACTTATATTTTAGTTTCTATCTTGCATGCATTGACAACTGGGCTACCATCAAAGCCTTTTTTCTAGATTGCCAGAATGAATTTCAACTCAACTGAATACATGTGTGCCTGTGAGTAACACAATTTGTTAAGCTATAGTTCTCTCCATTTGTTAATCTAAAACACATTCAAAACAATCTCCAAATTTTACAAAAAAAAAAAAAGTAAAAAATAAAACTTTTTCAGAACTAAATTTAAATAAACAAACAAAGATCAATCACTACCCTTCTCTAAACTTATTCTCGTTCTGATCCAGTGCAACGCAAATCTCATAGAGCACTAATGAGGATTCTAGAAGAAATTCATCAAATAGATCCTATTAAAACGTATTATCATAGATAAGAAAACACGCCTTACAAAATAGGTAAGATCATTTAGTGTAGATCGGTAAGCATTATGAATCACCAAGTTGCAACAACTGAAGTCTCAACACCAATAACAACCAGCCATATGATGTCTGCTGGTTGGTAGTGAGAGGACTCTTAGTACCTGCATACCCAAAAGGGGGCGCTAGTTAAAAAACAATCATTGGATTTTTTTTCTTGCTCGCCCTTAGCAGCGGGAAAAAGGAGTCTATCTATCTGTCTATTACTCCAGATTCTTAAAAAATAAAGGGTCAAATTCATTAAAATACACAAATTTCAGAAATCTTAATATATAGATGGGATTTTGAAAATAGAAAAACAAATCAGGCTGATCTAAAAAAATTGTGCGGAAGACCATATTTTGAAAATTATCCAGTTCCAAAAAAACATGCAAGAGTTTTGATCTAAAATAATAGTTAAATCTACAAAAACATACAAATCTCACCATTTTGTGCAAACATATATTCAAATAACTCCTAATACAACAAACAAAAATATTAAAAAGGAAAAGGAAAAAAAAAAGAAAGCATGAACACAAAATAAAAATGATTATATCTAAGAATCAAATTAAAAACATAATCCACAAAATTGGGCAGAACCTTCCTTACTGTTGCCATTATTCCCAGTTTCATGAGCCGCCGAGCCAAAAATATCCGAACCTTCCTTACTGTTGTCCGTCATCGACTCCGACGTCTCCGAGAACCCCCTGTTCTCCACGTCCCTCGATTCCACCGGCTTCACTAACTTTCACAGCTCAATCGATGACAAAAGTTATTATTTGCTGTGAAAATTGAGCACCAAGAAACTCTTAAAAACATATCGAAAATCTTACATAAAAACAGATCCAACAATATAAACAAACAGATTCATATGAGACCAAACTTAACACCGAATTATGTAGGTTTGAATCCTACGTAAAAATCCCGAACTTAACACAAAAGGGGCAATTAATATAATATTTTAATTAGGCTTCAAATTATGACTTAGCGGCAAAATGAGGCTAAATAGAGATTCAAACAACATATTTCCATGTTTCTGCAAGTTTTTATGAGAATTTAAGTATATCAATACTTACATCAATTAACCAACATTTCACACACATAAATGTCACAAAAAGAATCTAAGAAATTGATATATTTGAACTATCAGTAATATCAAAATACATTATATAAACTTTTCTAAATATTGAAGGTTAATAAAATAAAAATCCCCAAAATCATTATATAAAAACAACTTATTATCAAAAAATATATTACATAATGGAATTGGAAAAAGAAAATTGTTGTTCATATCCAATAAGTATATTAAAATTCTATTTCTTGCTTATTAGCAAACTGAGTCTCCAACTATTGAAGAGTATTCCAGTACATACTCGAGTTTATATTACTCGATAAGACAATATGTCAATTCATACATGATCTTATCACACAAATACAAATTTAAGCCATGCTTATTAATTTCAAAACATACTATAAACACTTTAAAAAAAATAAAATTGGCAAAAATGAAGGAATAGTAAGAATAGAAAATAACAAAAAAGTATTGCAAATCAAAACATGTCAGAATGGCACAAAAATGACCAAGATTAGAAATTGTAGAAAAGATTTTACTAAACTTTTTGCATCTACAATTTCAATACTCACTATCTCATGTCCGGCAAGAAAAGTATGAACCAATTTTGTATTAAGCACAATCTTTGTAATGCGATTAAAACTCACTATTATTGGTAAACAGTTATTTGAAGTTAAATATGTAAGGATCAGACTTGAAATATAAAAATCATAGATCGGAATCCTTTGCGGTGGGGAGAAAATAACACAAAAGGTTGTGGATTATCCTTTCACAACTCACTGATATTTATTTTTCCCCTCTTTCTAGTCCGAAGACTTTTGAGCCACTTATTTTTTCTCTCTTTTACAATTACTTAGAAACCTTTGTGAGCTCAGGCTGCTCATCATAATTAATTCAAGACTTAAAATATTGAGAACTTTAATTTAATTTACACAACAAAATCACCAGGGAACTCAACAAAAACATATCATACAAAGTATTGTTTTTCTATCACAAAACTCAAAGCAGCACACCAATTTCCAGACCCCATATTCATCTATAATAAGTCTTTAGACCAAAAGTCTTGGACGCGGAAATAGAAAAAAAATAATTGCAGTGGGCTATGAAACTATGTAGTCTAATTACCATATCCTATAGTGATGTTCTTATCCATACTATAGTGGCTCCTGGTCCAAAATAACTTGTCCCATGAAAGCCACATTCGAGCCAAAAACTCCTATTTAGGGATTAATTGATTAAATCACAAGAACTAAGCCAAAAACTCCTATTAAGGGATTAATTAATTAATTTTTTTTGATTAAATCACAAGAACTAACACTCGCGGAATTAATTGATTAGTTCAAAATAATCAAAAGAACTAACACTTTCCAGATAGCAATAAAATAAAAGAAGTAAAAGGGAAGGAAAGTAGAACCACACAAATTGCAACAGAATCACAGAAAACACAATCACAGGGATGTCAAGAATCACCTTCTCGCGCAACATCCACCTCGCGGATCCACTCACGACATCTCTTTCTTCAGAGCTCGCATGAGCGTCGGAAGGATAAAAAAATTAGAATAAACAATTACGATGAAAATTGGGTTATTTAAATCATTTTCCAGATCTTGAAACCAGAAGATTTACGAATAAAATCAGAATATAAAAACTCTTTTTCGAACAAAGTTTTTGAAAGAATTTTCTCAGATCTTGAAACTAAAATAATTTTCAACAAAATCATAATATTATAAATTCGACGGAATAAAAGTTTTTGAAATAATTTTTCAGATTTTAAAATCGAAAGAATTTTGAACAAAATCAGAAAAAAAAAAATTCAATGGAATTCAGCATTTTAAATCAATATCTAAACCGTTTTGAATTTTTTAGATGAACTCTCATTTGAATGTAATGATAAAAATACACATTTTGAAGCTGCTGAGTGCAGTTGTGAATGGAGAAAGAGAAAATTGAGACGGGCACGGACAATACTAACACCCTAGTTTTCTAAGCTTTTAGTTAAATAAAAAAAAAATTGTTATTTATACCTCTTCAAAATTTGGCCTTGTTAACTATGAATGGAGAAAGAGAAAATTGAGAAGGGCATGGACAATACTAAAACCCTAGTTTTCTAAGCCTTTATTTAAATGAAAAAAAAAAGTTGTTATTTATACCCATCAAAATTTCGGCCTTATCCAAAAATAAACCCCATTGAACCACAACTCGACAACTCAACTTTGGAGCATTTTCATTGGTCCATCTATTCTCCAAAATGCTCTCCTTTTGACAACTCAACATTAATAGTCAGCACAATTTACAGTGTTTATATATATATCACCCCTATATATTAATGCAAAATCCTCCTAACCTATGTGTCTGCTTCGTATGCTTCGTTTGACAAATAAAAAATTCTTGTGCTTCGTTCGCGTATGTGTCATCCGAGACTAATATTTACCTAATTTAATATTTTTCTTTTTGTTGTATCTTACCTAATTTAATCTTTTTATTATATTTTTTCTTATTCAATACTTTCTTTTGATTCTCCTAATACAAAAATAGAAATAAATCATATATAATTAGTAGATAAGATCTAAATTAGTTATTTTAATTAAAGGAAAAATTACATATAAAATAATTTTAATTAATAAATGAAAATAATTGAATAAGTTTTATTGATAATATAATTTAAAATAATTTTATTTTTGAAGTTTCAAATATTCTATATAGGTAAAATATGAGTTAATTACAATAATCTAAGTATGAACTAAATATTAGTAATGTATTCAATTTTAATATAAAAATATTAAATTATATACTAATAATTAATAAACATTGATTAGACACCAGTACAATGCGACACGGGTTGAGAGTATGATAACTTTTAAATATCTCAAAGTATGTAACTAATAATTATTAATGAATTTATTCTAAACATTAATATATAAAATGATTTAATAATAATAATAATAATAATTAATAAAACAGATAATAGACACGAGTTTAGAATGTGACGCCTTTTGAATTTTTGTAAGTATGTAATTAAAATTTAATGAATTCGATTTAAAAATCAAATATAAAATTATTTAATATTTATAATAATTAATAAATGGATTAGACATGTACAAGGTACAGGTTGAGAATAATTATTTTAATTTTTTATTTTGGATTTAAAATTCAATAATTATCACAATTTTTTTTTATATTTATCTTTTGATAAGTTTCGTGTGATACAAGGGTTTTAAACAAGTATATATTAATGTAAAGTCCTCCAAATCTATGTGTCAACTTCGTATGTTTTGCTTGGATAATAAAATATCTTGGTGCTTCATTTGCTTATGTGTCATTCGAGCCTAATATATATCTAATTTAATATTTTTCTTTTACTATATCTTGCCTAATTTAATATTTCTTTTATTATATTTAGCCTAACTTAATAATTTTCTTTTATTATATTTTGTCTAACTCAATAATCTTTTATACTCCTAATATAAAAATATAAATAAGTCATATATAATTAATAGAAAAAGAATCTAGATTAATTATTTTAACTAAAAGATAAATCACATATGAAATAATTTTAATTACAAAAAAAAATTATATATGAAAATAAATAATAAATTGTATTTATAATAAAGGTTGAAATAATTTAATTTTGAAATTTTAAATAATATGTATAGGTAAATTATGATATATTTGCAATAATTGGAGTATGTAACTAAATATTAGTAACAAACTCAAACTAAATATAAGAAAATAATATTATATAACAATAATTAATTAATATTTATTAGATAATGGCACAATGCATGAAGACTTGAGACTATGACACCTTTTGAATTTCTCAAAGTATGTAACTATAATTACTAAAAAATTAAATTAAACATAAAAATATAAAATGAGTTAATAATAATTAATTAATATATATTAGAGACGGGTTAAATGTGACATCTTTTGAATTTTTATAAGTATACAAATATAATTATTAATGAATTTAATTTGAAATTAAAATATAATATTAATCAATAATTATAATAATTAATAAATTGAACAGGGCACGGGTTGAGATACACATCCTTTCAATTTTTTATTTTAAATTTAAAATTTTATAATTTTCACAAATATTCTTTATATTTAATTTTTTATAAATCTCGTGTAATACACGTGTGTTAAACTAGTATATATATATATATATATAGGGTTGGGTTCAAATGAGAACCCGTCATTATATGTGAACCTACATTGTTCTTTAGAAAGTACAATAGATTAAGAAAAAAAACATTACGATTGTATACAAAAAGTATCGCAAATTTCGTCTATAAAATCTTCAACAAACCATAACCTTTTCAAATTTTATTCGTTTTGAATGAAATATATATCAAATTAATCATATTCTCAAGATCTACAATTTAAGATACATATTGCATATTTTAAAACGTAAAAAAAATATATATATATATATAATTAAATTAAAAAAACTGGACTGATTTTAGCACTACAGTACTGTGTAAAAAGCACAATGAACCTGGACATATAATTGCACTGTGCAATATTAGATCTAAGGCCAGGATTAGTCGTGCAATATTAGATCTAAGGCCAGGATTAGTCCCTAGTTCACATATAATGATGACGGGGTTCTCATTTGAACCCAATCATATATATATATATACTTTTTTTTTTCACCCGTGCGATGCACGGGGCAGAAAGTTAAATATTGAAATTCAAGTTGTGTTAATATTATTTTATTTATTATTTAATATGTGAATAAATAAATAAATAAATATTTACGATAGAGATCGAGAGAAATAACTAAAAGATTCACACTTGATAAATTATAGATCGAAACCACACTATGTACATGAACATTAAGTTCATACGTTCGTGAATACTTCTTTATACACCACATTATTGGTCACGTTCGATCCCGAATCGTCATCACCACAAACTAATATCTTCAATCCCTTTCGATGGGTGACACGCGACACGGTAACATATAACTGACCGTGACTGAACACGGGATTTTTCAGATAAAGGCCGACGTTCGAGAGCGATTGACCCTGACTCTTATTTATCGTCATGGCATATGAAATCATGAGCGGGAATTGCCTTCTTTGAAATTTGAAAGGTATCCTAACGTCGGAAGGCGTTAGACTCATCCGGGGAAGCAACACTTTTTCTCCCGCCTTTGCACCGGTTAGAATTTTGCATTCAAGGACGTGAGTGGAGAGTCTCGTAACAACCAATCTCGTCCCATTGCACAATCCCATTGAATGGTCTATGTTCCTCAATAACATAACAGGCGTACCCACCTTCAGATGCAGCTCGTGATTGGGCACCCCAGAACACTTTATACCATTCAAGAATTCGGGCGTGTGCAAATCACTCAAAAAATCACTCCCACCGTCGGATTTGCAGGCACTGTCCGAACTCAGATAGGTGTACCCCTCGCTCGAGTTCAAAGTGTTCATGTACTCATTGACAGAGCCCACAACATCGAGAGTCGGGGCTAATATGGCCCTATCCTTCAGGAACATCGGGTCATCAATAGAGTTCCTAAACATCGGATATGTATCCTCAACAATAGCCGCAATGGGGTCGCCCGAATATCGGAGGAGGATATCATCAGGAATTTCTATTGCAGCACAACCATCATTCGGTCCTCCTATCTTTCCATCTCCAATGCTGGCAATCCAATCGGAGAACTCCTCCAACTCAGCACGTTCTTGTCCATCACCAATACTCCGGAGCCTCGTGTTCTGAGTAAGTCTCAACACAGTGCAGTGCCTCCACATGCTGGACGCATTGATAGCCGCATTGACTATGTCCTGCCAGCTGCCCTTGGGGACAACGGGCAATATCTGACGAAAGTCTCCACCAAACACAACGGTCTTCCCACCAAACGGCCTGTGCCTGTTGGCCCGAATCTACATCCTCCATTATATCCTGCAAGCTCTTCTCAACA
>BMAC01000557.1:17781-106919 GCA_014905375.1 Phtheirospermum japonicum
CGGATCAGGATCCTTTGTGGGGGTTGTTCAGGTTGGTAAATAAATAATTTGGAAAAATAGAAAAAAAAAAGAGCCAAAGGAAAAAAGAAAAGAAAACTAAAAGCCAAACCCTGTTCTGGAGATTCGTCAGACGTATCAAGAACCTGCAACTTAATCCAAAAAAAAGTGAAACCCAAAACACATCTATTATATACATATTAATAGCTGGATAATGGTCACAAAATATAAAAACTGAAGCGAAAAAAAAAAACACAAAAAAAACTACTCTGGAGATTCATCAGACATATCAAGAACTGCGAATTAATCCAAAAAAGTGAAACCCAAAACACACATAATATATACTCCCTCTGTTTCAAAATATAAGTCGTTTTAGAGTAAAATTCTTGTTTCACAATATAAGTCGTTTTGCTTTTTTTCACACAAATTTAGGAGAAGAGAGAGAAGGAAAAAGGTGAAAAGTGATTGAAAATTGAGATATTGGAGGAGAGAGAGAAAGAAAAAGGTAAAAAGTGAATTGTGAATTGAGATATTTGGAAAGAGAGTAAGCTCTTTTACACGCCACCGGTCATTTTTTTTCTTTGTCTCTCTCTCTCTTTTTTTTTTTTTTTTCATCCTTTGGGATACATCAAGAAATTATCATTCTTTTTTAAGATCCTTCAACAAAAATCTCTCTATTTTCCCGTCTAATTCTCGCGCTCCCACGCGAAAGGTCGGGTCTTCTTCTTCATATTCTCGGCGAGTATATATATATTTTTTAAAAATTTTGACAGATAAAAAAAATATTGGTAGATCTACTATTTCGGTGATAATATTTTTAATTTTTTTGATTGATCCACTCACACGTGCGTGTATACCCTGGATTTTTCTTTTCTTTTCTATGATTCTCTTCACCATGATTTTTACTTGATTATTCTGATAATGGAATTTCGCCCGTATCTTGGCGGGGCAACCCGGATGGCATATGAGATTTTGAGGGATTTTGTTTTGTAAATCTCTCTATCTCTAATGCAACCGTTGATTTGCAGCCATGGCGTGGCGATGATTCTCTTATTCATCGACAAACAATCTGAGGTTTTTGCGTTTCTCTTTGTCATCAGGTTGAAAAAGCTGTCTCTTGATGTGGAAATTTCTAAGGGTCTGAATAAAACAGAGGAAATTTTATTCGACGAAAAATCGTCAGATGAATCTCCACAATATTTTTTTTTTGCTTCAGTTTTTTTTTTTTGTGATAATTAGACGTGCCCACCGGTTCGGGCGAACCGGACGAACCGCCGGTTTGAACCGGCGGTCAACGGTTGCAGAAACCGTTGACCACGGTTCAAACCGGAACTGCAACCGCAACCGCCGTTAAGGCGGGCCGGTTCCGGTTTCTCCATACCCCAAACCGTAAACCGGCGGTTCAAACCGCCGGTTTAAAAAAAAAAAAATTCAGTCGATCGACTTCCCTCAGTCGATCGACTAAGTCGTCAGCGAGCCGTTTGAAAATCAACGGTCTTGATCTTGTGATCGTTGATGATCAACGGTCGAGATCAAGTGACCGTTGATTCAAACCGCCGGTTCGACCCTAAACCGGCCGTTTGGTCTAAACCGGCGGTTTATCGGCTTTTTTTTTTTTTTTTTTTTTTTGATTTTTCACTCCTATTCCTATAAATACCCCTCATTCCCAACTTATTTCTCTCACACCAATCTCTCATCTTCTATAATCTCTCTATTCTACATTGCCCTCTTTGCAAATTTTGTGATTTTCAAGATTCTTTAATTATTATCATCAAGCCTTCCTAATTCCAAACTAAACTTAATTAAGTTTAGTGTTATAATTCCAAATATATTTCGTAATTTATAGTTATAATCCTAAATTTATAATCCTACTACTTTAGCCACTACTACTCTTTCTTATTTTTTTGTATTAATATTAACTTCTAAAAAGATGTCAAGCCGTGGAGGTTTCTTCTCGTTCCCGTCGTTCCGATAAGGGGAAGAGTATCGCACTCGATGACGACGCCAATGTCCATCCCATCGGCTTATCACAAGGCAACACTCCTTCGGTCGGTGACTACAATCCCAATCGCATCGAAATTGACGAAGATTGGAGTGATACCGACATTGATCGATGTTATCGAGCCGCCGCCGCCTTTGCCGGTGAAGACGTGCCGCCCATTGAAGAGGAGGATGAATTGCCTCCTCCAAGAAACCCAAGAACTCGTTCTCGGGCAACAACGGAGTTAAAATCCGACATTTTCAAGAAACATTTTCAAAAAATCGAGATCCCGCCACCCGCAAACGAGCCACAACGGGAAGACGGCAAAAAACGAAAAAGGAGGTACCGTGTCACTTGCAACTATTGTACATCATCTTACCAATTTCTAGAAGGAGGAGGATATGGGAATATGCACATAAAGAGAAAAGCAAAAATCCTCAAAGGCTCCCGAAGGCTCTACACGTGAATGGAAAAAGTAATCCAACTAATCAACAGCCGCCATTTGTCGCATAGAGAGCAACGCAGGCCAGTTTTATTATTAAAAAAAAAAAAGGTGGTGTAGATAGATTGTCGCATAGAGGGCAACTAATCAACCAATTGAGTGCGTATTGAAGAAGACTCCTAGCCCAAATCCTAAATATATTCTTCTGCCAACACAAACCAAAACAAAAATGAAGCCCAATTCCAAATCCCAAAAGAATTAAAAGCCCACCCAGTCAAAATCACCCTAAGCCCAATATATATATAAAATATCAACCAATCATTAGTCGCCACTTGTCAAATTCTTGGCAAATGTTGTCAACTTTCCTATACAGTATAGTTGATGCGAAAGTCTCTGTTCGAAATAATAATTGGTCGAGTTTTTCTTTTTTAATCCGATGGATTCAAATCGGTTAAATTTTTCTTTAGTTTCTGAAGAGAAAAGAAATTGGTTGTAAATTCCGATCAATTCAAAAAAGAATTAAAATTAAAACTATTTCTCGTTCGAATTTTAGACGAAAATTGTCGGTCGAAAATCCACAATTTTCTTCTAATCATATCATACATGTACACAGATGATGTGATTTTCTCTCTGCAGTACTAAGAATTCACAAAGGTGAAATGTATAAATTACAAATCCGTCCCGGTCAACCCTTGTGCGTCGTCTAGGGTATGTGATTAAGATAACCAATTTGGCGGGCTTTTATAAAATAATTATGTTGTTTGGCATTAAAAAATCCGTAGGATAAAATGTCTAATGTTTAAAATTATCTTTATTCTTAAGTAATGAATATCGTGGGCGAATTTATGCTTCATCTAGTATACTCTTTTAGATGCTTTATCGACCATTAATTTACGTTAACCCAAGCCAAAATATTATAAATGCACATGAGGTTGCACCTGGTGTCTTTATCATAAAATTGTTACAGTTGGTGCATTTATCATGGCCGTTTTCTTTTTATATTTATTGGGAGAGTTATTCTTGTAGAAGGTTTTTTCTTTTCCCTTTGGAGGAATCTTAACCCAAGTAGAAAATTGTCCACTTGATTTGTTACGTGGTGAATGAATTTGAATAAAACAAACAAACTTGAGTTGTTTTTTTTAATCATATGTACACGCTTGTGCTGCCTCATCAGTTGGTATTTGGAGTTCCAGTAACGCTCACACCAATGATGATGCCTCCGCGAGAGGGTGCTCAACGTGCAACTGAGATTAATCTTCTTCGCCAGCAGAGGTCTTGACCCAGGTTCTAGCCAACGTGCGTATGGAGAACCATAGGTTTTTAGACAAGATTTTAAGCGACCTTACTCCAACGTGTGACCCCAACCTTGATGGTTGTACGTCATGGGCACGGAAAACTTGATGCTACAAACGAGGCTGCTGAAGACGATGATACTCTTTCTGTGGACAATCCTTTTGCGTCGTTAGAATCAAAACTCAAACTTGAAATTCCAGGGTTCAATTGGGGAACCAAAGATGATCGACTGGATATATGATGTTGAAGAATTGTTAGAATTGTAGAATTTGTGAATATTTTCATTATAACTTGGATTAAGCTTTCATGGTGTAAGAGAATAACCGTTTCTGAAAACTGTTTCTGTATTTCTGATCAACTTGTTACAAGGAATGAAAGACGAAACCTATTTATACTCTATTACAATTTTACATTTTAATTGGGTGACCCAACTTGTTAGTAAAGTATTGGGTCGTTGGCGTAGGCTCCAAGTAATGTAGTGAGCTCTTATAACGACCTCTCTCCAAGTTATCGCAGTGATGACCCCTCTCCAAGTAATCGCAGTGACAACCTCTCGTATAGCTACCAGGTCAGTACTACGACCTTTTAGGTCGGCAATCGTGTGACCTGAAATCATCAGGTCGCTAATTAGGTCGGCTTTCTTGCGATCTCATGTTATCAGGTCGCCAGTAAGCTCTGCACTCTTGCAACCTCTTGCGACCCCATCCTCAACATCACCCCCTCAAGTTGGGGTTCGATGCAGATCAAGCATACCCAACTTGAAAACAAAATTGTAGAAGAAACTGAGGCCCAGAGCTTTAGTAAACAAATCAAAAGGTTGGTTGGTAGAGTTTATTTTCTAAGGAGAAACTAGACCTCATTTGTATTGATCACGAACAACATGACAGTCGATCTTAATGTGCTTGGTTCGCTCATGAAAAATTGGATTAGCTACTATATATAGAGTTGCCATATTGTCACAATATAGTGGAATAGATTTAGGAATAGGTAATGAGAAACCCACAACTTGGTAGCTAAGCCACTGAATCTGACAAACAGTAGAAGGCATAACTCTATATTCAGCCTCAGTAGATGATCTAGAAACTATAGTCTGTTTCTTTGTTTTCCAAGAAATAATAGAATTACCTAGAATAATGTAGAAACCTGTGACTGACCTTCTGGAATTAGGGCAGCAAGCCCAGTCAGCATCACTGTAGGCTTAAAACCGAAAGGAACCTTTATCAGAATAAAAGAGACCCTGAGAAGGGCAGCCCTTCAGATAATGGAGAAGCTGGATAGCTGCATCCCAGTGAGATTGCCGACTGTTTACAAATTGGGTAAGCTGTTGAACATGAAATGTGATATCTGGCCTGGTCCTGTTAAGATATGACAATCTTTCAACCAATATTCGGTATTTGTTAGGAGTAGAGAGAGGATCCCCACTCCCACTGACCAATTTTAACCCTTTAGGAAAAGGTGTGGAGACTGGTTTGCAGTCTAAGAGTCCAATGTCTTGTAAGATGTCTAGTATGTACTTTCTATGATGTAAGTAGGTGCCTGAATTAGTTCTAACTATCTCAATTCCCAGAATATATCTAGCAGGTCCTAGATCTTTGATGGTGAACAAAGAGTGCAGATAAGACTTGACCATTTCAATAGCATTGTGTTGAGTACCAATCACCAAGATGTCATACACATATATGACCAGGGCAAGAAAACATTTATCATCATTTTTGATGAAAAGACAATGATCATTCAGGGACTGTGTGAAGCCAAAACCAACAAGTTTACTTCAAAATTCATATTTATATTGCCTGGAAGCCTGCTTAAGGCCATACAGACTTCTTTTCAGATGGCAAACCTTATGAGCATCACCCTTCAGATAGCCTTCTGCAATAGTCATGTAAATATCTTCATCCAAATAACCATGTAGGAAAGTATTATTGATGTCCAGCTGGTGGATTAGCCAACCATTCCTGGTTGCTATGGCAATTAAAAACCTCCAGTGACTAGATTTGCTACTGAGAGAAAAACTATCAACATAGTCTACTCCATATTTCTGATGGAACCCTTTTTCTACCAACCTTGCTTTTAACCTCTCCACTAACCCATCTAGATTCATTTTAATCTTGTACACCCACTTACACTAAATTGCCTTCTTTCCAGGTGGCAAATTCACCAAATCCAAAGTGTGATTGGACTCCAATGTAGCCAATTCTTTGTTCATAGCCTCCACCAATGGCTATCACTGCTTGCTTGAGCATAATTAGTAGGTTCATGCAGGTTAGATATATTTGATAGGAAGGAAATATATATGTCAGAGAAGTGAGGAGAGACTGTGTAGGGAAAAGTATTTAGAGGATAGATAGAGGTTTGGGAGGTAGCTGAGCTCACTGGTATGTGGTCAACAACATTATAAGTAACATAGTCCTAAAATCTGATGGGAGAAACTATGCGCTTAGCTTGATTTCTAGAGTAATTGGTTGCACAGGAGATGAATGAGAGATAGGCTGTGCAGGGGATGAATTTTCATCAATGTGGTTGTCAAATGATTTTGAATAATCTGGTGTAAATTAGTTAGATAGAGGCAAAGGAGTATATGTATATTGAGGTCGCACAGAAGGAAATTCATTTTCAATGAAATAAGATTCCCTGGTGATTATGGTTTTCTTTGAGTCCATATTAAACAATTTATATCCTTTCTTGCCACCCTCATATCCCAGAAAAATGCACTTAATAGATCTGGAGTCAAATTTTTCTTTATGAGGAGTTAAAATGGTGGCAAAAGCAGTGCAGTCAAAAGGTTTGAGATGTGCATACTCTGGGGATTTGTTGTACAACATTTCATAAGGAGATTTCTAGTCGAGGAGAGAGCTATGAAGTCTATTAATTAGGTATGTAGTTGTGAGTAAAGAGAAAGTCCAGAAATCAATTGGCAGTTTGAATTGAAACAACAATGACCTAGCGACCTCAAGAAGATGCATGTGCTTTCTCTCCACAACTTCATTTTGTTGTGGAGTATAGGCACATATATTTTGGTGTGTGATTCCATTAGAGTGAAAAAGAGTAGCACAACTTTTATTTATGAACTCCTCTCCATTATCCGACCTGAAAACCTTAATTCCCTTTTCAAATTGATTTTTACCCATGATGATAAATTTTTCAAGAAAATGAGTGACTTGATTCTTGTGCGTCATTAGGTAGGTCCAGGTTGCACGACTGTAATCATCTATAAGTGTGAGAAAATAAGGAGTGTTGGAAAACATATTCCCAGAGTGAAAAGGTCCCCATACATCAATATGTATAAGATAAAAGCAAGCATCTGTGTGTCAGGTGATGATAGGAAAAGGTTTTTTATGTTGTTTAGACAATTGACAAACTGAACAGTTCTTTATTACCTCAGCAAAATTTTCATTACAAAAGGATTTTAGAAAAGATAAATGTTGTAAGGTAGAGGTAGAAGCATGTCCTAAACGTTTATGCCAATTATCAAGCACATTATTACAACGGAAAGAGCTTTCTACAGAATTACAAGAAGATCTATGGTTGCGAGCTGAGGTATGAAGTACATGAAGTCTTCAAATAGCTTGTCCTACAACAATTGTGTGATCAGTCTTCTGGTCCTGCTGCATCACACAATGAGATGGACAAAAAGTACATTTGATGTTTGTTGTTTGAGTTAGTTGTGAGATGGATAGGAGGTTGTATTTTAAGGATGGGACTAGCACGACATCATTAAGAACAAATTTTAAGTAATGTTAAAATCTCCAGAATGTGTGACTAATTTTGAGGAACCATCTAGAAGATAAACAGTGACTTTGGAGTTTATTGGCTTTATGTGATTAAGAAGTAGTGGATTGACACACATATGCCTAGCTCATGTATCTAAATCCAAGAGTTTCTACTAATATGCTCAAAAGTACTAAGGGCAAAATGTGGTATTTCATTACCTGTATAACCATCAAAATGAGCAAAGTCCCCCTTAAGCTCAATACCACCTGTTCCCAGAGCAGCCATGTATTTGTCTAGTTCCTTCTATATGATGCCAGCAATATCTGGTTGCACTAAATAAGTCTTTAAGGCCCCTTGCACTTTATCATCCTTTCCTATGTCAGTGTGAGCCATATTTTCATTGAAATTTGTATTTTTGATCTTTAAGTCCCTTGTACCAGTCTGTATAGCCATGAATTTTGAAACGCTCATGTACTTCATTACCATTGAAATGACAATAGCTCCAAATCAATTTTTTTTTCTTTGGTTCTCCTCATGTTGTTTCTTCCCTTAAAACCTTGTGAACCTCTCGATCCTTATCCAATTACTCCTGTATGTCTTGAAGTATTTCCTTGCCCATTCTACTGTCCATAACCCTGACCTCCTTTATTATAGTTATTTCCTGTTTTCTTAACATTAACCATCATAGCTGAATTATCAATACCTTCACCAAAGGTTTGATTTACATTTATCTGTTTTTCTACCCTCCTGATCATAGAATAGACTCTATTGATATCTGGCAAAGGATCCATCAAAAGTACCTGACCCCTTACATGTTCGAAACTTTCATTTAATCCCATTAGAAACTGCATAATCTTGGTGTGTGCATCATTTCCTAACCAAACTTTGTGAGCTCCACAGGTATAGATCGGTACAGGAACCAAATTTGAATATTCATCCCTTAGTTTCTTCAGTTTGGTAAAATATGTCACAATTGAATCATTACCTTGATTTATGTTTCCAATTTCTCTTTGCAGCTGATAGAGTTGTGGTCTATTGCATTGCCCAAATCTCTGTTCCAATTCATCCCAGGGCTCTCTAGCAGATTGCGCATAGATGAATACATCAACAATGTCACGAGATATACTATTTAGCAACCAGCTGGTAACCATAAACTTAATCTGCTTCCAGACTTCAAAGTTTGCTGAAGATTCAGCTGGTTTTGGTACTTTTCTATTCACGAACCCTAGTTTTATTTTCACCCCGAGCGATATTACCATAGCTCGTCGCCATGGCAAAATAATTGTTGCCATATAGTAAATTGGTAACCAAAACCATTCCTGGATGATATGAACTGTGAAACTGTAGAGGATCATCTTCTCAAGTTGCAGCTTGATTTGCGTAGATTGCATTTTGTGCTCCGCCGGAGCTGTAATTACTTATGAGAGCTCGTTCCCATGGATCGTTGCTCGATGTCACCGTATCTATGGGTTATCGAGTTAACCGCTCTGTCACCATGTAGAATTTATGAATATTTTCATTATAGCTTGGATTAAGCTTTCTTGGAGCAAGAGAGAATAACTATTTTTATTATTTTTGTATTTCTGATCAACTTATTACAATGAATGAAAGACAGAGCCTATTTATACTCTATTACAATTTTACATTCTAATTAGGCCAAACCAACTTGTAAGTAAAGTATTGGGCCGTTAGCATAGGCTCCAAGTAATGTAGTGAGCTCTTATGATGACCTCTCTCCAAGTAATTCTAGTGACAACCTCTCTCCAAGTAATCTCAGTGACAACCTCTCGTATAGTTACCAGGTCAGTACTACGACCTATTGGGTCGGCACTCATGCAACCTGAAATCATCCGGTCGCTGATTAGGTCGGCTTTCTTGCCATCTCATGTTGGTCGCCAATAAGCTATGCACTCTTGCGACCTCTTGTGACCTCATACTCAACAAGAATTCCATATGATCAAAGTATCATGTTAGTTTTCACACATTTCTACGGTCGGGCCTCAACATGGTGGAAACAACTTAAGGCATCGCATTCACGTCAAGGGAAGCCCAAAATTCTTACTTGGTCAAAATTCCACAAGCTAGTGGAGAGGGGATTTCTACCGTTCAATTACCGGTGAGTCCTCTATCAAAAATTGCATAACCTTCACCAAGGTTCTCGTATGGTGGAAGCTTGTTCCATAGAGTTTTACCAATTATTGATAAGCAATGATATGCATGAGTCATCAGACCAATTGATTTCACACTCTATTGGGGGTTAGCCCATCATCAATACTGCAAGCACATCAACGAGCATTGCCATTGGAGAAATAAGTTACACATTGTAAATCATCTTGGATAATCGGACCTTCAGACCCAGTCGATAGCCCCATTACCCGACAGTTCGCACCAACTAGCTCTTGCTCAAACCAGCCTAAACCTGGACGTTGTTTCTCGTGCGGTGAACTTGGTCATCAATAGTCAGCATATCTTAAAGCTTGTGAGGTAATTGTTTTCCTTTTTACCAATGTTGATAATGAATGATGGCCCGCCTATTTTTTATGACAACGTTGATGACTGTCTACCTGAGGGACATTTAATAAGGGATGTGGGTTCCTCTTTAGTGATCCGATGTACATGCATAATGCCTTGTGTGACTGATGGTGGCGTACACCTCCATATTCATCTCAGTCTACTAAGTTGTAAAAATTATTGATTATGGGTCCAGCAAAACTTGTAGACCCCACTACCATTCATCACAATCCTTATCAGTTTGTGTGGCTACAATGCGATAAGTTTATGCCTTTTGATGCATGTGATACGATATTAAATATCTAGATTGTCATCCACGGTAATTTAGGTTGGTTAAAGAAGGGATACGATATTTTTAAAGAAATTATCAAATTGCTATAAACTAAAATAGTATTAATATCTCTAAATCAGGTTAGTTGGGAGAGATGATCTTTATATGAGTTTGTAGGATTATGGAACGGGTCTCGGCGACTGGTATGATATGGTATGGTATGGGCCCTGACGAGGTAAGGGTACGAGATGGTTATTGGCCCATGATTATTAAATTAACTTAATGAAATACGAGAGTTCTAATAATTATGGTAACTTAGCACAAATGAGAAATCCTAATTCTAAGTTTGTGGATTATTTATGTAATTATGATGTGAATAAGAGACGAAAACCCAAATTTGAGATCATGTCTTTTGTCTATATATAGAAGACACAGGTCTCACTTGTATTCTAAGTTGATTACTCCTACTTTGAGCTCTCATTTGTAACTATATAAGATTACTGACTTAAACATCTATTTTGCATGTAATTGTGGTCTTTTTCTCGTGTTTTTAATTAGATTTTTATGTTGATTTTAGTAGTTTTTAATCGAGTTTCGTTAGGTTATTCATTTGTTTTCTCGTTTTGTTGTTTTTCATGTTTCTTGTTAATTTCATATTTAATTGGGTTAAATGGCTTCAATTATTAGGAGGTTTGTGTAATTCTTGGGTTTTTATATTCAAAATTCTCAATTACTAGGTGGCTTAAAGATTTGAATTCAAGCTAAGACATGGAGGCCAAAACTTAAGCCCAGCCTTGCCCATTTACATGCCTAAATCGGTGCCAAGAGCAAGCTCCAAAATGGCTAACATTCTGGAATAGTAGCCTAGCCTTGCCCGTTTCCTTGCCCAAATCCACGCCTAGCCTTGGCACAAGAAAGGGCATGATTATTGCATCAGAAACTCGCTCCAAGGCAGCTGCCAGCATGCCGCTGCATGCAGCGCCCGTGCGCAGCCCAGCCACGCCCAGCGTTGCCCAGCCCCCGCGCCTGTCTGCGCCTATTCTGGCGCCAGTTTCCACGACTGCCTTGGCGCCCATTTTCACGACCACCTTGGCGCCCAGCATTGCCCAAAGCAGCGCTCGGCCACGCTCAGTACCCAGCCCAGCCATGCCCAGCCCCAGCCCCCAGTGCCTAGCGCCCACATCCAGGCTCGGCCATTGCCGAGCCACCTCAAGGCAAATCAAGCCTAGGGTCGTTAAGTGGCTAGGAATGTCAACACGGGTCAATTCTGGTCAAACCCGGGAATTTCAATCCTTAAAGCCCAATTTGACCCATTTAACTCCAATTAAACCTATTATAAATAGAACCCGACTCTCATTTTATAAAAAACACCTCCTCCCAACCCATGCGTGGGTTTGGGACTTAATTTCTCTCTAGATTTTAGATTTATTTTCAAGTAATTCCTTGGGTTTGTAGCTTGAATGGTGCAAACCACATTGCCAATGGTGGATTCGGTTATGGTCAACCCAACATTGGAGGGCATGGTGCAAACCATGTTGGGTCGAGTGGCTTCATGGGTACGAATGGTTCGTATGGAGGTTACGGAGCCCCCAATCGTCAAATTCCAAATATGTATAATGGAGGCTTTGTTAATCCAAATGGGATCGTTAGTGACCAAAATCCAAATTCCAATCCGTATGGAGGATATGGTGCTCCCAATCACTTTTCGAATATGCACAATCTGGCATCCGGTCCATATGGTGGTGTTAATGCTCCCAATCAATGTCTGAACATGTATAATGGTGGCTATGGGAGTCTGAATTGGAATGTGGATGGCCAATTTCCGAATCCCGGCCAGTATGGAAGTCCTCATACTTATGATTTCAATCATGCTCCGATTAATGCCACCAATCGTGCTCCAAAGCCCGACCCGTATGAGTTATTTGGAGGTGGGAGCTCCATTTTCGCAAGTGGCCCCCCCATCCGCACTATGGGGGATGTTAACAAACCCTTTTTTGGGGTGTTTACTCCTCCCGAGCCAAAACCTTCTCAACCAACATGTTCTAATATTAATGTAATGAGATTGGCTTTATCCTCTACGGAGCTTGAGTCGATAAAGAAAATAGTGGCTTTGGAAGATCAAATCGCTAAGTTTTATAGCCCGATACCGACTCCCCCGTATGCATTGTGTGGAATGTTTGGTCATGATACCACATCTTGTCCTTCATATCCCTCGTTCAACATTCATATGCCTCATTCGGAGGAAGTGTATGGGGTTCATGGATATCAAGCGGGACCCGGTTGTGCTATCCCATCTTTTGCTCCGCCGCCGACTCATACTCCTCTTGTAAATCCTCATGTGGGCTCGTTTTGTCCGACTCTCCCGATGATTGCTCCTACCCCATCTCTCGATCCGGGTCTCTTGGTCATTATGCGACAATCGTGAAGTCCACCTTCGCATACTCTTTCGGTCGCGGTCCTTGATAAGTGTGGGTGGTTGATAATACTGTTGTCTCACTATCGGAATAGGAAGTGGTTTCGATTCTGAGTGTTCTTACTCCTATTGATTCCACCACCGTGGGACCCACTTTGCTAAAGGTTGTGGAGAGGATGATGAACCCTTTTTCACCTCGATGATTCATTTGAGCTTCAATGCGCCCAAGACTTGAGTTAGAGAGTTTGTGATTGTGTCGTTGAGGGAAACGACAAAATCTTGGCGGGGGAGGTGAAGATTGTTGATGACGGGTTGGGAGTCGATCCCATCGATAAGCTTGAAGAGTATCTTGAGGGGGGTCGGTGAATTTTTTGAGTTAGTCTCCAATGAGGCCGAGAGGAGGCACAAGCCCGAGCCTAAGCCTCCTCCATCTCCCCCCCAAGCATGTATATTTGGAAGAAGAGGAGAGAAATCCGATTATCATCTTTACAAGTTCGAAACGAGGAGAAAAGGAGGGGTCGATTGAAGAGCTTAAAATTCGTAAGGATGCGATTGGTTGGAGACCCGGAGTTATTAAGGGAATTAGCCCATGGACTTACTTGCATAAACTCGTCTTGGATGATGATGCCAAACCACCTCGAGAATTCCAAAGGCAATTGAATCCAAATTATAAGGAAATAGTGAAAGACGAGAAATTGATCAAGGGCGAAAAAGGGGAATTATTGGCGTTGAGGGCTAAAATGTTTTGGAGGATGTTGATCAGTTTTAAGAAGTTGAATGCAGTTCCCAAGAGAGATCGTTTCCCTCCCTCGTTTATCGACCGCATGTTGGAAAAGTTAGCCGATCGTTACTCCTTTTGTTTTTTGGATGAGTCGTCGGGTCACTTTAAAACCACAATTCCACCCAAATATCTACCTGAGGCGACCTCTAACTGCACGATGGGAACACTATCCAGCCATTATTTCTATCAATTCCTAGATGAGTTATCGGGCCACTAAAAAACCACCATTCCACCCAAAGATCGAGCAAAAATGACCTTTGGAACGTTTTCTTCTTGACGATGTTTATTTGGGCTACGCGATGCCCCGAGAATGTTCCGAAGAATGGACCCTCCCGACAAGGAGGTTAATGCTTCATTGGATCCTTCCGTTCTCTTTCCTCCATGACCAAAAAGGGAGTTCGTCGAGCTAGTGACGTAAAATAAGCCCTTCTTGGGAGGCAAGACATGTTCCTTTCTCTTGTTTCTTTTATTTTGCATTTCTTTCTTTCTTTCTTATTATAAATGTCCAAAAATATTCAAAAAATTGAGAAATTACAAAAATTGTGTTGTCTTTTGGTTCTCTTTAGCCCTTGGTTTTGTCTTGTTTTGAGTCATGTGCATATTTTATTGTGTTTGTGATTCCGTGTAATTTTCTTTTATAGTGTTTTGTGTACCAACTTCAACCTTGGACGAATTTATAGTGTTCATTTTTTGCTTAGAATGCTTAATGCTTAAGTGGACCCCACCGAGCTCGACTCAAACTTACTCGGTTAAGGAAGTTTCTATTTCACCCCCCCCCCCCCCCCCCCCCCTTTACTTGATTTTAATTAAAATGCAATGAGGGCATTGCATGGTTTAAGTGTGGGGTGGGTAGGTGGGTAGGGTCCGGGTGTCACAAAGCATGATTTGTCTTTCTTAACTCGAGCCTTGGCGAAGTGACGCTTACTAATTGAGCATTTATATGGTTGAGTCATTTTTGCATCTTTTGTCTCTTTATTACTGTTTCACCCAAAAAATGACCAAAACCAAATCAAGTATTCCTATTCGGAATATCCCGATCCTCCTACAAATAAACCTGCCTGCAAAAAAAATATGTTAGAAAGGACCACCGGAAGATTTCCGGTGGAAACCTCTCTGATGCTTAAGTTAGTTCAAGCATTTTGTGTATTTCAGTAGGAAATGAAAGGAATGCACAAGGGTGTTCTACCTCTCTCAGCCTTAGGGTTGAGCTATTTATAACTTCTCCCAGTGGGGACCTCTTCCGAGATCTCGGAAACAGAACCCACAAATCTCGGACCGTTATGCAAATGATCCTGACAAGTGGGCCCACCTGTTCCCTCTTCGAAAATCAGATTGCCTGACCTCCCATAATCCTGACCTCTTATAATCCTTCTCTGAGGTTTTGGATCAGATCAGGATATTGCCCCTGACTCTAGGCTACTTGACCTTAATCTCATCCGAGAATTTAGGTAAGATCAAGATTATCCTAGGCTAGGGTAATTCCTTCAACTCACCTCAATTTATTTTTCCTAACCTTCTCTGAGAAAGCCAGCTCAGGCCATTCACAGGGGCATAGCAGGATAGCTTACTGGGCCCATTCTTAGTGACATTCAAAAAGGTCTACTCCAATCCAGGTCTCCTTATTCAGGTCATATCAACTCGTCCCCTGCGAAATGTTTGGGGTAGATCTTTATACTTCTAAGGCTTCTCTTAGGAGCGATTAGGATCCTACGCGCCTTTCTAAATTTCCGTATCTATACAAATCCCGAAAAATCCGCCTTTTGATCAGGTCGAATCATTAAGGATGACCTGTACCATTTCGTATTCAGCGACGACTGGCATTCCAGCTCACCTCCTAGCGTACGGTACCTTCACCGTTCAGTGGTTGCACGGATCCCGTAAAACTCGTGCTTTTAGGTCAAACCATGCCCTTTAAGGATGACCTGTAATGTCTTATTTTCCCACTTTCAACGGTTGGGATCTCCACCTGTCTCTTCAAATACTGTGCCACTGCGGCGCATTAAATGCACAAATCCCATCAAATCCCTATGTTTTCTCAAAAGATTCAATTTCAAATTTATCATACTTACTTCTCCCGCAATTCATCTCCCATATTTCCTCCCTCCAGGCTTACTTTCATTTCTCACTCTCTCATCTTCTCCAGAGAATATTTTCCCTCTCGCTCTCTCTCTTAACTGGTGGTTGAAATCTTCGAACCTGACACTTTCCGTCTATTTCCATAACCAGGTACTCTTCTGATCCCTTTTCTTTTCATAAATGTCTACTCAATCATCTTCTTCTCCTTCTACTCCAGCCACCGCGGCGTCTTTTGACACATCATCCAATTCCTCTGCCGCGACGTCCTCTCCCTCCTCGCCGTCCTCCTTCGAATATCCGACTCCTATCCCCGGACATCCTAATATTTCCTCCGTCCTTAGCGATAATTCCGTCAAGGAACTCTGTTATAAATATAATTTTCCAGAGGAGTTTTCCCTAGTCAACCCCCGCCTCAGCGTTTTGGCGTGCCAAGTGCCTGCCGACCACCTAACTTTATTCGGCAATCAATTCCAGGCGGGAATGCGCCTCCCCTTGAACCCTCTGATATTAGAAATCTCCCGTTTGTGCAAAATCCCCATTCACTAATTTGTTTCTAACTCTTTCTGAATTATCATAGGTTACGACCTGGCCATGCGATACGCTGGTCTGGACCCTACAGCCCAAACCTCTTACCAACTCTTCCAGGCCAAAAGCTCTCCTCCAGGATGTTTTTACCTATGCGCCAGACCTGGTTTTCAGTTCCTGAGTGGCATCCCTTCCTCCAACAAAGCTTGAAGGAAGAAATTCAATTTCGTGCACTGCTTTGAGGACTGTGGCTTTCCTTCAAAGCCTATTGAGCAGCTACAACTTTAGCCGCATCTGTCTGTGGGCGACAGATCTCTTCGGCTACAAAAAATAATCTCTACTCTTAATAAAAAAGGTTTTCCATCTCTCCCAACTCCTACTCCCCTTCGTTTTAGATTTTTTCAACGAGCGAGAAGCAAGTCCTCTGACTCGCGAGATTGGTAAAAACTTTTCCTGTCCTGACATCTTTATCTTGTCTTGCATTTCATCAACCCAACAGAGCAATTCTTTCAGCATCTGCGCCATCCAATCCCAACACCAACCTTTTCATCAACACTTCGGTTTTGAAGTGTTCTGGGATGTATCCCTCCAATTCATCCGAGATCAATGTCCTGCCTCTGATCGGCGCACCTTAGAGAAGATGTCAGATTCTGAGCTCCTGGAGTCATGATGCTATGATGAAGCCTGGGTAAATCCCTCTTCTTACGCCTCTTTCTATCTTCTTTTTTTTAGCTCTTGTTCGCGATTAGGCGGCTGCCAAGAATGCTATTTTGGCAGCTCGAGCAAAGAGTTCCATAATGAACTCCGATCTGGCCCGGGAGCATAAGGCACTGCAAGAGAAAGAGAAGCACTTCCATGCTCTAGCTAAGAATAGAGGGTCTGAACTGAAAGAGCTAAAAGCTGAGTTGGCGGAGGTGAAAAAGGCTGAGTCAAAACTTGTTGAGATGGCCCGTAGGGAGGCATGAGATGAAGCTCTGGTGGAGGCTAGGAGCCTGGCTCACGAGATTTTGGCCAAAGCTCGGGAAGGATGGGAGACGGAGTTTCTAAACTCCTTCCCCCACCTTTGCCGGTCTGGGCGAGCTGCCTGGTGGGGCCTCCCCCAGAGATTTGCCCACCGAGGAAGCCGTGGATCAACCGGCGGCGGAGCTGGATGCGGAGGCTTAGATGCAGTATAGACTAGCCTATTTTTTGCCTCTTTTGTCTTTCAAATTTGATCTGTATCATGTTTGTCATTTTCTAGAACAATAATCTTGTACTTTTTAGGGTTTCCATGAATTATAGAAACCCTAAAGTTTTTATGAATGCTTTCTTTATATATACTCTTTGTTGCGCCGCTTTTATATATATGTGTTTTCACCTGCTTTTTATTCACTTCATTATGGCCTCTTCATCGTCACTCGAGATTGAAACTCTCAAAAAAGAAAAATATTTTCTTCTTCAACGAAAATTTTCAACACTCTGAAGAAAATGCTCAACTTCAAGAGAAACTTCTGTAGATGCGCAAACATCTGTAATGGAAAAGGCAGAAGAAACAATTTTTTAAACGGTAATGGGCGGAGCTCCACCTGCTCAACCTCCAACTCCAGGAGGAGAAGGCTGATCTCCTTGAATCGGTAAATCGATTAACCATCGCCGTCGGTGAGGTGTATTCTACGACAGACCGGGCAGGCAGGTACCGTCAGCATCTCCATGCGACTGAGCGCGAACTCTGGCGTGTTATCGAGTTTTATATTTTGATAAGAGGATCTCCTCCCATCCATTATGTTCTTGATTTATTTTTTGCTTTTTCTGGCAATTTCCTTCAAACTACTTTTTCCTCATGTATATGTAATCAAAGTTGTGGAGTTAATAAATCTCGCTATGTTTCTGATTATTTTTACATTCCTGGTATCTATTTCTTGATTTGCTGGCCTTGTGCTTTGAAAGCTTTTGGATAATCAAATTACGACTGCCATGGGCATCCGCCCTTAATATTTAAAATTGACAATCAGGTCCAGAAATTCATTTGCATCCGTCCTTAGCCAATCCTCGCATTTCAAATTTGCTGACAATCAGGTCAGGAATCTTATGGGCGTCCGCTCTCAGCCAATCTTGGCTTTAAATTTTAAACTGACAATCAGATCAGGAATTTTACGAACATCCATCCTTAGCCAATCCTGGCTTGAAAATTTTTAACTGACAATCAGGTCAGGATTTTTATGGACATCCGCCCTTAGCCAATCCTGACAATCAGGTCAGGAATTTTATGGACATCTGTCTTTAGCCAATCCTGGCTTTAAAATTTTAAACTGACAATCAGGTCAGGAATTTCATGGGCATCCGCTCTTAGCCAATCCTGGCTTTAAAATTTTAAACTGACAATCAGGTTAGGAATTTTATGGATATCCGTCCTTAGCCAATCCTGACAATCAGGTCAAGAATTTTATGGACATTCGTCCTTATCCAATCCTGGCTTAAAACTTTAAACTGACAATCATGTCAGGAATTTTTATGGACATCCATCCTTAGCCAATCCTGACAATCAGGTCAGGAATTTTATGGACACCCATCCTTAGCCAATCCTGGCTTTAAAATTTGAAGCAAAGACACGTGAATCAGAACTATTATAAATATTTGGCTTCGTTTTTCATACATAATATTTCCGTAAGTTTGATATGTTCCAAGCTCATGGTAGTTTAACCCCATCCATTTTCTCCAACTCATAAGCTCCACCCTTTACGATTTTTGTAATCTTGTAAGGCCCTTGCCAGGTAGCATCCAGCTTTCCATTTGCTTTTCCTAAATCATATCTCCGAAGAACCAGGTCTGCCACTTGGAAATATCTCTTGATTACAAATTTATCATAGGCTGCTTTGACTTGCCCTCTAATGTGTTCCATTCTTACGGCAGCTCTTTCCCTTTTTTCCTCTACCAAATCCAGGGCATTTCGTACCAATAGTTCATTTTTCTCCTCATTAAAGTTCTGAACTCTATGGGTTTCCATACTGATCTCCGTAGGGACCACAACATCCATGCCATATACCAGGCTAAATGGCTTTTCTCAAGTGGTCTCTTTGGGATTAGTTCGATAAGCCCATAGGATTGAACTAAGCTCCTCTACCCATTTTTCGCCCGACTTTTCTAATTTTGCTTTAATTCCTTGAACTAAAATTCGATTAGTCACCTAGGCCTGGCCATTGTCTTGAGTATGGTAAACAAATGTGAAATGTTGATCTATCTTCATTTGAGTACACCAAAACCCGAGCTCCCATGAATTGTTGACCTGGCCATTGGCTTGAATACAAGATCCAATGAATTGGGTGTCATTTTCTGAAACTAAAATCCTTGGGATTCCGAACCGGCATACTATGTTTTTCCACAAAAATCCCATTACCGCATCCTCTGTAATTTTTGCTAGGCCTCAGCCTCCACCCATTTGCTGAAATAATCGATGGCCACGGTCAGGAATTTCTTTTGGGCCGGAGCTATGGGGAATGGTCCTACCAGGTCTATCCCCCATTTTGCAAATGAGTAAGGGGAGATCATTGTCACGAGCTCTTCTACAGGCCAATGCATTAAGGGTGTGTTCCTTTGACATTTATCACACGCACGTACGAAATCCTCAGCCTCCTTCCTTAATTGTGGCCAAAAGTAGCCCGCCCTCATGATCTTGCTTGATAGAGATCTAGCACCCATATGATTACCACAACATCCTTCATGGATTTCTTTAAGGACATGGGTGCCCTCCCTCGGGATTAGGCACCATAAGATGGGTTGTCTGAATCCACTTCGAAACATCTCTCCCTTAATCAAGCAGAATCGAGATGACCTTACACACACTATTAATGCTTCCCTTTTGCTATCCGGCAGCTGTCCTTTCTCCAAATATGTTTTGATAGGAGAGCGCCAATCTTCTCTCTCGTCTACCGAGCATACCTTCTCTTACCTGAATTCCTGATATGCCATTAATAGGGTGATCATTCTTTCCTGGCAATCTACTGCCAAGATGGCTATTTTAGCTAAGTAATCTACTAGCTTGTTTTCGTCTCTGGGGATATGGAGGACAGTCAGAGTCCCCATGGCGCTGGTTAGCTCTCGAATTGAGCTAGGTATTTTTGAATGTGCTCATCTCTCGTCTCAAATTCTCCATTTATCTGTCTGCATACGATCTGCAAATCTACTCGCGCGCATATCTGCTCTGCCCCTAATTCATTTGCCATCTGAATCCCTCTCAAAAGAGTTTCATACTCTGCCGCATTATTAGACAAGGGATAGTTCATCCGTACTGCATACTCACTGGTCACACATGTCGGGTCGGTCAACACTATTCTCGCACCACAGCCCAGGCTTCCTACCGAGCCGTCTGTATAAATTGTCCATTCCTTCTTACCCTCAGGAGAGCTGGTCATTTCTTGCATGAAATCAGCTAATGCTTGGGCTTTGATGGCGATCCTTGTTTCAAAAATAATATCAAACTCACTAAGTTCGATTATCCATTTTAACAGATGTCCCGAGGCCTCTGATTTATCCATGATGGCCCTTAGAGGTAGGTTAGTCCGCACCACTATGCTGTGTGAGAGAGAAAATAAGGGCGCAGCTTACGAGCTGTCCCAACCAGAGCTAACATGGACCGCTCTAGCTCCACATATCGGAGCTCAGCATCATGTAACACCTTACTCTAATAATATAATGCTCTTTGCACTTTGACTTCCTCCTTGAGCAAGGCCGTGCTCACAGCTTGCTGTGCGACAGATAAGTACAGGATCAAAGGTTCACCCTGAACTTGTTTAGTGAGCAGCGACATGCTAGCCAGATGATCTTTCAACTTCTGAAATGCCTCCTGACACTTTTCACTCCACTGACACCACGATTTCTTACGCAAGGCCTGGAAGAATGGTACGCTTTTCTCCGCTGAGCACGAGACGAACCTGCTCAGAGCATTAATTCGGCCGGCCAAGCACTGCATGTCCTTAACATTCCCCGGTGGCTGCATGTCCATGATGGCTTTAACCTTCTCTGGTTTGGCCTCTGCTCCCTCTTTATAACCATATATCCCAAGAATTTTCCAGCTCTTACCCCAAACACGCACTTCTTGGGGTTGAGCTTCATTTTGTATTTACTCAAGGTATCAAAAGTTTCCTTTACGTCATCCACGTACGAGGTTGCCTTCACACTCTTAACCAACATGTCATCCACATACACCTCCATATTCCATCCCAACTAGGATTTAAACATTTTATCTACCAATCGTTGATATGTGGCGCCCGCATTCTTGAGCCCAAATAGCATGACCACATAACAATAGGTCCCTTTTGGGGTTACAAAACTAACCCGCTTCCAGTCCTCCTCAGCTAGACTGATATGATGATACCCTTGTGAGGCATCCATAATGCTTACCAATTCACAACAAGATGTGGAATCGACCAACTGATCTATCCTTGGAAATGGGTAGTGTCCTTTGGGCAGGCACGATTGAGGTCCCTAAAATCTATACACATTCTCCAATCCTCCTGGGTTTGGGGACCAACACCGCATTAGAAAGTCACTCCGGAAATTGTATTTCTTGAATATGCTTAGCATTCAACAATTTCTCAACTTCGGCCTCGATGATCGCCTCCTTCTCGGGACCAAAATTACGCTTCCTTTGTTTAACTGGATTTTCTCCAGGGCTGATATTGAGGCGGTGTTCTATGACTGTTCGATCTATCCCTACTAGATCTTGAGGAGACCAGGCAAAAACATCAGCGTTGTTCCTTAAAAATTGAACCAGGTCTACCAAGATATCAGGACTTAGAGTTGTTCCCACTCTTAAACTCTACTATCATCTCCTTGAACCAATTCTACCATCATCAAACCCTCCTCTCGCTGGGCCAGATCTGGTATTATGTTCTCTGTTCTGACTCTTTTATTCTGTCTTTCTTTTTTATTACACCAAACACATTCAACGTATGCTTGTCTAGATTCATATTGATCACCATTGACTTCACATGTTCCATCATGTGCAGGGAGTTTTAACTTCATATGGTACACCGAGATAACTGCCTGGAACTGGCTCAGGGATGGTCGCCCAAGCATAATGTTGTATGAGGATGGTGCGTCCACTACCAGAAATTGCACTGTTTTAGTTAATCTAAACAGCTCTTCTCCTAACGTTACCAAAATCATCACCGCACATGTCAGCTTCAAAGGTCCTCCTACAAATCCTACCAATGAGGTTGTCACCTCTTCCATTTCAATGTCTGGTTTTAGTTTTTGATAGCAATCATAGAACAGAATATCTGTTGAGCTCCCTACATCGACGAATGTTCATCTCACATTGTAATTGGAGATGGTAGCTGGTATGACCAGGGCGTCCATGTGAGGAGACAAAATGCCATTCTCATCCTCTGACCTGAAACATTTGCTCTGGCTTGGGGTTAGCTGACCCACTTCACGTGATTTACTGACCAGGTCCTTTGCAGCTCGAACATAGCTGTTTTGGGTTCGCCTAGAATGCTCATCCCATTTGCCCCCTGTGATCATCAATATTCCCCCACGCACTTCTTGAGTTTGGTTTCCCCTGGGCGTGTTTGTCTGGGCACCACTTCGTGTTTTCCTGTTCTTGGATTGATCAGTCCTGTATGAGCCAGATCTGGGGTCTTCTTTCTTTGCTCGCACAAACTCTTTGAGGTTCCCTGCTTGCATCATCCGTTGAATCTCATCCTTCAAATGTGTGCATTCATCCGTGTCATGACCATACTCATTATGGTACTGACAAAACCGGTCAAAATTTTCCTCTTATGGCTTTTGAGAATACGTTCTAGGCCACTTGAGGTAAGGATGTCGTTCCATCACCTGCAGAATTTCTTTCTAGGGCGAGGCCAGAGGCGTGTATCGTTCAAATCGGGGACGTCCTCCCACCAGGTCTGTCTTGGGCTTTTTCGTGATCACCCTGTCCTCTCTATCGGGTCGCTCCCGCCTTCTCTCCTCGTCATCCTTTATTTTCAAAGCCTCCTCTAAATGGGTATCTTTTCTGCTCTCTCCAGGATCTCTCTGAATTTTTGGGCTGGTTTTACTACTAATGACTGGAAGAACTCACCTCCCTTGAACCCTTGTTCCGGTGCATTCATCAGTATTTCCTCAAAATCCTACGTGATTTATAAATTAGCTTCCATAAAATGCTTGATATACCCCCTTAGGCTCTCATTCTCCTTCTGTTTCAATCTTAACAACTCCAACGACATCTTCTGGTACTTTCTATAGCTGGTAAATTGATGCAAGAAAGCAGAGCTGAACTCGTTAAAATTGATAATGGAACGAGGGGGAAGCTGACTGAACCAGAGCTGAGCTGATTTCGTGAACGTTGTAGGACAAACCTGGCACATGACTGCATCATAAAATCTGCGCAAATTAGTCTCAATATCGAATCGGCTTAGGTGGTCCCATGGATCTGTTGTTCCATTATATTCAAAGCCCATGGAGCTGTATGAAGTTGGAAGATCATCCCTCATGACCTCCTCTGTAAACGGAGTGCTCCATCGCGCCCAAGCTACCTTTGACTCAACCATTTTTCACTTCACTTCGCTGACCTCCTTCTGCAAATTCTTCATTTGCTCAGTGAGATCTGGGTTAGTTTTGCTTGAAGTTTTGCTTTCCGAAGTAGAAAAGCTTTCTTCATCTCCCTGAGGCAGAGATCTAGTTGTTCGTCGGGTTGTACGAGGTTGTTCCGTCTCATGCGGTCGGCCTTCCTTGAGGGGTGGTGTTGAAACTTCAACGAATTTCTTCTCCACGGCCACCTCCACCGCTTTTCCGATAAGATCTGATAATTGCCTCAAGAAGGAATCGTTCAGCGATCCTTCTGCGTGTGTTACTCCCTGGGGGGATAGAGTTGTGCCTGGCCTAGCTGTCGCTGATGGCCTTGATGTCTCCGGCGCATCCCTTGGCATAGCTGAAGACGGCGTTCCACCCATTTCCCCTACTAGATTCCGTCTAAGCCCTTCTGATGCCATGCCTTCAACTCACGTCTTAGCTTGGAATTTCCCACAGACGATGCAAATTGTTTCACGTAAATCTCGGACCGTTATGCAAATGATCCCGACAAGTGGGCTCACATGTTCCCTCCTGGAAAATCAGATTGCCTGACCTCCCATAAGCCTGACCTCTTATAATCCTTCTCTGAGGATTTAGATCAGATCAGGATATTGCTCCTGACTCTAGGCTACTTGACCTTAATCTCATCCGAGAATTTAGGTAAGATCAGGATTATCCAAGGCTAGGGTAATTCCTTCAACTCACCTCAATTTATTTTTCCTGACCTTCTTTGAGAAAGTCAACCCAGGACATTCACAGGGGCATATCAGGTAGCTTACTGGGCCCTTTCTTAGTGACATTCAACAAGGTCTACCCCAATCCAGGTCCCCTTATTCAGATCATATCAACTACATTATTAAGCAATCACCATATGCTTGGAAGTTTGAAAAGTTTACTTGTCGGGTTTTTACATGTGTATGCCCTCTTGTGTAAGGAGTTGAATATTTGTTCTTCGTCCATAATCCGCATATATATATACTCAACATTTATTCATGAAAAGATTACAAAGTTCTAAAAGCTCTTTGGATTGTCTTTTCCAAAACCCGGTGCAAACTAGTGAGTAGCCTTGTCTGAGTTATCGGTTTTGTTTACATTTTTATGGAAATTGCATTGAGGTGGATTGAATTTGCTCGTACATGATTGAATTCGTAAATGACCACAAGGCACATATATCACCCTTCTTCCGGCCATATCTAATTATACAAGCTACTTAAAATATCCCAAATGATCCCCCTTGAGCCTATACCCCGTTTCTTGTTAGCCGAGCTCGATTTTAGCTCTTATATCTTCATCAAAATTATGAAGTGAGAGTGTATGTTGTTAGTTGACTAGATATGTGAGGGAAATCAATTGTGGGTTTTGGGTTTTGAGTTTCTTATACAAAAAATAATAATAAAACACCAACATAAATCACAAAAAGTGATAAAGCGTGCGTTCAAGAGAAAAGCCTAATGTTCGAAAAGGTTAAGTTTAGCAAATAGAAGCGAATTCAAAAAGCTTTTGAGTGTTGTGAAATAGATTCGAAAAAGTGTGTGAGTGTATAAAAGGGTTTCGAATGAGAGTTTGGTAATTTGGGAAGGGTGAAGCGATCATAAGCTTCGAGTTTTAGAAATTAGGGTTTTCGTGTGTTATTGATCACGTTTGATCGTGTGTTAGCCACTATATCCAAATATTCCATACCTTACCAAAGAGCCAACATTACAAACCGAGATAAAGACCTCTATCGATTCTTGTTTGATCATGTACAATGGGTGATTTTGAGTTTCCGATTTGTGAAATCTTGACAAGGTGCATGCATTGTCCGACTTGAGTGTATACACGTCCCATATAATACACACTTGAGCGAATTGAGCGAACACCCTTAAAATTCCATTTGAGAGGAAGTCATCGATTTGGTTTTCATTTCAGAAAGAGAAATACGAGAACTGCTTGATGATAAAGAGTTATGTTGATACTTTCATCATATTAATATTAAATAGTATAAGCACAAGGATTTTTCTTTTTACATAATGTTCATTGCATATACATTCTCGATTCTTTTCGCTGTTCTAGGATGAACAAACCGATAAGTGTGAGGTGGTTGTTTTGCATGTAATTGTGGTGTTTTTCTCGTGTTTTTATCTAGAGTTTTATATTAATTTTAGTAGTTTTTAATCGAGTTTCGTTAGGTTATTCGTTTGTTTTCTTGTTTTGTTGTTTTTCATGTTTCTTGTTAATTTCATATTTAATTGGATTAAATGGCTTCAATTAATTGGAGGTTTGGTGTAATTCTTGGGTTTTGATATTCAAAATTATCAATTAATAGGTGGCTTAATGATTTTAATTCAAGCTAAGGCATGAAGGCCAAAACTCAAGCCCAGTCTTGTCCATTTGCATGCCCAAACCAGTGCCAATAGCAAGCTCTAAAATGGCTAACATTCTGGAAGGGTAGCCTAGCCTTGGCACAAGAAAGAGCACAATTTCTGCACCCAAACTCGGGCCTAGGTAGCTGCCAGCACGCCCCTGCGCGCGCATCGCTCGCACCACGCCCAGCGTTGCCCAGCCCCCGCGCCTGCCTGCACCCATTTCGGCGCCCGTTTCAACGCTCGCCCTGGCGCCCAGCGTCTGTCTCTTATACACATCTTTCGGCGCCCGTTTCAACGCTCGCCCTGGCGCCCAGCGTTACCCAAAGCCGCGCCCAGCCCGGCCACCCCAGCGCCCTGCCCCAGCCCCCGGCGCCCAGTGCCCGCGCCCAGGCTCGGCCATTGTCAAGCCACCTCGGGCCAAATCAAGCCTAGGGTCGAGCTAAGTGGCTAGGAAGGTCAACACTGGTCTATTTTGGTCAAACCCAGGAGTTTCAATCCTTAAATCCCAATTTGACCCATTTAACTCCAATTAAACCTATTATAAATAGAACTCGACTCTCGTTTTGTAAAAAACACCTCCTCCCAACCCATGCTTGGGTTTGGGACTTAATTTCTCCATAGATTTTAGATTTATTTTCAAGCAATTCCTTGGTTTTGTAAGCCTAAGAAAAATTCAAGTATTCCCTTGAATTTTATTATGATTGTAATTTTATTCAAGCTTTTGGATTATCTCTAATTCAAGTAAGCTTTCCTTTAATTTCATGCTTATTCTTCAATTTCATGCTTGTTCTTCATCTTATGCTTTTTGCCTTAGCTCTTAGATTTCTTGTTAGATCTTGTGAATTGGCTATGGAATCTAGGTGAGTGACACATCTAGATCATAGATCGAGTCCTTGATCGTTTTTATTTTGAGTATTTCATATGTTTCACGCTTGTTATTCATCTTATGATTTTTGCCTTAGCTCTTAGATTTCTTGCTAGATCTTGTGAATCATCCTTGGAATCTAGATGAGTGACACGTCTAGATCATATATCGAGTCTCAAATCGTTTTTATTTTAAGTTATTTTGAATTAAATTTTCATGCATAGTTTTATGTTAAATCCTAGATCTACTCTTCCTTCATTGTTATTTTTCGTAAAGTTTTAAGTTTTGACATAAGCTTTTAATGCTCTTTCTATTTGTGCTTTCAATTTTTGTTAATTTGTATTTTTCTAAATTTTATGTTCATGCAAGCATAGTTGTACCTTAGGTTACTTTAGTTGTACTTGATGAAGCTATGCTTTTACTTGCTTGTTTTCAATATTTCTTTGCATTTTCAATTCGAGGCACACGACGAGGCATCCTACCAACTTGAGATTTCCATTCCTAGCTAGTTATTTACGTGTTTCATTAGTTTTAATTGCTTTATTTTCATAGTTTCCATAGTTTTTCATTTTCCTTCTATTTCCTCAAACTAAAAATACATAGATTCACCCTAGCAATTGAATTCTGATAATACCAAGACATAGAACCCCTTGATATATTCATCACCACAAAAACTACTCTTTGAGCATCGGAGGGCCTACTTTGAGTCTGTCCGCCTTAAGTTTTGCTTTGTACGTCGCTCAAATTGTAAAAAGCAGTTAGGAGCTCTACAACCTATCTTCTTTGTGAGTCAATCTCCATGGTCACATCACGTGGCGTCTTCTATTGGAATACAAGGAAGAATGAGTATTAGATCGAAAAATGCGAGAATCAACTAGAACAATCATGGAGGGTAGAAGCATAACACCATAATTCTAGATTTCACCTCGGCAATAGGCCAGAGTGAGAAACATGAGAAGAAGGCGCAACCTAAAGGTGGTAAGAGACCACAGTGAAATACGAAAGAACAAGTGATCATGGAGACATAACCATCAAGAACAGGGGAAAAGGAAAGCAAGAAAATTGGAGAAAAGAGTAACCCCCCGAAAGTAATATAAGGCAGAGAAAGATCAATCTAGGGAACAAGAAGTGGGAAAAATTACCAGAGCAGCGGGCCTGCCACATTACTAATGGTTTCTCAAGAGATTTCTCAACCTGTTACATGTATACAAGTTAGAAAAAATCATGAATGGAGTAAACTAAAACGATGATGATGCAGAGAGAAGGAACCATGGATGCCTGACCCAGTATTAGTGAAATAATCCAAGAGGAACGACCTCAGATGAGGTACTCGTCATTAGAGGAGGAAGATAAATATGACATTAAAATCTTGGGCGATAAATCGCAAGGAATGAGATACCAACAGAATAATTTACGACGAGAGATGGATAAAGATGAGGATGAGATGCTACCAAGATCTCGAGCAATGAGAGACATACAGGAGGCGGTGCGAGCACTTCAGAGACAGGTCATAGCGTGGATCATAAGGAGTCAAGAAGTCGCCCGTTCTCTAAATAAATATTGAGGGCAGCTTTTCCTCGGGGGTATAAAGGACTGGATTTCTATTATGAAGGGTTGTCAGATCCCACCCTACATGTTCAAAGTTTTGAGAATGAGCGACCTTTAGGCAGAACATGGACGTTGTGGTATGTAGAGCATTCATATCTACCTTACGGGGGCCGGCATAGGATTGGTTTCATTATCTCACCCAGGGAGGATTACGAGCTTTTGAGTTTAAGGTTGGTCTTTTTAACACATTTTTCTAGCGCAAAGACACACAGAGAAACATACATGTTGCTCTTTTCAGTAGTGTAGCGACCTGGGGAAATTTTGAAGAAGTATGTGACCAGGTTCAATGGGGGTACCTTGGAGCGTACCCACATCAATGGATTACATAAAAGATGGGGTTCTAAACTAGGGTTAAGTATGGGTGGCTTGATAACCTCCTTGAATAAATGACCTGCATGTACTTTTGAGTAAGTATTAGATCGATGTATCAAATGGATCCATGTGAAGAAGTAGAGAAGGATAGAGAAGGAAGATCGGATGTGTTTCAGAAGAGAGGACGGGGACTTAGGAAATAAGTACGTCGATCAGTGAGAGAAATCATGGCGCCACGCATGGGTGGAAGAGTAGAGTCAAGATATGATGGAAGAAATTAGAGGGAGGATCTAGACTTCACACCCTTAGAAATGCTGCGAGCTAGGGTATTCACAATTATGGAGAGACACGTCCACCTCCCACATGAGTATAAAATATCTGGCAGGTGATAGGTTGGAGAAATAATATCGGAACAATAGGCTGCACAATCTTGTTATCAAGTGACGGTCAGGAAGGCAATGAGTGAGGGAAGAAGGGAAAGAAGTGAGGAGATACAGGAAGGGATATTAAGTGATGCAATATCTAGGGAGGAAAAGTATTATGTTCAAAGATAGGCAGCCAGCTGAAGATGACATAAAAAAGGAGGTCGTATCTTTATTAAGAGAATTATGTGATGTATTTGCGTTTGGGGGTGATGAGTTTCTATGAGTGGCTTTGGAGGTCATGCAACATCATTTAAATGTAGAACAATGCTTAGAAGTTCTGATGATTTTAGTGATTTTGATTTACTTGATTGTATTCTTTATTTGAAAAATATGCAGGTTGATACTGAAAAAGTGGAAAAGAAGGATTTGCACAAAAATGATCTCACACCCAACCATATGCAAGAGAACTTAGCACAAGTGAAGGGGCAAGAACCTGAGAAGACTGCCAGTGAGATGTCCAAAATAAGGCTCTACTGAATCATATCATGTTCCCATTCTTAGATAAAAATAATACATGTCCGATAATTATATCTTCTTCCTTAAATCTTAGTGAATGGGAAACTTTACTTGATGTTTTATGTGCTCATAAAACTCCTATTGGTTGGTCTATTGTTCATCTCAAGGATATAAGTCCCTTAATTTGCATGCATAAAATTAATTTGGGAAAATATTTAAATCTTCTGGACAACAATGATGCTGTTTAAGTCTAGTAATGCAGGAAGCACTTAAACAAGAATTTCATAAATGATTAGAGGCTGGTATACTTTATGCAATTTCTGATAGTCCTTAGGTAAGTTCAGTACCAGTGGTACCTAAGAAATGGGAGATAACTGTTGTGAAAGGTAAAAAAAGAGTAGATGGTAGCAACTAGGATAGTAACGGCTTGGCATATCCGTATTTATTATAGAAAATTGAATGCAACTACTCGTAAAGATCATTTTCCCCTCCCCTTTATTGATCAAATGTTATATAGGTTAGCGAGTATGGCTTAAAATTATTTCTTGGTTATTTTAATTGTAATCAAATTATGATAGACCCCAAGGATCAACATAAAGCTACCTTTAATTGTCTTTAGGGTAGTTATGCTTTTCATCTTATGCCATTTGGTCTTTGCAACGCACTCGCTACTTTTTAAATATGTGTGATGTCGTATTTTGATGGTCTTATTGAAAATGTTGTGAGAGTATTTATGGATAATTTTTCAATTTTTGGTAATTCTTTTGAACATTGTTTGCATAATTTATCTCTATTTTTGAAAAGATATGAAGGAACTAACCTTACTTTGAATTATGAAAAGTGTCATTTCATGGTATAAGATGGTATTGTTTGAAGCCATAGAATTTCACGTGAAGGTTTGGAAGTGAATTGTGCAAATATTGTAGCAATCAAATGATTACCACCACCAACCAGGAATTCAGAGTTTTCTTGGACATGACGGTTTTTATAGAAGATTTATTCGAATTTTTTCAAGAATTTATAAACCCTTAAGTACTTTATTAGAAAAAATATATTCCATTTAAGTTTTATGATAAATGTTTGCAGGCGTTCAAGGTTTTGAATAAGAAATCAATGAGTGCACCTATTCTTGTTCTACCAGATTGGACTCAACCATTTGAGATAATGTGCAATGCTAGTGACTTTGTGGTTGGAGTAATAATTGGGCAAAATCGAAATAAGATTTTTCAAGTCACTTATTATGCAGTAAAATGCTTGATGGATCCCGAAGGAATTATACAACAGCGGAAAGCGAGATGTTGACAATTATTTATGTTTTTGACAAATATTATTATTGTTTAATTATTACGCAGTGATTGTTCAAACCAATCACGAGGCCATTAAATGTTTATTTGCAATGAGTGACGCCAAACCTCATTTAATACGTTGGATCCTTCTTTTACAAGATTTTTGGTGTGGAAATTCTTGATAGAAAATGGTGTGATAATGTGGTAGCTGATCATTTGTCAAGATTAGAGTACATAAAAAGGGACTAACCGAAAGTTGAAGGGATTAAATAACTGTTTTTGGACCAGCAACTACTTATGGTGAACAACAAGTCTTCTTGTTTTAATGACATAGTCAACTATTTGGTTGCCAACATTTTACCAAAAAACTTGTCCTATTACCATAGAAATAAGTTTTTGATGATAAATTTTATATGTACGACAAGACTGTATTTAAGAGATGTGCGGACACAATAATACATTGTTGTTTCCTCAAAGAAGAGTGATATGGAATTCTTCACCAATAGAAGGACAATTTGGAATCAATCGTACAGAAGTTAAGGGATTAGATAATGGTTTTTATTAGCCCCATTTTTTTTAAGATTCTTATCTCAGGGATGTGATATTTGTCAATGATTGGGCATTATTTCAAGAAGAAACGAGATGCCAATGACAAATGTGACCAATGTAAAGTTATTTGACATGTGGGGCATTGATTTTTATGGGACAATTCAGAAAATCATCCACTGGACATATCTACATCCTCCTTTCAGTAGATTATGTCACTCGTTGGGTTGAAATAATTCAGTCAAAGACAAGAGATGCCAAGTTGGTTTCAAATTTTCTTTGATCACACCTTTAGTCATTTTGGTGCACTGAGAGTTTTGATCAGCAATGTAGGATCCCATTTCATTAATAGGGTGATTCGAAGACTCTTTTATCAATGTGGAATAAAACAAAAATGTGTCCTTAGCATCTCCTCCTCAAGATAATGGTCAGACGAAGTTAGCAAATCACGAGATTAAATAATGTTTGGAGAAGATAATGAGCAGGAGATTGAAGTAGTGGAACACGAATCTCATTGATGAGCTTTGGGCTTCTCGTACAAAATACAAAACACCATTGGGGACCTCTCCATATCAATCGGTGTATAGGAAATCATATGACATCTTCCAATGGAAATAGATCACAAATTATGGGCGGTATGAGAAATAAATTTTTGTTTTGAGAAATCTTCCCAAAAGTGTTTATTCCAATTGGTGGAGTTAGAAAATTTTGGGAAGAATGTTATAAAAAATAAAAAACTTACAAGGAGAGAATGAAGATATGGCACGACAAAATGATCAAGCCATAAGAACTCAAAAAAAATGAGAGCTTGTCCTTTTGTATAATTCAAGATTGAAGATATTTTTAGAAAAATTAAAATCTTGATAGACACGACTATTCAAAATAAATAAAGTAATACCGCTGGTAATAGTGGAACTAATTGGTTAAGAGAGATTAACATTTATAGTCAATGGATAGAGGTGAAGCATTATAATCAACCGGAGGCTCAAATTCACGTCATGTCAATTAGGTTGGAAGAGATTTAAAAGCTAAAAACAGGCATCTGGATGAAGACATAAAACTTAGCGCACATTGGGAGGTAACCCAGTGGTTTTTAAATTGCTTTTGTATTATAAATTTTACATGATTTTCTTTAACAAATCGAGCATATATCAGAGTTTCCAACCGACTTACAAGTCGGGTGTGATATCGGGTATAGCCTCAATTTGTGAAAAGGACTTGTAAGTCGGGTGCTAAGTGGGTTTTTTTTAAACCTTTCTTCCCTCGACGCATAAGTTGACACCCAACTTGCACGTCGGATGTCACCTTCTGACCTTATAAACACAACAACGGGAGAAGAAGAAAGTTTCTAATTTTAAAACATAATTTGTGCAAGATTCTCCTTGAAAACTTCTACTATATAAACACGTATTCCCAAGCATCCAACACACTTTCCCATCAGCAAATTACTACTATCAATCTTCAAATTTCTGAATTTGGGGAGAATTTGTGCTAGAACCCTATTTTTTATCAGTCTTTGGGGGTTTTGTTTTTTGTTGCAAATCTACAATGCTTTCATGATTTATATTTATATAATTAATTGTGTATATGATCTCTTTGATTGTGTTGCGACCAAAAAGGTTGGTGCTTCGAGAAAATAGGGTACTGACCTTAAATTTGTAGTCAGCGACCTGAATAGCTTCGTATACGTGATCAGCGGCCTGGAAGACCTCCAGAGAGCTCCTGGAAACCTGATCGATCCTGCAAAACAATACATAGGTCGGGTGGCCCCGGCGTAGGCCCTCTGATGCTTAAGGCAAATATTGTTCGAGAGAGATATGCGAGAGCACAATAGTGCACAAGAGCTAGATAAGAGACGTGTTCAAAGAGCGTGTTTCCAATAGATAAGAGACGTGTTCCCAATCTAGGGTCCTCGTCACCTGTATAAGAGCTCGCCTCTCCTAAAGAATAGCTCCTAAAGGAGCGGTCACCATAAATCTATCCATAATAATTAGAGATGAGAGAATTATTCGTAAAGAGAGAATAATGTGAGCTTCATGATAGAGAGAGCATGAGATCAGTTATGAGAGTTATGAGAGAGAGATGTCAAGCTTGTAAAATAAGGGCCTGAATCCCCTATTTATAAGATTATTGAGACTTGTCCACCAATCAATAGGATTCCTTCATAAGGTGGGACTAAATCTCCTAATTATACCCAATCTCCATAATTAAGAAATATTCTCATATTAGATTTCTTACTTCCCATAATTCCATAATATAACCATAAAACCTTATTACCATATATGCCGAGACCTAGAACCTTCCATCCTTTTGTTACTTTCTCACCATATATAACCAAGCCAACATTTAATGTCGTATTAGATAGTCCTCTATATTCCAGTTGATTGAGGTACGGAATCAAGTAGAATATAAGAAATAAAGACAAAAAGCCATAAATTATTTATTCAACCCAAAACAGATTAGTCGAAACATCATTCTATACCATTAACCATAGCCATGAAATATTACTTAAGCATCGCCTTATAACCTTAAACCATTTCGTTAGTCCGTCAGGACCCCATACCATATTCCATAATAGCCTACCAGGGCCCAAGATTGCGTTAATCATAAAGCCCATCTCCCATTACCGAGCTGTTATAATACTATTTACCGGATAAGAGCTCGCCCCTCTTATATGAGAGGTTGCTGGCCCCACAAACAGCTTGCCCTTCTCGCAGAAGGATTGCACCTTCTACAAGAAGAGGTCGCTTACTAAATTCACACAATACCTGCATGTCCACTAACCTAAGATACTGTGGTTGAGAGAAATCACCATACGCCATATTAGGTAGAACCATAGTAAACGAAAACCATATAAAACCACATATGACCAAGAAAAATAATTTAGTCCTCCAAGTTTGAATAATTTGAACCAAGTAAAACATTTAGACCATGCACAAACCAGGCCGCATGAACTCAATAAAGCTTGACCATAGACGATTAAGAAAATCACTTAGTCCCCCAAGTTAATGCAACCAAGTAGTTCAACCAGGTTAACTATTAGCATCATGTTAAAGGAAAATGTCAAGTAAACCTGTTTTGCACATAGGTCGTAAGATCAATCAAATAGAATAAGAAGCAAAGGGTCTGCAAAGAGAATGTAAATAAAACACACTCCAAGAATTGAAGAACAACATGTAAATCGAACATGTTTTCATATAAGACCAAACAAATCACATAATACCAAATAAACCACACATAAGACCTAATAGAACCTGATAGAAAACATGTAAGTCAAACATGCTTCCTCCCAAATGTCCTAGAATATGTAAATCAAACATACTCAATGACGTGGAAAAACATGTAAGTCAAACATGTTCTTCACTAAACCATCCATTCCCGTATTCACAAATCACTGTCCGACTTATTGAAAGCGTCGAGGGTTATTCAATATCCATAAAAGTCCTGGACGACCTAATGAAAGCGTCGAGGATTAACCATATTCATAAAATCTCTGGCCGACCTAATGAAAGCATCGGGATTTAACCATAAAAACCATAAACCATCGCCGACCTAATGAAGTTGTCAGACCATAACCATGTCCATAAACCATTGCTAACCTAATGAAAGTGTCATCCCATTACCATGTCCATAAACCATCGCCGACCTAATGAAAGCGTCAGCCCATAACCATTTTCATAACCATAAAGCCATGTTTTGTTCTATGTAATGAGGTCGCAATCTCTCATCAAGACTGTAATGAGGTCGCATTAATCAAGGCGAGGTTGCAGACTAAGGTCACTACTAATAACAAAACTGAGGTCGCAAGAGCAAAGCTGAGGTCGCGGAGAACATTTTAATCAAACATTTTCTCCACAACTTAGATCATAAAACTCTAAATCCATAAACCATTTATTAATATAATGTAAACCAAACTTGCGACCAGACCTTAACTATTTAAATCGAATCAAATACCAAAACCATTTACACCGAATTAAATAAATTTTATCAAAGCAAGTAAACCATATTAAATAAACTAATCCATGTAAACTAGGAAAATCATATAAGACCAAATAAAACAACCAGTCCCCCATATCAAACCAAATCAACCAAAATAAACCAAATAAACCCATATAAATCATGTTTAAGCTAAATGTACCATATACCAAATTATACCATACCAACCACATAAATCAGAAAAACCATACCAAACAGATACGTAGTCATATTGATGCCATAAGAAGATTTTACCTCCCCTTTAATATCCAAACGCGCTACCTTTTTATTTTAAAGTAGTAAATCTTCACGACCGTATCTCCTTAAATAGGCAACCTCGTCGTGTTTAGTTGAGTCGATCATCCCCGAGTTAGATGTCGGGCAACTCATAAATTAACCCTTGATGGCCAAGCCTCCATTGGATATTGAATTTGATTCTCTGTGTCAATAGTGCATGCGAAACCCTTCATCATACTGCAAGTCAAAAAATTATAGACATCATATCTGCCAGCTCTAGGGATTCGCCACAAGAAATCGAATTGAGTGTATACACATCTTAAACATGAGTGGCGAGTGAAATGTTACATCATATTGTGAGGATCGCGAATGATATTGTTTACGAATTTGGTGAAGCTAACTCGGATATTGGAGGATTTAAGAGGTTTCTTTCCTGTAGTGTGATTTTTTGCTAATGGTTACATAATTTTCTTTTGAAATTATTTTCTTTGTGGTGACCTTCTTAACTTTTCAAGGTAAATCTTTGGTTTAATTAGTGTGCATTGGTCAAGACTACCAGTGCTTAAGTATGGGGGTTTTTCTCACCTGCAATATAACGTATTTTTTATTTTATATATTTTATAAAATTTTATAGGCTTAACTTATGATTTTCAAGTGATTTTTCTTATTTTTCCTATTTCTTAAAAATTATTATGCTTTTGGTATTTTTGTTCGTTTTCATAGCTTAAAGATAGTTTGTCGAGCCTTTTTGGAATACAAGCGTTGACAACACCAAGTATGCAACCAAAGGATGCAAAAAGAGGGATAAAGTAAGGAAAGAAATTGAAGTCATAAGCTAAGAGCTTGAATTTATGAAGCATTGAAGTAAATCGTAGTGCACAAGTACGTATTAAAGGCAATAACTCACTTATACGAAGGCCAATAGAGGTGATTCAAGTGGATAAAATATAATAGATTGAGCTATAATTTTTATGAGGGCACATAAGCCCAGCTCAATTGTTCCAAGGATAAAAGTGTGCAGAAAGCACAACCGAGTTACTAGTTTGGTTACTAACTTGGGTAAACAAAGTTAGGGTAACCCCGACTTGATTCCCGACTTAGAAGTCCTGTGCTGAAGGAAGAACGCGTGAAATGGGAGTAAACCCAACTTGCAAGTTGGGTATGGCGATGACCTTATTAGCATGTATTTGTCCTTGTTTTTATTAATGTTTAAGTTAGATTTCGTTATTATCTTCGGTATAAGTGGGATATATTAAGCTTATTTTCGTATTTTTGTATCACCAGCTTTTTTTACCGCATTTTTGATCATAACTGTTATAATTGGGTAAATAATCCTTGTTTATCCCATACATCTAAGTAACCGGAGGAGTTCAATACTTAATTGGTTGATATTTAACTATCGAGGAATGAGATCGAGTCTTCCAGTGAAAAAGTAGAAGAATTATTGAGAAAACAAGATGTAGTAGCGGGTCCATCGATCGACGCACCACCGACGCCGCACATGCCCACGTCGATCGACGTGAAGTCGACTCAACCTCTCTGTAGCGTCGATTCACGCATGCATCGACCGACGTGCCGCCAATCCATGACTCGCAACGTGTCGATCGACGCCCATCGATGCAATGCCCAGAATCAGGATTTTTAGGATTACTTGTGCACCAAGTCATAAGATAATTATAAAAACCTTTCATATTCCAACTTGGAAAAGAGAGACCTATGCCCCCAGACACCTACACCTTTTTCCTAGGGTTTTTATACACAAAGAGAGCACATTTCCATCCATTGTTACGCAGCTACGAGGTCAATATTAAAGATTCAACATCTCAAGGTCTCAAGCTCCATTCCATCGTTGTGATTCGTTCGTCAATCAAGATCCGCCTTCTTTTCTCCGGAATAGTTGGAGATTTTATCGCTTTCTTAGATAACAATAAGTTCTCTAAACTCTTAAATCGCTTTCTAGTTCTTAGTTAATTTATGCTTTTAGATAATTGTTTTTTATTTTTGGTTCTTGAATTGTTGATGCTTGGATACTTTGGATTTCTTAGTTAATATAGATCGTAATCTTTGGCTTTTTAATTTCCGTATTGTTAATTCATGCTTGGTGGTTATAATCATAGTTTATTCATGCTAGTTGCTTCCTCTTTAATTTCTAAGAACCCTAGTTCATAAGTCTTGGTTAATTTAGCATTTAAATCCTACTTTCTTAGTTAATCTAGTTTAATTAGAATAAACCAATTTCCGTTAGTTTCACTTGCTTTTCAATTCGTAGTTATAAATCTAAAAACCCCGGTTATACATGTTCTTGTGTTATATTGTGATTAAAAAAACATTGGAAACTCCGATTGTCAGTTCCTTGAGATCGACATGAGTCAACTTACCAACCTACAAGAGTCCGTGTTCTCTTGTGGGCGAGCTTTAAACGTTTGACAAAAACTTTATAAAAGTAGGTACAGAAAAGTTAGTTTCAATTTTTGGCGCCATTGTCGGGGAAAGCTAAAGGTTGTTATTTTTGTGTTTGCTCTTCGTGATTTTATTTGTTTTATTTTTGTTTCATTTTTTTCTGTGAATTTTCTTTTTGTTCGTTTTTGTTATTTTCCACCGGTAAGTCTAATCTTGTGAATTGAGTGTTGTGTATGCAAGGTACATCTATTAAAGACTAGATTCAACGACCGACAAAAGATAATAATAATAAAATTTCAAATAAAGAGAGAATATATATCCCGTACGGTAACTCGTACGCTTGTCCTAATCTTCGACCGACCATTCGATTGAGTCTAGGAATGTGAGACTACGATCCGGATAAATTCTACTATGAGCAACTCTCAATATTCCATGGACTTCCAAGTGAGGATCCGCTGTAGTTCATTCGAAAGTACGAGACCATCACCCAGACATTCCCTCTCTTAGGCCTTAAGAGGAGTGAATTGAAGATGCGACTCTTCCTCTTCATGTTAAAGGGTCAGACAAGGAAATGGTTGGTACATTCAAAGCCCAATTCATTGAAGACATGGGAGGACATGTACACTTGGTTCGTGGAGACGTTCTACTCACCTGAATGGGCCCCATCTTCAACTTTATACTATTCGAGCCATGACGATTCATATGCCCTTCCCGACTCAATTCCCTACTACCAAGCCATGAATAGTATAAACTAGACGATCAACTTTTAGCATGGCAGCAAGATATAGAAGTTGAGACCATTCGCACTCGGGATGGAATTGCGCAATTGAATATGCGGGTAAATGATCTTAATGTGCAGTTAAATGAACATTCTAAAATGATGAAGAATTTAGAAATAATGTGTGGCCAAATAATGGCTTCTTTGGTGGAAATGGCAAACGATAAGGACAAGGTACCAATTCTCGATGTGATGTAGATGATCTTGGATGTTGAGGATTCAAACTTGAACGGTCATTTGGGAGAGATATGTACGGAGGTTGAGATTAGGGATATGGTGGAGATCGCCCCTCTTACATTTTTGATGAAATCGTGGATAATAATGTTGAGGTGTTTCCGTTGGAGAGCCCGGCGGATGTTGAATATTCAAGTTTACTTGATCTTCATGAGGATGGTGAAGATATGGTGACAAATTTAGGAGATGTTATGATAGCCGAGCCTCTTGTTTTGCCACCTGAAGCTTTGATCGAAGTTAAGACTGAGATGGTGGTAGAGGCAATCGAAAAGAATTCTAATTCCCCTTCCCTACGCCCGAAAATAGAGGAGTTCAGGATGTTCGAGGGTTATGCCGTTTGTTCGACGGATTTCTTAGTTTTTTCATTGGTCAAGGATCACCCCGTGCTCTAATTAACTTTTGATATTTTCATGGTGATCGATTACTCGCTTTTTCGACCTCCGAAGCGAGTTGAAGTTTTCATTTCTCTTATATCCCACTCTTGCTCTTGGAGAACACTAAGGCATGGCACGATCGTCACTTATTTTTTGATTCTGTATAACATTACTCGTAGAACACGTCGAGAAAGCGACGTTAAAAAATGCGCTTCTTGGAAGGCAACCCAAGCGTTGTTTTCTTTTCCTTTTTCCTTAGCTTTTCTTTTGATTTTTATTTATTTTCTTTTTTTTTATTAAGTTTGAGTCTTTTGTTGTGGTACGTTGATGGTGTGTTGTTGTGCAGAAACTCCATCCAATCGGACGCGTCGACACCAACCTAAATTTGGTCTATTTTCTGACACTGGGTACATTGTCCACACCGGGTTACCCAGTGTCCGCATCCGTCGATGCTCGTCAATCGACCACTTGGGCGACGAAAATTCTCTATTGCGTCGATTTATTGCTCGTCGATCGACGCACTTGCCGCCAACACTGAGTACGTTGATCCACACTGGGTTACCCAGTGTCAGCCCAGAATTTCGCGAATTTGCTAATTTTAACTCATATACGCGGCCCGTTTGAGAGACAATCTTGGACGAGATATTTTGCGCACCCACCTTGATAGGGTTGTTAATCAAGACACTCTAAATCATGTGATTCGAGACGATGGGATTATTGCACAGTGCTATTTGGAGCAGCTCGACTATTTAGTCTACCGGGATGTTTTTCTTTCTCCTTTCCTCTTTTAATTTAATTTTGATATATATTTATGGCAATTTGGGGATTGCTGGATTTTTAGAGAGGGGTAGGATGGTTGAGTAGGGATTTATATTTTATAATTGTGCAATTCGAATTCTTGATTTTGTAGTAGCTGAGCTGGACTTTTTGGTTCCTTTCAAAATTAAATTACCGATTAACCGATACGCGTCTACTCTTTGAAAAGGAGTTTGAGTTCGCCCGCAAGATAACGGGGTCACTTGTAGACTAGTAAGTTAACTCGGGTCGATCTCTCGAGGAATGGGAATCGGATTTAATGATGCTTATAATTCTAATATCACAAATTTCATATAAAACACACGATCAAATGGGGTTTTGGAAAGGATTCAATTTCAATAACTTAAAATAAAAACAAATTCTTCTTGTCTCGAGGGTGTCAACCTCTCGACAAGTGATGAGAATAGTAAAAGGTGTAAACCAAATAAGAGCTTCTCTTAATTATACCAACGATCATAAACATGCTTTCTACTAATAATGCATCAATTATAACAAACTAATGTTTGAACACATTTAACAACCCAATAACACTAACGTCTTAAACTAAACGACTTACTAGATTATTTCAATTGCTAAAAATTACTCATAATAACCTCAATATGAAAATGCCTAACCAATCACAATTTCATCCTCAATCGAATAGCAATATCTCAAACCACAATAACATGAAATCTGATCTCCAATACTTCAACAAACTATCAATAAAATATCCAAAAGCAATATTTCATCCTATCATCAATAATACAAAACATAATAGTATGAATTCCAAACACCAACACTTTAACTAACGATCAACGAAGTATTATCTAACTGTTTTCCAACTATTCAAAACAAATCCGGAATCAAACTACTACGAAAACGTCAAAGCTACGAGTTCAGAAATTACTAATCGTTGAACTATTTTGCAACGTGCGAAGATGATGAACGAGTGAACTTAGAGAGTTGCGTGGAATCCCAAGGCTTTTCACGAACCCAGAATCCTAGCGTCGGACGTCAGCTGCTGCGAATCGCACCTTGATACAGTATTGTACGGTTTTATGATAGAGGTATGAGAGATGTGTCAAATCTCTCTACCTTTGGGTGTTTGGTGGGTTCTCTAACCTTGTTCCAGTCTCCAAGACTGAATAATGCGAACCCTAGCTTCCTCAGGCATTTTTAAGCAAGCTTTGGCCATTTCATAACTAAAAATTTCCGAAAATCTGCATGCGTAATGTACATGTCCGATCGGATGAAGGTCTTGTCCGATCAGACAAAGGCTACTGTCCGCTTCTTCGATCGGTGCGCCAGTTCGTTCGGCCGGTGTGTTCGTCATCAGTTAGTCCGATCGGAGACATACATTATCCGATCCGTGGTTGTTCTTTTGGGCTACTTTTGAGCGTCGCTTCTTCTATCTATGTGCCTTGGATCCACCGGACGCTCTAGTTGTATGAGAAAAACACAGAATTACTCTCATTTGGACCGATTAGCGATCTACAAGTCGGAAAGTTAAGTAAGGAGACAAAAAGTGCAAAAAGATGCAATTCATCCTAGTCTTAACCCAAAAAAGATAATAAAAAGACTAAAACAAGACTCGATTATGTACAGATTCGTAACAAAAATGTACGAATCAACCACCCCATACTTAATTGGTTTGTTCGTCCTCGAACAAACGAAAGGATCAAAATCAAGAAAAGTGAAAGTAGTTAGAGCTATGAGTCATTTTTTGCATATAGTTTAGTTTTGCAATTATAAACACTTCGTCGAAACCATAAGGCTAACTCGTATTACCCTTTTCACCTTGAAATCGAAAGAATGCATCCTCTCAAAAGGGTAATATATCATGGTGCACTCATTCGCTCGTGTTTTCAACAGGTAAGTGTATACGCTCGGGTCATCGTAATCATGCATTCAAGGACTCGTGAAAATCAAAGACTCGTACATCGCATAAGTGTGCACATTCAATCAAGAATCGGATTAGGGCTTTTAAGGGTTGTAATGTCGGCTCTTTGGTAAGGTATGTCATATATAGAGATGTGTGGCTAACTTGCGGATAAACGCAATCTATAACTCACTCAATCCACCCTTTAAAGCATAGAGCGTATTTTTTGATCCTCATCCTTCCCAAACAACCATATACCATTATTTTTAGCTTTCTATAGCTAAGGCTCTTTTCAACCCCCAAACTCGAATACTTGCTCTAACCAATTGGCTTATTTTTATTTTCTAGATGCTCTTTTGAACTTAAGCATCCTTATTATTATTTTATTATTATTATTATTTTATATTTTTTTATATATTGTGCTCTCCCCCTTTTAGAGAGTCCCACTAGTTCCTACCCCGTAATCATCATATCTCATTAACCATAAATAAAACTCTCATCACAAATTTAGATGAAATAAGAGCTGCAATAATGCTCGTGGCTAACAAAGAAATGGAATTAAGGCTCGAAGGGGCTCATTAGGATTTTTAGTGGTTTTTATTTATGAGTAAGGCTGGAGACGGGTTTTATATGTACCTATCATCATTTTCAAGACCCAATGTACACATGCGATTAAGAGACCTTTCAAAACACTTATCGAATCACAACATAAAATGATGATAAACACATAAGGCTTCTCACTAGGGTTCAATTCAAACTTTGAAAACAAGGCGATTGAATTCTTGAAGTTTTGCAGAATTGGTAACGACAAAGTGTTGTTTTAAATACATATAAGTAGTTTTGAAAATTGCACTTAAACGATCTCAAAAGACTCTAAACATCATACCAAATAGTACTTGATTCCGACAGGCATGCCAGTACAAACACAAATAAGCATGGGTAAATATTCAATAGAAGTTGACGTAATCAATTGGTTGACTAGCATTTTGTTACGAAAATGTGACTATGTTACTAAAAATGGTTTGAACTAAGCATGTAAAAGGCTATAAACGATTACTCGAGGACTGCGCAGTTGTCCGATCGGTAACAGAGCTCGACCGATCGGACTGGAGTCCAGTGGACATTGTCCGATCGGTCGTCTCTGTGTCACCGAAAGGACAGTGCCGTCCCCTCCCCCTATCAAGAAAATACAGCAATCTCCTGGTTGCTAAAACACTAACATGAACATAGGGAATCGAAAAGTGCCAAGAACCAACGCATGCAAATGAATAAACCACGAGTTAACAATAACCATCCCAACACGAACATAAAAGAAATAATAATACATCAAATAAATGCGAATAAATAGTAAATAATCTAGAAAGCGAATAAAAAGTGGATAGAGTGGTGATACAGATAGTGGGGCATGGGCTCGCCTACTGGTCCATGTCGTCCGGAGGTGGAGGTGGATAGCGTTGCTCGAGACGGGAGAGGCGCTCGTCAATTGTAACGAGGTATCCATGATTCGCCTCCATGCTCCCGGTCAACCGAGCAAGTTGCTGATTAGTTTCTGCCCAGTTGTTACCCAACACCGTCAACGTGCTCCGGAAATAACGAGCCTCCTCCCAGGCCTCCTCACGCGCAGCCCAGGTGTCCTGTCGAGTGTTTCTCGCGTGCTCCTCTTGATGGATGCGCAACTACCCCATTTGATCCATCATGCGCGCTTGGAAATCCTGTTGTTGCTTCCACTACTCATCTGAATAATACACGCCGTCCCCATACTCTCCATGATCACGAGTTTGAGAACCAGTGTTCCCATCTCCTCCCTCGTTTGTGTTCTCTTCCCCTCCGTCTTCTGTATTATCGTTGTCATTCGCCTCCTCTTCCTCTATGTCGTCTTTACTCTCATCCTCGTCTTCATCATCGCCATCGTCTTCGTCAGAATCCTCGATCACTTCGGCTCTAACCCTCTCCATGTGCGACATAAATGACGGAATAGCGACGTTCCGCCTATTACTCATCCGACTTTCGACCAACATTGCCACACTCGGATACACGATGTCGTCATCATAAAGATCACAACCATGATGGCGTGCGAGCTCGGTGATAAAGGCTCCCAGAGTGAGCTTTGCCATTTTCTTTTCCCTCACTTGTTGAACATTCTCGATTGCAGCAATCAAGAGTGAATAAATGTTCACGTTTCCTCGGTGGTAGGCCATCCATAATGCCTTCAACTCGGTGGATGATATCCGTGTAGCGTCCTCCTTACCTAGGAACACTTGCATGAAGAATTTATATGTGAGGTAAACGGAATTCAACTTCAAGGACGTCGAATTGAAATGGCACCCGGGTTCCGGTGGTGACCCGGAAAGCTTGGTCCACCACACCTTCTTGTCGTAGTCATCGATTTGAAAAGTTTGGTTCGTCTCCCGTCCGCTATCGATCCCAAAGATGGCATCGAGGTCCTCCCGTTCGGTGGGGAATCGTTCAGTTACGGAGATGACACTAGAAGGACCCATCGGTGAGTGCTTCGAATGTAGTGAAAAATTCAAGCATAAGGGTGCGATAGCCCGGTTGATTCACCCCGGCCCATTTCATTAGGTCGAGAGCCGTGAGTCCCTTAATGAACTTCTCGGCTGTCTTATCACCGATTGTAACCTGCTCCTCCCGGAATTCGATATTGATGAAACGGGGATGATAGACATCCCCCTTAACGAGGGACTTGTAGAGCGTGGCCTCATGATCGTCCGTAAGGTCAAAAGGGGCTACCCCTCTCTGGGTGTTGCTCGGCACTTGGTTGGAAGATTTTCCACATCTTGGACGAGAACCAGATGCCATGGCGGAGTTGAAAATTCACAAGAAGCAACCGAACCTCTCACAGAACTTTCGTCGAACACTTAGTGCGCGCCTCAAAAACTCAACCAAATCAAGCTCAATTTACAAAACCCCAACTCCAAATACCATAAAACCTGCAATCCAATGTCCCAAACAATTCAATAAACTTGATTTTAAGCCATTATACCTTGAGTTTTTCATGTTTGGAAACGGTGGCAAAGCTTGGTATGTGGTGAAGTGTTGGTGCTTGATTCCCCAAAATTCTTCGGACGGAATCAATTGGGTGTGTTGTGTCACCGATCGGATGCGTTGTTGCTCTAACTTTTAGAGTTGCAAAGTTATGAGGAGTGAATTCGTGATTGTTGCTCTGCAAAGGGGGAAGAATTCGATTTTTAGGGTAACATTACGAATGGGGCGAAAACGCCTTTTAATAATCTGTGCACTCATCCGATCGGTCTGTGCACTCGTCCGATCGGACCGTGGTCCAGTGGGTTTTGTGCGGTCGGAAGAGGTCCTTGACCGACCGGTCTGCACTATTCTCCGATTTTTCATTTTTTTAAAATAATATATTATATATATTAATTATTATTACTATTAATATTACGGTGCCCTGCAAAAATTCAAAAGCGAAAATCAGGATGAGCAAGTTAATCCACGCAATAAATCTTTTATATAATAATTCGAGCAAAATTTCTCGTTATTTCGATAATCAAGAACATCACAATAGCTTGATCACTATTTAACTAATTTCCCTTGACGGCCTAATAACTACTTATGTCCGAAAACTAGCTCTTTAAGTTCTTCCACCTGTTCTTCAAGGTCAATAATCCTACCCTTCAGACGTATGATCTCAGCATCAGCATCGTCCAGTATGCCGTGGAGGCGCTCGATGTTTTTAGTCAGAGCGACCTCCTCGGTAAGAAATTCGTGGAGATCGGTCTGTAGTTTATGGACCTTTTGACGATACTCTTCCACCTCTTCTTCCAGCTTCTCGACTGTATCCTCGTACTTCTTCCTTGTCACCCAACCATAGGCAGTGTTATTATGATTGTTCATGGTGTTTGGATGTTGGACAATACTCGGAAAATGAAAGATGAGAAGAAGGATTGTTGTGAAGGTTAAGGGCTAGAGGGTGGGTTTATATAGGTTTGAGAGTGGAGGTTTAAAAGATCTTCACAATCAATTAAGATCAAGAGGAAGGGAAAGAAAATATTGACTTAGCCTATTATGAAATCAACCCCCAAAAGAAAGATTCTCTTACCTCAGAAGATATTGCCGAAATATCTTACCCAATTGGCTTTCTTTGCATGGTGATACTCCTTCCAAAAATAGGCTCTCACACCTACCTTCTGATCGGTGACATTACTCTTCCGATCGGACACTACAATAAGGAGTGGTCCGATCGGTTGCATGTAGGTCACCGATCGGTAGGTCCTGGAAATTCTTAATTCGCTTCGGAACCTTCAGTGGCACCTGCCAAGCATTCTACCCGACGGATATACATATATATATATATACCTATAAAAAGTGAAAGAAAGAAGGGAAAAAAAAGAAAAGAAGAGCTCGGGTTACCTCCCAAGAAGTGCAACGTTTAACGTCTTATGCTTGACGGTACCTCAGTCGTGCGTCAAGTTTCTTAGGGGGGATCGTTGAGTATCACTACTTCATGATCTTTTTGTGAGATTGGTCCCCCGTGGTATAACTTCATGCGGTGGCCATTGACTTGGAAGGTAGAGTTGCTCTTCTCGTCAAGAAAGGTCATGGCCCAAAACTCGTATATATCGGTGATCAAAAATGGACCGCTCCACTTCGATCTCAATTTTTATGGGAAGAGTTTGAAACGAGAGTTAAAGAGCAAGGCTAACTTACCGACCTCGAAGCTTTTGTGGACGAGTTTCTTGTCATGTGCTTCCTTCATTTTTCATTTGCTCGCCCACGCCATCTCGTATGACTCGTTCCGAATCTCCTCCAATTCACTCAGCTCAAACTTTCGATATTCCACTGCCTCGTTTAAATCAAGGTTCAATGTGCGAATTTCCCATTCCGCTCTATGTTCCAACTCTACGGGAAGGTGACGAGCTTTTCCATAAACCAACCAAAATGGGCTCATGCCCAACACCATTTCGTAGGTTGTACGGTAAGCCCACAATGCATCAACCAAATTTGCTGCCCAGTCTTTGCGGTTTGGTTTCACGATTTTTTTCAAAATGGCCTTGATTTGCCTATTGCTCGTCTCTACTTGCCCCGAGGTTTGTGGGTGGTAAGGGGTTTCCACCTTGTGACGCACCCCATACTTGCTCATAAGTCGATTAAAGGCTCTATTACAGAAATGGCTACCCCCGTTGCTTATGATCGCTCTCGGCACTCCGAATCGGCTGAAGATGTTCTCTTGGATGAATTTGAGAACGATCTCAGAGTTAGCTTTCCTTGTGGGAATTTCCTCCACCCATTTCGATACGTAATCGACTCCTACGAGTATATACTCGTACTCTCCACTCCTCGAAAAAGGACCCATGAAATCGATGCCCCATATGTCGAATATCTCGACCACTTGATTGGGTACTAAGGGCATCTCGTCCTTCCTTCCTATCGTCCCCGATCGTTGGCATTTATCACATGTTTTTCAATATTGATGTGCATCGGCGAAGAGTGAGGGTTAGTAAAAACCTTCTTGGAGGACTTTGAAGGCCGTTTTCTAGCTTCCGAAATGCCCTCCCTCATCATGGAAAAATCTCAACACATCAATCTTCTCTTCGTCCGGTATGCATCTCCGAAAAAGACCATCCTTGCAACGCTTGTAGAGATAAGGATCGTCCCAAAATAAACTCCTATATTTAAACAAAAATCTCTTTCTTTCTTGCGAAGAAAGATGGTTAGGGATAATCTTACAAGCAAGGAAATTAACAAAATCAGCATACCGTGGTTCGTTGATTTCTTCGATGGCATTCGCACTTTCATATGGGAACACGTCATCTACAAACTCAACCTTATTAGGCTCTCCCTCCAATAGCATGCGGGATAGTGATCAGCAACCACATTTTCCCTCCCTTTCCTATCCTTAATTTCAATGTCGAAGTCTTGTAAGAGAAGAATCCAACGAATCAATCTAGGCTTACTTTGTATTTTGGCGAATAAGTGACGAAGCACTGCATGATCAGTGTGCACAATGACCTTGGAACCAACGACGTAAGAACATAACTTATCTAATGAGAACACTACTGCAAATAGTTCACGTTCCGTAGTGGTGTAATTGCGTTGGGCGCTGTTTAACATATAATTAGCATAGTAAATTACCCTAAGCATTTTATCCACTCGTTGTCCTAAGACTGCCCCGACTACCTTGTTTGAAGCATCACACATAATCTCGAAAGGAAGAGACCAATCAGGTGCAACCACAACTGGTGCTTGTGTCAATTTTTCTTTTAAAACGTTAAAAGCACTCAGACACTCACCATCAAATTCGAAAGGCACGTCTTTCCCAAGCAATTTACAAAACGGGCGACAAATTTTTGAAAAATCTTTAATGAAACGTCTATAAAAACCCACATGTCCCAAAAAGCTCCTAACTCCTTTGACATCCTTAGGGGGTGGAAGAGTTTCAATAACGTTGATTTTTGCTTTATCAACTTCCAACCCCTTACTCGACACCACATGTCCCAATACAATCCCCCTCTTCACCATAAAATTGGACTTCTCCCAACTCAAAGTTAAATAAGACTCGACACAACGTTCAAGTACTTTTGTTAAAATTTTCAAACAATGAGAGAAAGAACAGCCAAATACCGAGAAATCATCCATGAAGACTTCGAGGAAGTCATCGATGAACTCGGTGAAGATAGAAATCATACATCTCTGAAAAGTCACAGGGGCATTGCATAAGCCAAAAGGCATTCTCCGGTAGGCGAATGTGCCAAATGGGCACGTGAATGTGGTCTTCTTCTGATCCTTCGGGGCTATCGCAATTTGGTAGTAACCGGAAAGGGCATCCAGAAAGCAATAGTATTCATGCCCTGCTAGCTTGTCGAGTAATTGGTCCATGAATGGGAGTGGAAAGTGGTCTTTCCTCGTCACTGCATTGAGCTTCCGATAGTCAATGCACATACACCACCCGGTGGTTAGGCGTGTTGGGATGATTTCCCCCTTTCCATTCTCCAATATCGTGATGCCTCCTTTCTTTGGGACAACGTGTACTGGGCTAACCCACTCGCTATCGGAGACGGCATATATAATCCCTTCGTCGATTAGTTTGAAGATCTCCTTCTTGACCACCTCTTTAAGCGTAGGGTTTAAACGTCTCTGCCCCTCTCGTACCGGCTTCACTCCTTCTTCTAGATTGATCCGGTGCATGCACGTGACCAGACTTATCCCCTTGATGTCACTGATACTCCATCCAATCGCTTGCTTGTATTTCTTGAGAACCTCAATTAGTTCTCTTTCTTCATGCTCAGCTAACTCCGCAAAGATGATTACGGGTTTTCTCTCGTTGGACTCGAGAAACACGTACTTGAGATGTCTTGGAAGCGGTTTCAGCTCCAACTTGGGCTCCAAAGTGGGTCCAATGGGTGACGCAATCTTGGGCTCTTCATTAATTTCGAAAAGCGTGACCACCCCTTCGTGTTTGAATCAAACTCGTCATCCTCGACGTTATTGTTCTCAACTGGTACAACACGAAATAGTTCGCTCACGCATTGGTCCACTGAGTCAAGGTAAGAGCAATTGGGACTAAACATAGGTGATGGAATTTTCTGAATATCCTTGAGCGAGAACGTCACTGATTCACTTAACACGGAAAGTATCATTATTCCCCGTCCAACATCAATTAAGGTGTGTGATGTTTCCATGAAAGGTCTACCCAAGAGGATCGTATTCCCTTTGCTTGTTTCATCCACTTATCCAACATCCAGTATGACAAAGTCCACAAGGACTACCAACGAACCTACCTCCACTAGAACGTCCTCGACCACTCCCAAAGGATATCTTAATGAAAGATTCGCCAATTGAAGCTATAAACTCGTTGGCTTCATTCCTCCAAGGTTGTATTGCTTGTATAGGGCGTAGGGCATCAAATTGATCCCTGCTCCTAAGTCAAGCATTCCACGTGCTTTTTGACCATCTCCAAGGGTTATCGTAATGCAGAAACTCCCTGGATCCTTTGCCTTTGGTGGCAACGTATGGTGGGAAATTGTGCTCACTTCCTTAGATAATACCATTCGTTCATTCCCTTCCATTTTCCTCTCTTTGGTTGCAAGTTCCTTGAGAAACTTGACGTAGGCGGGCATTGCCTTAATCACGTCGAATAATGGGAGGTTCACATTCACATCTTTCAGCATATTGTAAAGCTCCATGAACTTTTTGCTCTCCTTTGCTAGTTTGAGGCGATTGGGAAACGGTACGGCATCCCTTATCACTCGTTGTTGTCTTTTTTCTTCGTCATCACTCTTGTCCGGTCGGTCAGTCTATTTTGACCGATCGGAAGAAGTCTTCTGCCCTCCACTCCGATCGGATTCTGAGCCATTCTGGTCATAGAATGTGCACTGTTCTCTAGTCCGATCGCATCTTAGATTATTTCGATCGGGAAATGTCTCCTGTTCTTTAGTCCGATCAGTCATTCTTGTATTCCGATCGGAGATGTATTTGGACGTGCTCTTCTGATTTGTTTTGGCGTGTTTCAGATGAAGAGCTCCTGTCAGTGACCCTGGAACGTATGGGTTGTGTGATTTGTGGATTTTACCCACTGTTCCATCTTCATTCTTTGAACTAGGATCTCCTTTATCTTTTCCGTCCACATTCTGCTCATTCTCGGAGTCTTCTCCCTAGATTTCTCATACTCCGTTATCAACTTGCTTCCCACCGCGTAACACATGCACTGCCATTGATTGTCCGGGTTGGCTCGGTAGCTTCCCCGGATCACTTGCTGTTTTTGCCACAGAAGCCGAGAGTTGTCCTATCATCATCTCTAACTTCTCCAGTTGCTTCCTTGTCCGCTTCCCTTCTTCGATACGAAGTGTTTCTTCCCAATTCCTTAGAGTTTCATGCTCTAATTATTGACGCCATAGTCTTAGTTTGTCGTCGGGATTCATTGGAAGTGGCATTTGCTGCTGTTGTGTTACTTGCTGGTATTGTTATTGCGGTGCTTGTTGGTATTGTGGTTGTGGCGTTTGTTAGTATGGTCGTTGTGGTGCTTGATATTGTTGCGGAGGGTGTTGTGAATAGCTATTTTTCCCTTTACCTTGATAAGAGTTGTATCCACTCGGCTCTCCTTGATTCTTGTTCGGGGGTGGTTGTGGGTCCGTTTATTTGGAGTTGGGCACATAATTTGAGCTTTTGGGGACGTAACTCGAACTTGAGTTGTATTGTCCCGTAAACTTCTTCCCATACTTGTTAGTGGGTTGATAATTTTAGACGGCATTCACCTCCCCTTCCTCTTCGACGCCGAACACCACGTTACAAGTGTCAGCTTCATATCCCACTGCTCCACATTTTTCGCACATCTTAGGCGGAGGTGTCGAAGTTTCCTCCTCTCCTTTCATTTTACTCGTTAAAAGTGCGACTTGCTTTGTCAGCTCCTCGATCTGGATTGTTGTAACTTTGTATTTCATTGGTCGGAAACTCGTTTGTTGCGATTTTTCGCTCATAAGCTTGAACAATTCCCAAGCCTCCGTAGCGGTCAATTCCCCAAAATCTCCAGCTTTCACCTCTACTTGTTGTTTGTACACCGGAAATAGCCCTTCATGGAAGTAGTTGTTGAACATCTCAGCACTATTGTTGTGGTGTGGACATTTCTGTAAGAGCCCTTTATATCGTTCCCATGCGTCGTAGAAGGACTCCCCCTCCATTTGTTCAAAGTTTGTGATCTCCCTTCGCAATTTGGTAGTTGTTTGAGCGGAGTAGAACCTACTCACAAACTTTGTATACACCATCTCCCAATTAGTCAAAGAATTGGACTGCAACGATAAAAGCCAATGCTTTGCCTTGTCCTTTAAGGTCATCGGAAAGCATTTCATCCTCAATTGATCCTCATGTAGTCCAAGATGATGAATTCTTCTCACCACAAGGTAAATTTCCCTAATGAAATTCAGAGGGTCTTCATTGGGCATGCCGTGAAAAGTAAGAAGTTGGTTTACGCTGCCCGCTTTTAAATCATAGTCTCTCGTCGCGGGACCTAAGACTATTACACTGTTGTATGAACCAATCATTACGAAGAGGAGGTCTCCTTAACGGCGTTCATTAGGATACCAGCGCCCTCTCCTTCCTCCGAAGTTAGTTTGTGCGCCAAAACTCCTTTCCTCTCCGTACTCCTCGTAGTACCCATAATCACGCTCTTCCTCAAAATTCCCATGGTCTTCATAGCCATCATTCCGGTAATCCCCCCTTTGCCAAGCGTTGAACGGTTGCCCCTCTCTCCTATTTTGATTATGATTCTGATCTTGCTCGAATTGTACGAATCCTTGGTGGTTTCATTGGTTGTTTTGGGGCTGGGGCCCGCCATGACCACCATTATTGTGTTTGAACTCTCGATTCTTACGAGCGTTGTAAGCTCGAGCTTCTTCGCGTTTTCAAAATCGTTGAGGAGGTTGTTGGTAAGTAGGGTTCTCCTGCATCATGATTTGATGGTTATCCCTAGGTAGTGGCTCCCCGTTGTTTGCTTGGTCCGGCTCTCTTGGTTCTTCGTTATGTAGTAGAGGTGGATTTCTTGGTTCTTCATCCTCGTTGTTATCCGTTTGCTCTTGTTTATACACATCATCGTTTGGTGGCACGCCGTATGGATAATCACGAAAAGGGGTTTGGTTATAACGTCCTCTCCCTCTCCCACCATTTATTCCTCATCTTCCTCCATTCTCACATCCTCCCAGAGGTAGATTCTCCGCCATGATGGTTGAACTTGTTTCCAAAATATTCCCTTCACTGGAAGGAAATAATTGTCTCGGTCTCGACACACGTTCGATGTTATTGATGAATAGGGTCAATTCTCCTCTAAGGCTCCGTCGACCTTGCATCAATCAACAAACAATTACCGCATCGAGAGGAAAACCATAAACATTATACAATTAACGACAAATAAGCAATAACACAATAAACATCATTAACACCTTTACCATTCCCCGGCAACGGTGCCAAATTCGGAGCCAAACTTTTCGGTTCCTTTCAAAATTAAATTACCGGTTAACCGATATGCGTCTACGCTTTGAAAAGGAGTTTGAGTTTGCCCACAAGAGAACAGGGTCACTTGTAGACTAGTAAGTTAACTCGGGTCGATCTTTCGAGGAATGGGAATCGGATTATTGATGCTTATTATTCTAATATCACAAATTCTATCTAAAACACACGATCAAATGGGGTTTTGGAAAGGATTCAATTTCAATAACTTAAAATAAAAATGAATTCTTCTTGTCTCGAGGGTGTCAACCTCTCGACAAGTGATGAGAATAGTAAAAGGTGTAAACCAAATAAGAGCTTTTCCTAATTATACAACCGATCATAAACATGCTTTCGACTAACAATGCATCAATTATAACAAACTAATGTTTGAACACATTTAACAACCCAATAACACTAACGTCTTAAACTAAACGTCTTACTAGATTATTTCAATTGCTAACAATTACTCATAATAACCTCAATACGAAAAATGCCTAACCAATCACAATTTCATCCTCAATCGAATAGCAATATCTCAAAACACAATAACATGAAATCTGATCTCCAATACTTCAACAAACTATCAATAAAATTTCCAAAAGCAGTTGTTCATCCTATCATCAATAATCCAAAATATAATAATATAAATTCCAAACACCAACAATTTAACTAACGATCAACGAAGTATTATCTAACATGTTCTCCAACTATTCAAAACAAATCCGAAATCAAACTACTACGAAAACTTCAAAGCTACGAGTTCAGAAATTACTAATCGTTGAACCATTTTGAACGCGCGAAGATGATGAACGAGTGCACTTCGAGAGTTTCGTGGAATCCCAAGGCTTGTCACGAACCCAGAATCCTCGCGTCGAACGTCGGCTGCTGCGAATCGCACCTTGATACGGTATTGTACGGTTTTATGCTGGAGGTATGAGAGATGTGTCAAATTTCTCTACCTTTGGGTGTTTGGTGGGTTCTGTAACCTTGTTCCAGCCTCCAAGACTGAATAATGCGAACCCTAGCTTCCTCCGACGTTTTTAAGCAAGCTTTGGCCGTTTCGTAACTGAAAATTTCCAAAAATCTGCATGCATAACGTACATGTCTGATCGGACAAAGGCTACTGTCCGCTACTTCGATCGGTGCGCCAGTTCGTTCGGCCGGTGTGTTCGTCATCAGTTAGTCCGATCGGTGGGTGTCCTTTTGGGCTAGTTTTGAGCGTCGCTTCTTCTATCTTTGTGCCTTGGATCCACCGGATGCTCTAGTTGTATGAGAAAAACACAGAATTACTCTCATTTGGACCGATTAGCGATCAACAAGTCGGAAAGTTAAGTAAGGAGAAAAAAAGTGAAAAACGATGCAATTCATCCTAGTCTTAACCCGAAAAAGATAATAAAAAGACTAAAATAAGACTCGATTATGTACAGATTCGTAACAAAAATGTACGAATCAGTAGCTAGTATTTTAACGTGATTGATTGCTATTCTCGCGCCTAATTGTGTTTGTCTGGCTTGCCTGTCAAAGTTAATTAAGTATGATTTGATGTTCTTGTCTTTGAGTGTGTATAAGTGCATAAATTTTCAAAATCTTTATTTATATATATTGTAAAATGGTACTTGGACCCAAATAATTTTGCAAAATCTTAAAAGCAGCGTCAATTTAAAATCTTTTCATGCAAAAGCCAGTGAGTTGCCTCAGTGTTTATCATCTTTGCATGTACTTGAGAGAGTTCTATTTTGAGATCTCTTTGAAATCGCTGTGTAGTCAGCTTTAACATGACGATTAAGCACATAAATTACCCTTATTTCGGCCATATCCATATATATCAGCCACTATAAATTCTGAATGGGCCAATTATAGCCAAATAATCCATTTTCTATAGCCATGAGAATTTATGAGTTAATTCCTACGTCATTAATAACATGGGGTAAGAGTTAGTTATGTTTCGTTGGTTATTTGTGATTTAGAATTATGATCAGGGATTTATCAAAATGTTGTAATAGTTTTATGGATCACCATCCTTCAAAAATAATGATAAAAATACAAAAAAGAAAAAAAAGAGAAAGAATAAAAGAGGATGGTGAATCTTTTTGAGTTGTTGGCTATGTTTATAAAGGGTGTGCTTAGTATTGTTGATTTTCTTATGACGCCTAATGTTTAAGAGGCAAGAGTTGTATTTAAAAGAAGAAGCGTATCATAAGCTTCTAAATCGCTTAAGTGGTTTGCTTAGAAGTCGGTTTTAGGTTTCGAGTTGAGAAATAGCCTAAGTATAAAGGCTACGTTATGAGAGTTTAGTTAGGTTTCATTTGAATTAGGTGAAGCACATTGCTTTGTGATCAAATTAGTTGAGTGAGTCATTGATCACGTTAGATCGTCAGTTAGCCACACGACTTATATATTCCACACCCGTCCAAAGATCCTACATTACAACCCAAAAAGACCTTTTCTGATTCTTTGATAGTTACACACTTAAACGTGATGGAGAAGTTCTTTATTTTCAGTTCTTATTATTGTATATATATTTTGATGATTTGAGCGTATACACGTCCCATGTAGAAAAACTTGAGTGCTTTGAGCGTACACTTATATATTACCCTTTTGAGAGGAATCATGATTTATTTTGTAGCGACAATTTAATAATGGTCGAGCTTTGAAGTTGCATTACCTTTATCTATATTTTTGAAATTATCTAAGTAGCACAACATGGCTTTTTGTTTGAGTTTATTTTCATTCTTATTAATCTTTGAAATTATCGTTTGTTCGAGGACGAACAAACCAATAAAGCATGGGGTAGTTCATTAACATGTATTTTTCCTTGTTTTCATTAATGTTTAGTTAGATTGAGCTATTATTTTTGGTATAAGATGGGTAGATTAAGCTTATTTTTGTATTTTTGTATAACCAACTTATTTTACCGCGTTTTTGATCATAACTTATATAAATGGGTAAATAATCCTTGTTTTATCCCATACAGCTAAGTAACTGGAGGAGTTCAGCACTTAATTGGGTGATATTTAACTATCGAGGAACGAGATCGAGTCTTCCGGTGAAAAAGTAGCAGAATTATTAAGAAAATGAGACGTAGTGGCAGGTGCGTCGATCAACGCACCGCTGACGCCGCACATGGCCACGTCGATCGACGTGAAGTCAATGCAACCTCTCTATAGCGTCGATTCACGCCCACGTCGACCGACGCACCGCTGAGCCATGACTCGCGTCGATCGACGCCCATCGACGCAACGCCCAGAATCAGGATTTTTAGGATTTCTTGTGCGCCAATTCATACGATAATTGTAAAAAACCTTTCATAATCCGACTTGGAAAAGAGAGAACTACGCCCCCAGACACCTACACCTTTTTCCTAGGGTTCTTAGACACAAAGAGAGCCCGTTCCCATCCATTGTTACGTAGCTATGCGGTCAAGATTGAAGATTCAACATCACAAGGTCTCAAGCTCCATTTCGTCGTTGTGATTCGTTCATCAATCAAGATCCAATTTCTTTTCTCTGGAATAGCTGGAGATTTTATCGCTTTCTTAGATAATAATAAGTTCTCTGAACTCTTAAATCGCTTTCTAGTTCTTATTTAATTTATGCTTTTAGATAATTTCTTTTTATTATCGGTTCTTGAATTGTTGATGCTTGGATACTTTGGATTTCTTAGTTAATATAGATTGTAGTCTTTTACTTTTTAATTTTCGTATTGTTAATTCATGCTTGGTGATTATAATCGTAGTTTATTCATGCTAGTTGCTTGCTCTTTAATTTCTAAGAACCCTAGTTTATAAGTCTTGGTTAATTTAGCTTTTAAATCCTACTTTCTTAGTTAATCTAGATTAATTAGAATAAATCAGTTTCCGTTAATTGCACTTGGTTTTGAATTCGTAGTTATAAATCGGAAAATCCCAATTATACATGTTCTTGTGTGATATTGTGATTAAACAAACATTGGAAACTCCGATTGTCAGTTCCTTGAGATCGACATGAGTCAACTTACCAACCTACAAGCGTCCCCGTTCTCTTGCGGGCTAGCTTTAAACGTTTGACAAACAATTTATAAAAGTAGATACGAAAAAGTTCGGTTCAAAATAGGGCGGAGTGATCTAAACCTTATAAAAGACACTCATTCATCTAGAAACATATCATATCATAGAGGGGTAGAGAGAAGCAATGATAGGAATCTGGAAGGCCGCTCAAAAATAAGAATCCCAGATGAGTTCCTGGATTCGTGGCGGTTCTATCTTTCTTTTTAAAACTTTTTCTAAGCACGAATTATGTTTAGTTATTTTTATTTTGTATTAGCTATGTCCAAATAAACACAGTTTGATTTCTATACTTGGTTGAGATTGATAACAATTGTTTCATAATAATCTCATAATCAATGCTTTAGAGTTTTTCTGGTCAAGAATCCCATTTTATTCAAATATCTTGTGATGAATTGTATATTTAAATAGTTACAAATATTTATACATCTTCTGCTACATTGTCTTTAAATGAGAGTGAGTAGACCATGATAGGCTTGTGGATATTTTATATTTATCAATGCGTTTATCGCGAGGTATATGGGGTTTATGAAAGAACAAAAGTATCGACATAAATGTCTAGAAACCCTTTTCATCCATTGTCTATCTAAGATGAGTTTAAATCTTTTTAGTTGTTTTATTCTATTTATGTTATTTGAATTTACATCATCAAAAACTCTTTTTTATTATCATTTAAATAGAATTGCACTAATATAATCTTCATAATTAATATAAATATTAGTCTCTGTGGAATACAACATCGCTCACCTTACCTACAATTGAACCTCGTACACTTGTGACGGTTAAATTAAAAGAGAATAAGGGTGAATTGTCCCGATGCCAAGAAGAATGATGGCGATAAGATAGCACTTGCATTTTTGGCTAAGTTTGACCCGTTATGTCAACCCAAGCCAAAATAGTTACTATAAATGCACATGAGGTTGAAGCGTTGCATCTTTTCATGTAAGGTCTGTTAGATAATAAAATTTTAGAGAAAACCATCGCTATAATCAAGGAACCATCATATTAAATTATTAAGAACCATAATTTAGTATACGAAAGCGTACATGAATCCATATGCGATTGAATTTGGGGTTTGACCTTCTAGGGCAATACGTATCCAATCCTTTTAGAGAATACTTTAGCTTTCCCTATATGCTCTCTTCTGACGATGGGATGCGGAATAAAATAGTTGATAATGATGATACGTATAACCTAGGGACCATAACCCTTATATACTTGAGCTAACTAGGGTTTACCTATTTTAGCCCATTGAGTATCTACACATTAAAGGCCCACTACCTATTAAATCCATTAAAGTACAATACTTTAAACCTTATTTGATCACTTTTAATTGGGCTTCCTTATTTGACAGTCCACAATAATTATTTCACATATAAGCCTAATGTATGATTAAGAATCCAACAATCTCCCACTTGGGCTATATGTGCAACCTTATAATTATACATTGCAAGAATATAACCGTACGAGCTCAACTTTGTTGTCATAACCAAAATATATTTATATCTAATCCGGTCCATCAGTCATATCAACATAGGATCAAAGCGGCCTTCATTAAATTTATCATAACTCGACCCATGAATGGTCACATATATCAACATAACCGAATGACATGGATCATGGTGTGGATGTGTAGCATGGAGTTTTTATGTATAGTGATCGTAACATGCTTATTTCCAACTGGTCCACCTTAAAAATTTAGTGAGATCAACCATATACTAAAAACAAAGTGTGAATCAACCAAATAATTTTAATTTCTACATAAATAAACTCAAAACATCTTTAAACTGAAGTAACTAAAAAATATGTCTACAAAAGAGAACATTATAATCACACAACTCCCACTAAAAATAAATATCCTCAAAAAGTTCGACACCCATACTAGCAGTATGATCATGAAACATTTTAGGTGGCAATCGCTTTGTAAGAGGATCCTCAATCATGGAGTTTGTATCGATATGTTCAATAAACAACTGTTCACTTTGAATTCTCTCTTTAACAATTATAAACTTGATGTCTATATGCATAGACTTCGCCGAGCTCCTATTGTTATTGGAATACAAAACTGCCGATTTATTGTCATAAAATAACTTAAGTGGCTTTGTAATACCATCCACTATGGGAAGCCCCGTGATAAAGTTTCGAAGCCATAATCCGTGGTTAGATGCCCCATAACATGCTATAAATTTTTCTTCCATGGTAGAGGAGGCTATAATAGACTGTCTAGCACTTCTCCAAGATATAGCACCCCCAGCCAGCAAGAATACAAAGCCTGATGTAGATTTCATACTATCTTGGCATCCAGCATGATCGGAGTCAGAATATCCAACGATCTCAATCCGATCTGACCTCCGATATGTGAGCATGTAATCTTTTATTCTTTGTAAGTATCTCAAGACCGTTTGGTTGCCTTCCAATGGTCTAGTCCTGGCTTACTCAAATATTTACCCATCATCGCAACCATTAATGCAATATCCATACGCGTACATACTTGAGCATACATTAAACTCCATACTGCTAAAGCATGAGGAATCTTCTGCATTTCTTTTTCCTCTAATTTATTCTTAGGGAACTGTTCGAGACTCAATTTGTCTCCCTTAGTCACAGTGTTATCTCCTGGTTTACAGTCCTGCATGTCATACATTTTAAGAACTTTTTCAATATATCTCTTTTGTGATAATCCCAAAGTAACCCGAGAACGATCTCGGTGTATTTCTATACCTAACACAAAAGCGGCGTCACCAAGATCCTTCATCTCAATATTCTTAGCTAGAAATCTCTTGGAGTCGTGCAATAAGCCTATATCATTGCTGGCAAGCAAAATGTCATCGACATACAAAACCAAAAATATGTATTTGCTCCCACAGAACTTATGGTATACATAATCATCGACCAAATTCATCTCAAAACCAAATGAGGTGATCACTTGATGAAACTTGAAATACCATTGTCTAGATGCTTGTTTGAGCCCGTAGATGGATTTCTTAAGTTTGCAAACTATATTCTTTGAATCTCCCGAAGCAAAGTTTTCAGGTTGCACCATATAAATCGTCTCATCAATGTCTCCATTGAAAAAAGTTGTCTTTACATCCATCTTATGTAACTCAAAATTCAAATGTGACACTAATGCCATTATAATCCTTAAAGAGTCTTTCGAAGAAACTGGAGAGAAAGTCTCTTTATAATCGATGCCTTCTTTCTCTGTAAATATCTTTGCGACAAGACGTGCTTTATATCTTCCCACATTGCCTCTTGAATCCCTCTAGGTCTTAAATATCCATTTGCAACCAATGGATTTCGCACCTTCTGGCAATGGGACAACTTCCCACACGTCATTGTTACTCATGGACTTAATCTCCTCATTCATGTCATTTATCCACTTTTGATAATTTGAGCTTTCAATGGCTTGATAGAAGTTGATAGGATCATCTTACATCACTCCAATGTCAGTCTCATTTTCTTGGAGAAATGCAATGTAATCATCTGAAATTGCACTTCTTCTTTCCCTAGTGGATCTCCTTAATGGCATAGGTTCTTGAGGTTGTAGAGTTTGTTGATTTGGAATAATTTGTGGAACGGGAGGTTCTCCGATATTGTCTTGATTTGTGTCTTAAACGGAGTCAGAAATGAAACTCTGATCAATACCAACAACACTCGTGGGAATATCCACATATTCCTCTTCAAAGACAAAATTATTAACTCTATCTACCCCCACAAACTCAACATCCTCAAAGAACCGAGCATTTCCCGTCTTAAAAATAGTTTTAGTTGTGGGATCATAAAACTTGTACCCTATGGATCTTTTAGAATATCCAACAAAATAACAGTTGACAGTCTTTGTGTCCAGTTTCTTTTCATTAGGCCTATAAGGCCTAGCCTCATCTGGGCACCCCCCAAACATGAAAATGCTTTAAACTGGGCTTTTTACCTGTCCAAAGTTCATAAGGGGTTTTATCAGTTGCTTTAGTTGGAACTCTGTTGAGGATATATGTTGCAGTCTTAAGTGCTTCTCCTCAAATGATTATGGTAAGGTAGAATGACTAATCATAATCTTTACCATATCCTTAAGCGTTTTATTTCGTCTTTCAGCAACACCATTCATAGTGGGTGAACCCGGCATGGTGTATTGTGGGACGATACCGTATTTATCTAGGAATTTAGCAAATGGTCCTGGACGTTGTTCACCTGATCCGTCATATCTACCGTAGTACTCACCACCACGATCAGATCTAACATTTTTAATCCTTTTATTGAGTTGATTCTCAACTTCAGCCTTAAAGGATTTGAACACGTCCAATAATTATGACTTTTCATGAATGAGATTTATGTAGCCATATCTAGAAAAATTGTCTATGAATGTTATACACTATTGTTGACCATTCCATCCAACTGTAGGAAATGGCCAACAAATGTCTTTATGTATAAATTCTAAGACGTCTAAAGTCCTATTGGTTACAAATCTCCTTTTATTGGTTTATTTTCCCTTAATACAATTAACGCAAATCTCATAATTTGTAAAATCTAAAGGATCGAGAATTTCGTTAGACACAAGTCTTTCAATTCTCCGTTTGAATTCTCATTGGATAGCCCATCATTAAAATAGATAGCCCGTTGAGTATCTACACATTAAAGGTCCACATCTTATTAAATACATCAAAATCCAATACCTTAAACCTTATTTGATCACTTTTAATTAGACTTCCTTATTTGACAGTCCACAATATATATATTTATTTTACATATAAGTCCAATGTTGGATTAAGGATCCAATTATCATAAATTGTTACATTTAGTGCATTTATCATGGACATTTTCTTTCTTATATTTATTGGGAGAGTTATTTTTGTAGATGTTTCTTTTCCCTTTGGAGGAATCTTAACCCAAGTAAAAAAAGGGTCATGTTGCTTGTGTGGTGCATGAGTTTGAAGGGTAGATACCTCTTGACTAGTTTGTTGACAAACATCCTTTAGAAACTTAAGACTTGTCTAATAATATAAATGGTATTAAATTTTAAATAATTTGAAATTCTCTATATTTTATTTATACTATGTGATTGACTCAATCGATGTTTCCATATACATAGAAAACAACTTTTGTTTTCCATATAAACTGACACCATCCAAATTTAGATAACAATAAGTGGTTTTTACTAATTCTTTGATATTTTTTTATTGTTATTTAATCCAACGGTGCTGATCAATTTGACTATTTGTTTCTATATAGTCTTACAAAACTTCAATATTTTATTACATCTATATTATTCGTTATTTTCTATTGTGTTTTATGCGGATTTGGGATTCATCCATGACTCAAATTCAATAGCAGAAATAGCAAAGGCGAAAAGACGAGATCCAATGGTCTAAGGGCTGCTGGAGGAGGAACCGTTCTTAGAGTGATCGTACACGGTCTTAGTGATGTCATATCAGTAAGCCTTGTTGAATCAGTAAGCGGGGCCTAGTTCCGTAAAAGCTCTTCTCTGGTCCTTGTTGGAATAACCGTAGGAGCTCTAAGCCTATTAATCACTATCCACTCTTGGCTATAAAACAAACGAGAGTAGTTCTAAGGTAGATACCTCTTGACTAGTTTGTTGACAAACATCCTTTAGAAACTTAACACTTGTCTAATAATATAAATGGTATTAAATTTTTAAATAATTTTAAATTCTCTATTTCGCCATTCGATAGTAAATTTGTCTAATTTTAGATTTTAATATATCATATCAATATTTTAAAAATAAAAAAATTAAAAAAAATCATAAAACAGTCAAACATATAAGATAAAATCTGTATATATATATATATATATATATATATATATATATATATATATATATATATATATATATTAATTAGTTAAATAAATAATTTCCAGATAATTTTGAAATAAATCTAAGAAAAAACCAAAAGAAATATAAATTTAAATTGTAAATAGTTACGAAATCATATAAATAAAAAATAAAAGATTATAATTAAATTCTAAATATTGATTTAATAAAGCTAATATATATATATATATATATATATATATATATATATATATATATATATATATATACACACACACACACACACTAGTTTAACACCCGTGTATTACACAGGATTTATAATTAAATATAAAAACTATTTGTGAAAATTACAAATTTTTAAATTTAAAAAAAAATTGAAATGATGTGTTCTCAAATTGTGCCCTGTTCAATTTATTAATTATTATAATTATAAATTAATATTATATTTTAATATTTTTAAATTCATTAATAACTATATTTACATACTTATAAAATTCATAAGATGTCACATTTTCAACCCGTCTCTAAACTATATTAATTAATTATTATTAAGTCATTTTATATTTTTATATTTAGATTAATTTTTTAATAATTATAGTACATACTTTAAAGAATTCAAAAGGTGTCATACTCTCAAGCCTTCTCGCATTGTCTAATAAATATTAATTAATAATTATATAATTTTACTTTTTTTATATTTAGATTGAATTCATTACTAATATTTGGATACATATTTCAAGTATTGCAAATATACAATAATTTACCTATACACAATATTTAAAGTTTCAAAAATAAATTATTTCAACTTTTATTATAAATACAATTTATTTAATTATTTTCATAAATAATTTTTTTTTGTAATTAAAATTATTTCATATGAAATTAGACAAAATATAATAGAAGAAAACTATGAAGTTATGCTAAATATAATAAAAAAAAAATATTAATAATAAAAGAAAATATTAAATTAGGTATATATTAGGCTCGAATTACACATAAGCAACCGAAGCACCAAATATTTTTATTATCAAAGCAAAGCATACGAAGCAGACAAATATATTAGGAGGATTTTGCATTAATATATATTTTTTTAACACTCGTGTATTACACGGGACTTATTAAAAGATGAATATAAAAAATATTTGTGATAATTACTGAAATTAAAATCTAAAATAAAAACTAAAATAATGTATTCTAAACCCGGGCCTTGTACATATCTAATGTATTTATTAATTATTATAAATATTAAATAATTATGTAATTGATGTTTAAATTAAATTCATTAATAATCTTAGTTACACACTTACAAAAACTCAAAAGGCGTCACATTCTAAACCGTGTCTTATATCTATTTTATTAATTATTATTATTAAATCATTTTATATATTAATGTTTAGAATAAATTCGTTAATAATTATTAGTTATACTTAGAGTTATTCAAAAAATGTCATACTCTCAACCCGTATCGTATTGTACTGGTGTCCAATCAATTTTTATTAATTATTAGTATATAATTTAATATTTCTATATTTATATTGAATACATTACTAATATATAGTTACATACTTAGATTATTGTATTAACTCGTATTTTAACTATATAAAATATTTGAAACTCCAAAAATAAAATTATTTTAAATTCTATTATCAATAAAACTTGTTTAATTATTTTCATAATAAAGTTTTATTAATTAGAATTATTTCATATGTAGTTTGTCTTTTAATAAAAAAAACTATTTTGATCTTATCTACTAATTATATATGACTTATTTATATTTTTATATTAGTAGAATTAAAGGAAAGTATTGAATAAGAAAAAAATATATTAAAAGAATTAAATTAGGTAAGATACAATAAAAAGAAAAGTATTAAATTAGGTAAATATTAGGCTCGGATGACACATAAGCAAACGAATTTTTTAAGAAAAAATATAATAAAAGAATTAAATTAGGTAAGATACAATAAAAAGAAAAGTATTAAATTAGGTAAATATTAGGCTCGGATGACACATAAGCAAACGAAGCACCATAATTTTTTATTTGACAAACGAAGCATACGAAGCAGACACATAGATAGGAGGATTTTGCATTAATATAGAGGAGTGATATATAAACTTAAACTTCATAAAATAAATTATATAAATCTGAAGATATAATTAAATTCTTAATAATAATTAAAGAAATTTGAAAATGAAAAACAATTGAAAAAACATAAAGTTAGTTAAATAAGTATTAAAGATCTAAATAATTTTTTATAAGTTTTAGTAAAAAATAATAAAATAAAATCTGAAAAAAAATAGATAACAAGAAGTGATGTGAAAAATAAAATAAAAAACTATATGAGGGCATAATGAAAACAAATTATAAGATAAAAATTAAAAGATAATAAAAAATATAATATATAAGTAAATCTGACAAAAATTAGTCAAAAGAATTATGAAAGAAATCTTAAGTTATTAGATGTAATGCTAATAAATGTGTAAACCATAATGCAATTATATATCAAGATACTACAAATATAGCAGATTAGTCCACAACTTGGGTTCAAACACCTCACCTAAGATTAGGCAACGACAACAATTGTAGCAGGAAAAAGTAGACATAAAAGTTATAAAATAAAAAAAGGCCGTTTTTATCTTTTATACACGATTGTGTTGTATCAATCTTTTCCCGTCCAATCTCATACCCAAACGTTCCATCAGCGAGAAAGTTTGTCAATTGAGCATAGAGGTATAAACTGGCTAGGTACAGGTAAACCCTTATTTGGGCCTTACCCTAATAGGCAACGACTAATCGGGTAATCTGCAGTAATCGATACCCGTTTATTTTTTTATTTTTTTTTGTTGCTTTTCTTGTAGTTATATATTTACTTTTATATAATATATAAGTACGGGAAGTTCTACAGTGCCTGATCGAGAATTTATTAGCACTCTAAGAAAATTGTCTCCGCAATAGTATGGAGTCGATTGTAGAGCGGTAAGTTTTCCCAAATCGTGTCGAGAATAGATATTATCGGTGGTCGGTGTTTTTACTCAGTCTCTTGTTAATCGAAACTACACTAATTTACACTAGGAAAGCATTAAGTCATTGAGTGGGTTTTGAATTTTATGCTAAAACTTGAATTTAAAAGGAAACTTTAATTAAAAATGATTTAAATGAAAATAATGAAAATGGGGGTTTAGGGTGTTCGGTTCGTCTCCACGATCAATCGGTTTTTGCCGAGCACTTAATCCACAATTCGGGGTCAATCCCAAATGTCGATCAAGTATTGGGGTTGTCAATCCCGAGCCTCAACAAAATCCGATTAATGGGTCTAAACGAACCTAAACCCTAAACCCGTAATTTCTAAACTATTTTCATCAAGTGCAAATTAAAACTTGCTTGAAAGTAATTAAATATTAATGATATTAATTAAAACTAATTATCAACATTGCATAAATTAAAATTTACTAAACTAAGAAGGCTTGCAAATTGAAAGGGAAATTGGAGGGGAAAACAAAGCTTGAAATTGAAAGTGATTCAGAGCATTAAATTGACAACAAAGTCAAAATACCAAAGAGGAAAGTCCCATTTGGCTTTTATCTAACTAAGTTTGCTTGGCTAAAAAGAGTAAAAAGCTTGAAAGAAGAGTGCATCAATGGAGTTTGCAAGAACAAAAAAACAAAGAACAACAAAACAAACACAAAACAACAACATAAACAATTAATCAAGAACAGCATAATAAGGGAAAGAAAACTACCAAATTGCATTGAACACAAGATCCACAAATGAGAAAGATTCAACAACACAAGATCCACAAATGAGAGAGGTGTCACTCTCTCCAATACTTGCTTAGAAGAACTAAACCTAACTAAACTAACTACTTAAGCTAACTAAATTACATAAGCTAAGAATTTAAATTAGGGTTTACATGACTAAAGTTTGGAAGAAAAATGGTACAAATGGCTTGGAGGAGATGGAACTAGGTCCAAAACCACCAAGGAGAGTTGGATAAGGTTGGAGAAAGATGGGCCTATAAATACAAAGTCACAGGGGTAAAATTATCAAAAAGGGATAAATTTCACGAGTTGGACTGGGACTCAGTCGATCGACTGAAGAGCAATCGATCGACTAACAGTCGATCGACTAAGGATCGGTCGATGGACTGCTTCGCCCAAAATTGCCAAATTTTAGTCGATTCGGAGAGATCTAGTCGATCGACTGGTCAATTAGTCGATCGACTGAAAGCCAGTCGGTCGACTGATTTGACTGCTCTGGCTCGATTTTCTCATTTCTGCTATAGCCGTCCGCCGGTTGTCGCTCCTCGTTCGCACTGTGTTCCTTTGCTTTTATGTCAAAATTTGAGTCGAGTGGAACCCTTCCAAACATACACGGGCTCCGCTTGGTCATCCTACGGCCAAAAGTACGAAAAAGAGTAAAAATATACAAAAAACTATTAAAAACCGCACAAAAGCTATAAAAATCTAAAACTAGCAAAATAGGCCAAAACGACTCCTAAAACTCGTAAATGCAAGCAAAACACACGCGAATGCGACACAAAAAGGTAACAAAAAAAGTGTACAAAAAAGTACAAATCAACCACCCCACACTTAGAATGATTTCTTGTCCTCAAGGAATACTAATCTAGAATTACAAAACACCCCCGGGTGATTCTAATCTAATGCACAAAAACCTAATTTGAGGCGTTGTATGCCAAAATGCTCGTTAGCTCGACTAAAAGGACGACAAAGATGTCTTGATAAAGAAAGTTTAGATCGACTCCCGAAACCTAAAAGTAGTAGGTAACCCTCCAAGTCGGTCCCCTCGTCGTTGCTCCGGCTAAGGTCTATCCACGGTCGAACCATTAATCGGCTCTCTACTAGCCCCAATCGTCTACAACTCTCTTTAACAAACAAATTCTAAAAAGAAGGAGAAAGAGGAAACGTGAAAGAGTTGCACGTTTTATTACTTAATAATTACAAGGATTTATAACTTATCCTTGTTTATTCATCATCATTTTTTTTCTTCTTTTTTTTCTTCTTTTTTCTTTTTTTTCTTTTTTTTCTTTTTTTTGGTACCCAAGGAAATAAGGTACTTAAATACAAGATATATACAAAGAGAAATCAACGGCTCCGACCACTCGTTGCTATTAGCAACTTACAATGTTTTCGATCGAGCACATGGAGCAATTGACGACTCCAAAATGCAAAACAAAAATCCTATAAAGAGTGTTTGACGACGAGGCTAGTTGAGGCACTAGTTCTATATGAGCTCAAGGATAGCATGAAGCTAAAGACAAACAAAGTTTCCAACGAGTCAATTACCTAAGTACACTAAATCCGATCGAAAATCTAAACTCATAAGCAATTCATCAAAACCGCGTCACTTCGCCAAGGTTCCAAGCAAAAATAACACACACGTTACTCAAATTAGCACAAGCAAGCATGCAAAAAATCTTAAAAGCCTAAGGCGAACTCTAACCACCACCCCACACTTAAAATCTAGCAATGTCCTCATTGCAAATTAAGTTAAATAAAGCGATAAAAAGTGTAGGGAAAAGAGAACGCCCCTATCTTCGAGATTGTATCGACGCGGTTGTGCGTAAGTCCTTTCTGGGAGTCGAGACAAGCAACCTAAAATAAATGAACAAACGGGGGGTTGCAAAAAAAAGTACGAATAAAAAGTATTTTATTATTATTTTTTTTTTTGATTTTCTCTCTCTCTCTTTTTTTATACAAATTCGGTTGCCTCCCAATAAGCGCTACTTTAACGTCTATAGCTCGACGGTTTATATAATTGACTCTATCCGAGATCCAAGAATAGGTGGCAATCGTGCCACGCCATGGTGTTCTCGAGTAGACACACCGGGTGACAAAAATCACCAAGGCGGGCACGTCGGGCAAGCCGGAAGGTCGAACTATCAGAAGCGAAGGCTTGCTTTAGTGGTCGGAAGAGGGAGTAATCGGCCACCCAAATGTGATCGACCCAAAATGGGTTGACGTACTCCTTCGTCTCCCCGACCGTCATCTCTTCTCCCTCCCCCGCTCCCTCTTCCAACTCCACTTGTTCGAGTAGACAAACAGCGTTGGGTGGTGGTAAAAGAGGCTCGATCAACTCCACATCCTCCAAAACCGGCACAACTTCATCATCCTCGCCAAAAGAAAGTAAGCTCGACAATCCAAGTGCCGTTGGATACCCCAAAAATAACCCCCCCCCCCCCCCCCGTTCCTCTACAACTTCTTCACAAAACACGAGAGGGGTAACGCCGATCTCCGAACTTTTCTCCTCACCCTCTACCTCCACCTCCGTGCACACCTCTTTCAAAAGACCGTCAAAAGTTGCATTGCCAACAACAACGGTGGGAACCACCTCATCAAAGATGGGCATCTCTTCAAGACACGGTCTTTTAAGCTCGTCCACATCGTTGGCAATTTTCTCTACTTGAGTCTCCACGCGAGCAAGGCATTAATCCAATTGTCGAATCGCCTCCACGAGCTTGGATGAGAGAGGCTCAAAGTCCGGGAGTTGGGGCATAGAAGAATCTTGAAAAAATGAGGTATAAGGGTCATCGCTCGAAGTGTACGAGCTCGAGGTGGGTAGATTATAAAAATTGTAGCTCCAAGAATATGAATCATGAATTGGTGGAGCATACGAGTCAAAGCTCGTGTAAGAAAAGGGCGGGGTGAGTTGAGCATATGGATCGTCAAAACCCGGATGATAAGAATCACGAGTCGGTGCATGCGGGTCCATGCTCAGGTTATGGGGATATAAAATCGGGGGAGAATATGGAGGGTTTGGGCCGGAATAATCGAAAGAGTGGGCCCATTCTTTACCGATCGAAGCATACGGGTCATCATATGTCGAGGGGACCCAATAGCTTGGGGGAGTGGTGTACGGATTTGGATACTCGAGATTTTGGATGTAAGGGTTTGGATATTTGGGAGTTTGGATATAAGGGTCATTGTATGGCAAACTAGCTCGGTAGTTTGCCATCCTCGGCCGGATCAATCAAGCGGCGGAGGCATCCTTTGATCGTCATGAGTGTGGGCGAGCGGCATCGGGCTTCCTGAATGAGTACCTTGTAACACAACACTCAACAAAGGATTATGAACATCGAAAGTAAAATAAAAATCTAAATTAACTACCAACTAAGATAACAAGAGAAATAATTAAAACACCATTAGCCTTAATCTATCCTAGGCAACGGCGCCAAATTTTGATCGAGGATTTCTTAACACCCTAAGAAATCGTCTCCGCAATAGTACAAAGTCGATTGTAGAGCGGTAAGTTTTCCCGAGTCGTGTCTCTCGAGGATAGATTATTATCGGCAGTCGGTGTTTTTACTCAATCTCTTGTTAATCGAAATTACACTAATCTACACTAGGAAAGCATTAAGTCATTGAGTGGGTTTTGAGTTTTATGCTAAATCTTGAATTTAAATGGAAACATTAATTAAAAAGGATTTAAATGAAAATAATGAAAATGAGGGTTTAGGGTGTTCGGTTCGTCTCCACGATCAATCGGTTTTTGCCGAGCACTTAATCCATAATTCGGGGTTGTCAATCCCAAATGTCGATCAAGTATTGGGGTCGTCAATCCCGAGCCTCAACAAAATCCAATTAATGGTTCTAAACGAACCTAAACCTTAAACCCGTAATTTCTAAACTATTTGCATCAAGTGCAAATTAAAACTTGCTTGAAAGTAATTAAATTATAATTACATTAATTAAAACTAATTATCAACATTGCATAAATTAAAACTCACTAAACTAAGAAGGCTTGCAAATTGAAAGGGAAATTGGAGGGAAAAACAAACCTTGAAATTGAAAGTGATTCAAAGCATTAAATTGACAAGAAAGTCAAAATACCAAAGAGGAAAGTCCCATTTGGCTTTTTTCTACCTAAAGTTTGCTTGGCGAAAAAGTGTAAAAAGCTTGAAAGAAGAGTGCATCAATGGAGTTTGCAAGAACAGAAAAACAAAGAACAACAAAACAAACACAAAACAACAACATGAATAATTAATCAAGAACATAGCATAATAATTAAGGGAAAGAAAACTACCAAATTGCATTGAACACAAGATCCACAAATGAGAAAGCTTCAACAACACAAGATCCACAAATGAGGGAGGTGTCACTCTCTCCAACACCTGCTTAGAACAACTAAACCTAACTAAACTAACTACTTAAGCTAACTAAATTACATAAGCTAAGAATTTAAACTAGGATTTACATGATTAAAGCTTGGAAGAAAAATGGTACAAATGGCTTGGAGGAGATGGAACTAGGTCCAAAAACACCAAGGAGAGTTGGATAAGGTTGGAGAAAGATGGGCCTATAAATACAAAGTCACATGGGTAAAATTGTCAAAAGGGGATAAAATCCACGAGCTGGACTGGGACTCAGTCGATCGACTGAGGAGCAGTCGATCGACTAAGGGTCAGTCGATCGATTGCTTCGCCCAAAATTTCCAAACCTTCTGTACTCCAGTCGATTCGGAGAGATCTAGTCGATCGACTAGTTCGACTGCTCCGGCTAGGTTTTCTCATTTCTGCTATAGCCGTCCGCCGGTTGTCGCTCCATGTTCGCACTGTGTTCCTTTGTTTTTCCGTCAAAATTCGAGTCGAGTGGAACGCTTCCAAACGTACACGGGCTCCGCAAGGTCATCCTACGGCCAAAAGTACGAAAAAGAGTAAAAATATACGAAAAACTACTAAAAATCGCACAAAAGCTATAAAAACCTAAAACTGACAAAATAGGCCAAAACGACTCCTAAAACCTGTAAATGCAAGCAAAACACACGCGAATGCGACATAAAAAGGTAACAAAAAAAGTGTACAAAAAAGTACAAATCAGTGCCCTTACTTTACCATACCCATGCATTTTTAACTTTTACATCATTTCAGTTTTTATGTAGTGGAATGATCTAATGGCTTAAAATGCACGGGTATGGTAAAGTGGGGGGGGGGGGGGGGGGGGCACTATAGACTTTTCCATTAATTACATATATTTCTTGATATAAAATAATATATAATATATATATATATATATATATATTATACATCGGTTTTATGCATACTGTCGATATGCTTATTATCCCACCTATATACTAAACGAGAAAATTCATATCTTATGTGTCTTTTTAGGAAGTTGCTTACTTGGCGAATTCAAGAGGTATGGAGGCTTAATAAAATATGAGAATTCTAATATCTACCTAATTTATTATATTTTTACTAACTCATAATTTTTTTATATATTTACCTAATTCAATATTTTTCTTTTATTATATTTTCCTAATTCAATATTATCTCTTATTCTTCTAATATAAATATATGAAAAGTCATATATAAGTAGAGAAAAAAATGACATATTTTAATTAAAAGATAAATTAATTTTTATTAATAATCTAAATAAGTTGTATTTGTAATTAAAAGTTAAAATATTTTTATTTTTAGGATTTCAAATATATAATATAGATAAATTAGGAATTATTTAAAATAATATAAGTGTGTAACTAATTTATTAACAATTATAATCTAAACATAAAAAATATAAATTATAATAATAATTATTAAAATAATATTGATTAGACACCGGTACAATACAACACGGCTTGAGAATATGACATCTTCTAAATTTTTATAGGTATGTAATTAAAGTTATTATAAAATTAAATCTAAATATTAAAACATAACAATATTTAATAATAATTAAATAATAAAACTTAGACACGGTCGAGTGTATAACAAAATTTGAAATTATATAAGTATGTAAATAAAAAATTATTAACAAATTTAATCTAAATATTAAAATTAAAAATTATTTAACAATAAAAATAATAGTTAATAAATAGTAACACGACATCGGTACAAGACACGAGTTGGGGATACGATATTTTTTGAATTTTTGAATTTTAGATTTAAATAGTCTATAATGATCAAAAATATTTTTTATATTTATCTTTTGATAAATCTCGTGTAACACACGGGTGTTAAACTAGTTATTATTATTATTATTATTATTATTATTATTATTATTATTATTATTATTATTATTATTATATATACACCTTATATATGAATGCATAATCTTTATATCTTATGTGTCTATTTCTCACACTCCAAAAAATATACTGGTGCTTTATCGTATTTTACTCAATTCAATATTTTCTTCTATCATATTTTACCTAATTCAATATTGTAAATTCGTAGTACTTATGGTTGTTGAAATAAGTATCAGTGAAACAGATGTTAAGACTGGTGTTAAAACAGCAATAGTAACATCAAACAGTTTGTGTGAGTAAAAGCAGCGGAATAAGTATTAAAAAGAAAACACAACAATTTAAATTTCGTTCGTAAGCAAACGTGCTTACGAACTGGGTATACAAACTCGAAAACTATATTACTTTTACTTGCTCAAGATCATTTACGAAATTATAAAGTAATATATAAAAAACACTAGTATCAACACTTGAAACTAAAATACTTGGAGCCAAGCTTGTGATGATCTTCTCCGTTGGTTACGCAACTTCGAAGATGTCCGTGATTAGAATTGATGCTTCAAGTCCTTCTCTTGCTTGTGTTCTTCTCGACCTTGCGTCGTGCTTGTTGTCTTCATGAATTCTGTCTTAGTCGTGTATAAGTGTGTCTTCTCCTTGTCTTCTTCTTGTCTTAAATAGACAAGAGTCCTAAATTTGGTAAATAAGTCTTCAACATAATCTAGGAAACTAAATAAAGTCCTAGACACAATCTAGGAAACAAATCTAAAGTCCTAATTTATCTTGAGCCCAAGAAAGGAAAACAACCAAAAAAGGAAAAATTGCCAAGAATAAAGTTCTCAAAATCTCCCCCTTTTGCCTTTCTGGACAAAATACCCACGACGCAATAAAATACTAATAAACTCCTAAAAAAACTCCCCCTAAGTTAAAACTCCCCCTGAAAAAATAACCAATGTTTAAAAATTACAAACTATAATTAATAATAAAAAAATATTCTCCAAGCACAAATCAACTTAAGGACTTAACGACTACGAATCCTCTTCGATCAACGAGGAGACGTCCCGTCATCCCTAGCCTTTCGCTTCTTCATTAGCTTCTTCAGCTTCTTCAATATCCTTTTTCTTGATTTGATCTTTCTCTTCTTCTTGTCCTTGGCCAAGCTTTCCAAAACCTCAGCAGCAACATTGCTATCATCACCTTCAACAATAATGTGGTCATTAGCACTCTCTCCAATATCAGCAGCCTCACTCTCACTCTCTCCCCCTTTTTGGTCAGAAAGCAAAAGGGCATCCTCAAAGGAGGCTCGAAGAGCCCGGAGCTACTCAACCTGAGTTTGGAGCTGGTCAATCTTCTTAGTAAATAAGGTCACATGAGCTAGCACGACCGGAGCAAAAAACTAGACCATGTTATTTATGGTGTTCCCAACACCAGAACCAACACTGGATGCACCAACAGGTCTAGCCGGCTCCTGCCACGGGAGATCAACCAACCGCGCTCCGGTCGTGTGCTGGCCACGTAGAGAGAACCACTCTGGCTCCCCCGTGAAAACATCCTTCGTAGTAGGCTCAAAACCTTGATTTTCCAAAAGACTGTAGATGAGAGATGGAAAGCAGAAGGAGGATGTGGCCTTTGTCGTAGCAAACCTAGTGATAGCATCAAACACATGTTGGCCAAAGTTGAACTTGATCCACGCCCTAGCTTAAACAAAAATAGCACCTGTGGACGGTGGCAACCGTGGAATTCTTCGTGGGGACCCAATTGCAGACAACCACTTTATGCAGCACAAACTAAAGAGAGGATAGTCGTGTGCTCGGCAATTGCTCACGCCAAGCTTTCATCAAACCGCTAGACAATAAATCAACTACTTCATCCATATCATCCACCGTCGAATCACCATGATAGTCCTCAGTCACAAATAAATCATTAATCAAGGCAGGAGTAAAAGAATAAATAGTTCCATGCACAAACACTTTTCCAAAGTTCACAGACTTGGAATCAGCAATGGAAGGTAGCATATTCGCACAAAATTCCAGCACGACATTTCGGACAAACGGAATTGCAGTTGAAACAAAGGAATACATATCTTGGTACTCAAAGAAAGCAATCAAGTTCTGCTTCTTGAAGATATCCACTGGGACTCGGCGCTCATCAATCACGCCTCGGTTTCTATAGCCAGCAAATAACTCCTCAGCCTCATTGGTCAGGAACATAGGCGACACGGGCACCATGTCTTCAATCTCGATGTCCTGAACAGCAATATCAGTAGAATCACCAGAAATCTTTTCTGATGCAGTAGACGGGGATGGAGCACGTGCAGGGGCAACAACAACAAACTCTGAGCTGGACGAGGAGGCAGGACTTGCGGCAGCAGGTGATTGAAGATTTCTTAACACTCTAGTTTAGAAATCGTCTCCGCAATAGTACGGAGCCGATTGTAGAGCGGTGAGTTATTTCCAAGTCGTGTCTCTCGAGGAGACTACTAAACTAAGGAAAGCTTGTAAAGTTTGAAGATGAAATGGAGGGAAAATCAAAGCTTAAAACTTAAAAGAAGTCAAAGAGCATTAAATGGAAAAATGTCAAATTGATTAAAGAAGAAAGCTCCTATTGTCTTTCAAAGACCAAATGTTTGTTTGGACATAAGGGGTAAAAAACTTCAAGATCATGCTACAATGGAGTTTTTGCACAAAGAAAACTAAAAGCTAGAAAATGGAAATGAGATTATGAGATGCAATGAAAAACAACATGAACTACAAGTCAAATAACCAACACAAAAGCAATTACAACAACACAAGAATAACAAACAATATGAATGGGAAAGATTACTACCAATATTACTTCAAACAAGCTCAAGTTTAGCTTACAATCTTCAAAATATCAAGAATAACTTCAATTCAATAGCTTCAACACAAGATTATTAGCTATGAACAACTAACTAAAACTTACCAAACTAAAATTATTCTAAGATTATGAACTAGGATTTTTGAGCAATGGAATAGTAAATGAGCTTGGAGGAGATTGAACAAGTTCAAAATCAACCAAGGAAGAGACAAGGTTGGTGGAGAAAGGGTTGGGGGTTTAATTAGGGGTTAATTAGGAAATTCCCTGTGTCGCAGTCGATCGACTGACAACCAGTCGATCGACTAAAACCTTGTCAATCAACTTCTTCATCCTCAATGACCCAGCTTCTGCCGAGCAGTCGATTTGGGTTGGGTCAGTCGATCGACTGGAATAGCAGTCAATCGACTGACATGGCTACTCCCTACTCGGTTTTCTCATTTTCCGCTTTGAATAGAATGCCCTAAGCGTGTGCGGGTCCCGCTTGGTCATTCTACGGCCAAAAATATAAAAACGAGTGAAAATATACGAAAATTAAATAAAAACTGCGCAAACGCTACAAAAACCTAAAACTAATGAAAAATGCTTAATCGACTCCTAATACCCATAAATGCAAGCAAAGCATATGCAAACGCGACACAAAAAGTTCACAAAAACATGTACAAAAACGTGCAAATCAACCATCCCACACTTAGAATAATTGCTTGTTCTCAAGCAAATTTTATCTTGAATTACAAAAATAACCTCGGACGATCCTAAACTAGTGCACAATTAACCTAATTCGAGACGTCGCATGCTACAATGCTTGTTAGCCTGATCAAAAATGACGACAAAGATGTGTTGACATAAAAAGTTTAGATCGACTCCCGGAACCTAAAAGTACTAGGTAACCCTCCAAGTCGGTCCCCTCATCCTTGCCCCGGCTAAGGTCTATCCACGCTCGAATCATTAACTGGCTCCTTACTAGCCTCAATCATCTACAACTCTCTTTAAGAATCAAAAACTAAAAGAAGAGAAATAAGAAATGTGCAAGGGTTGTACGTTTATTACTTAATAACTTCAAGTATTTATAACGTATCTTAATTTATTCACCATCATTCTTTTTTTTCTTTCTTCTTTTTCGGTATATACAATACAAGGAGAATTTAATGACTCCGATCACTCGTTGCTATTAGCAACTTACAATATTTTCGATCGAGCACATGGAGCAATTGACGACTCCTAAATACAAAACAAAAATCCTATAGAGAGTGTTCGATGACGAGGCTAGTTGAGGCACTAGTTCTTAATTGAGCTCAACGATAGCACGAAGATAAATCTAAACAAAGTTTCCAACATGTCAAATTACCTAAGTGCACTAAACCCGATCGACAGTCTAAACTTCCTACCAAATCATCAAAACCGCGTCACTTTGCCAAGGTTCCAAGCATAAATAACACACACACTACTCGAATTATCACAAATAAGCATACAAACAACTTAAAATCCTTAGGCGAGCACTAACCACCACCCCACACTTAAAACCTGGCAATGTCCGCATTGCAAATTAAGCTAAAAAGCGGTAAAAATTGTAAAGGGAAAAGAAAACGCCCCTATTTCCGAGCTTGTAATGACATGGTCGTGCATAAGTCCTCTCCGGGATTCGAGACAAGCGATCTACACAAAATGAATAAATGGGGGGTTGCAAAAAAAACTATTTACAAAAAGTGAAAATCTTTTGAGTTTTTGAAATTTCTATTTTGTTTGGATTTTCTTTTCCGATTTTGTCTTTTTTTTTATTTTATTTATTATTAATATTTCTTTTTTAAAAAAATAGGAAAGAGGAATAAAAGATAAATAAGAAACATAAGCATTCTATATACAAAAGTTTGTTTTTTTTTTGTTTTTCTATATATATTTTTTTTAAATTTTAAGAGTTGAGATGAGAAATAAAAGAATATAATCGAGCAATAAACAAAAACAAAACACTAACTTATTAAAATAATTAAAAAGGATAATTAGGAGAATTAGTGACGTCTCCTATGTCGGGGGTTGAGGTCTGTGTCCTCGTCTTCCTCTTCCTCATCTTCTTCCTCGTTCTCATTTTGCTCCTCCTCTTCCTCATCCCCTTCTCCTTTACCTTCGTCTTCATCCTCGTCTCGACGCAACCAACTTTCCATCAAAATGAGGCGTCTTTGGAGGGCACGATGGGCACGGTCATTCCTTACTCGCCCCTTCCTCAACTCTTCCATATTGGCATCGAGACGATTGAACCGCGCAAACACTTGTTGTTGGAACTCGTGCTAACTCATGTCATGACCCGAGCCGGTGCTCGGGCCTCCTTCTCAATGCGGGATTGTCGCATGGCTTGTGCTTGCCCTGTAATGTGCGCCCGAACCAGTGTGCGGGGCTTCATCGGCCTCGACGCCTTCATTGTGCCGCTATTCATATTCGTCTTCTTCTTCTTGTTCGTGGCTACGGCGGCGATAGCGTCGTAGGTTCGCCGAAATCTTAGGCATTTTCCAAACCAATTCCATTGGCTCGATCCTCTCCAAGTGGGCTGCCTCGGGGTTGAAATTGAAATGATGGGCTAGAAAGGTGATCATAGGCCCCATTCCGACCCGAGCGACACTCCCGCCCCTCGTTTTCTAAATCCCAAGAATCCCAGCATGGAGAAAGGGATAAATGTGGACTTGACGTCCCCGGTGCAAACACTAAAGCACGTATACCTCATCCTGGGTGAGGTTAGTGCTCTCGTGCTTGCCCATCAAGACGTGGACGAAGAACTTATATGCCCCCAACAACGCTATGTCGGTGATTGCCGAGGCCCGAAACCGAGAGGTACCACATCGGCCCGTGATACTCGCCCAAAATTGTGTCGGGGTAAATTTGCGTGGTCGCTCCTCCAAACCGAACAGTGGATTCTGTGGCCTCGCGGTCCTGGTAGGTAGTGAAAAACTCGAGCATCAACTCTCGGTATGCCGGTGCCCGGAGGGATGCGAATTGGCGACCGCTCAAGTCATCGACGTATTGGAACATCCGAGTCCCAAATCCCTGGTATTCCCTATTAGCCACCCACTCGTGTAGTGCTCAAGGTTGACGAAGCACGGGAGGGCGAAGTTCTATTGGGAAAGGTTTTGATAGAGTTCCCCCTCGGCTTCAGAATAAATGGGGAAAGGGGCGTCGTAGTTGTAGGCAATGTTAGGATAGGGGAAATCGTCATCGAAATGGTAGGCCATGGGATCGTTTACAAAGATTGACGTGGTAAAAACAAGGGTTGTGTCTAAGGTTTTTGAGAATCAATAGAACGAACACAACGTAAAAACAAGGGATTTCAAACAAAAATGCTCATTGAAGCATTTCCTCGAACACTTGGTGGGCGTGGTTTCAAAGAAAGGGATTTTATGCTAATTAAAGAACAAAAACCACAAATTTCTCAAATCAAACCACCAAGACAACACAATACGCTAATCAATTTATAATCCCAAATAAGTTCCAAGCGAAGTACCTCAAGAACGGGACGAAGAGGATAAGAAAGATACACGAGGGTTTCAACAAAGATCAGGCCACCGTGAACTAGGGGTTCGCCAGAAAATGGAAATGAAAACAGAGTCGATCGAAATGTTAACCACTCGTTGTCCTTGACGACCTCATCCACAACTTCCTCACGATCTTCCTCAACCACTTCTTCTATATGGTCAACAATCGCACAATCGCTTGAAAAGAGGAGGGGCAAAAGACACTTAAGTCGTGGGTTGAAAAATTCACCGTTTCCCCCAAAACTGAGAACGTCAACTTCCCATTCTAAACATCTATCACAGTGTTCGTGGTTGCCATGAATGGTCGTCCAAGCAAAATCGTGTGCTCACGAATTTCGTTGCTCATTTCTCTAACATCTAAGACCACGAGATCCACGGGGACTATGAGGATTCCTACCCGCACCAACACATCCTCGACTACCCCCTTCGAGTACCGGATTGATTGATCGTCCAATTGCAAGCACATCCTCATTTCCTTGAGATTGCCCAACTCCAATTATTTAAAGATGGAGTAGGGCATAGAATTAATCCCCACGCCGACCATCTCTTGTGTTTCCTTGCAATTTCTGAGAGTGATCTTTATATAAAAACTTCCCGGATCGCCCTCCTTAGGTGGAAGGGGGTCTCTATAAATGATGCTCGCCGCGTTAGATATGCACACCTTCTCGATGTCCTCGAACCGTAGCTTCTTGGATGTTAAATCTTTGAAGAACTTGGTGTACGCGGGCACATTTTGGATAATATCGAGCAAGGGAAGGTTAACGTCGACCTTGGACAACATCTTGTATAATTGAAGAAATTGGGCGTCTCGCTTCATTGTTCGGATACGGCTCGGATATAGGGTTGGAGGTCGGTACGGCATCGCAGATTTGTGAATTCCTTCGATAGCCTCGGTGTCATTCGCCTTACCACTTGAAGAGGACGTGGGTGGGCTAGGATTGACCATGGGCTCATTCCGGTTTTGTACGGTCAATTTGTCAACAACTTTGAGTGACGGCAAGAGATCATCGTCAGGAAGAGCAACCTTGTTATTTACCACCTTGCCGCTTTAAAGAACCATCACGGATTGAGCTTGAACCGGTTGACTCGGTAGCTTTTCTTTGTCATGGGCCCTCTTATGCTCGTTAACTTCTATCGCTATTTGCCCCACTTGTGTCTCTAAGCTTGCAAGCCATTTGTTCAATTATTGGACCGAGCCCAGAAGTTTGGCCAAGATAGACTCCATGCTCGGTTAGCGTGATTCCAAATGATCTTGAGGAGTCATAAAAGGTGGTCATGCATTGAATGGTACTTGAGGCTGCGGTTGTTGCATCGGAGGTCCGGTTGGATTCTGAGCATTGGTCGGTCCCTCCACCCAAAGTTAGGGTGGTTCCTCCACCCAGGGTTGTACGTCTGGGAATATGGATCACTGTGCCATTGGATCCCACTTCGTTGGCCTTGGTTACCTTGGATCGCAAACACTTGCTCATCGAAATCTCTTGGTTGTCCATAAACCTTCGAACCCACACTAACTCCATGACCTGAGATGCCGCACGTGGGGCATGTCTCCATCAATCCCGACATAGGCTTGGTGAGCGAAGCCACTTGACTCTCGAGGTCGGTAATCTTGCGGGCATACTTGGGATCATCCTTCATTGATAATTTTTCACTTGCTTATTTCGCACCAATTTACTCATTTGATGATCGTCCGCGGCCATATTCACGAAGGTGTCATATAATTCCCTCGTCGAGCGGCCGACAAGGTTCCCTCCGGCGGTGTTGTTCACCATGCATTTAGATGCAAACGTCAAGCCATTGTGAAAAAATTGGTTCAAGAAATTGCCAGTGAACCGATGATGAGGGCACTTGGTAGGATCGCCCTTGAATCACTCCCATACCTCATAGAAGGTCTCATCGCTTGCTTGACGGAATGAGGTGATCTTTGCTCGGAAGTAGGCTGTCTTGTATTGGAAGTAGTACTCTTCCATGAACTTCTCGGTTACCATGTCCTAATTGGTGAGGGAATCGACCGGTAATGTCATAATCCAATCGACCGCCTTATCCTTCATCGTATACGGGAAACACCGCATCTTGATTTGATCGATATGGGTTCCTTGGCGCGGAAAACTCAACACGGTATAGGAGAAGATCCGAAGGAAATGAAGAGCATCCTCTTGCGGTAAGCCATGAAAATACGGGAGACGGCTGAGATCAATCGGTCGCAATTCGTACTCGAGGGCCGCGACGCTTAGTCGAATGCGCGAGGAAAAGTTACCCATGTACGGTTTTGACACCTCCTTAATGTTATTCGTTAGACCTCTATCGGCAAAAGGATGGCCACCCGTATCTTGCACGGCATACGGACTCTCATTGACGGCGGGCACCCGTGGAATGTCTTGAGGATTTGGATTTCGGAATCGGGGCACGGGCCCGGTCGGATGTGGGAATCGAAGCTCTTGGATGTGAGGAGAAATGAAGTGTGTCCCTTGGTAATGTCTCCTCGAAGCTTGGAATTGAGGTTGAAACTGATATGGTGGGCCATTGACGATCTAGCCTTGGTAATGCGGCTGTGGAATTGTGTTCCATGTGACGAAGGGTCCAAGCGCGGCGATACTTGGAGTTGTGGCACGGGTGTCTGCACACGAGCACGGGATGGAGAATAAGGGCCGTAAAATTGGCCGTTCGAGCTTTAGGGGTATTGATTTGTGAAACCATTCCCCCCTTGTTCGAGCGGCATTCCGTACACGGGTTGCAGAATTTACGGTGGCGGGCCGTGAGGTGATGATGTGGGCCCGGACGATACTTGAGGCGGGGGTATCCCTTGATTATTGTGAGTGTGGGCGGGTGGCGTTGGATTCTCGAATCAGTTGTTCATCATTTGTTCTTCTAGCACCGAGGGTAGAGGTTGGAAAGGCAGGGCGTCGAACATGTCTTGATTTCTCACGGCATGTACGTCTTGGGCAAAAGTGGGGTCAACTCTCATCCAAGCGATCGCCAACCTTGCATACAATACACTGAACAAAGGATTACGGGTATCGAATGTAGAACGATAACCTATTCTAACTACTAACTAAGATAACAAGAAGAGTAATTAAGAACACCATTAGCCTTAATCTGTCCCCGGCAATGGTGCCAAAATTTGATCGAAGATTTCTTAACACTTTAGTTTAGAAATCGTCTCCGCAATAGTACGGAGTCAATTCTAGAGCGGTGAGTTATTTCCGAGTCGTGTCTCTCAAGAATAGATATTATCGGCGATCAGTGTTTTTACATAATCTCTTGTTAATCTCGATTAAACTAATTTACTATACGAAAGCAATAGTCATTTGTTTAAGGTTTGAGTTTTTAATATCAAAGCTTGAATTGAAATGAAAACTTAAAAGCACTAATTGAGGCAAAAGCTAATGAATATTAAAGTTTGCTTGAAAGTGACTAAACTTTAATGAAAGTAATTAAACCTAATTAACAACCTTAAGTTAAATAAGTTAAAAACTACTAAACTAAGGAAAGCTTGTAAAGTTTGAAAGATGAAATGGAGGGAAAATCAAAGCTTAAAACTTAAAAGAAGTCAAAGAGCATTCAATGGAAAAATGTCAAATTGATTAAAGAAGAAAGCCCATATTGTCTTTCAAAGACCAAATGTTTGTTTGGACATAAGGGGTAAAAATATTCAAGATCATAATACAATGAAAAACAGCATGAACTGCAAATCAAATAACCAACACAAAAGTAATTACAACAACACAAGAATAACACACAATATGAAGGGGAAAGATTACTACCAATATTACTTCAAACAAGCTCAAGTTTAGCTTACAATCTTCAAAATATCAAGAACAACTTCAATGCAATAGCTTCAACAAAAGATTACTAGCTAGGAACAACTAACTAAAACTAACCAAACTAAAACTATTCTAAGATTATGAACTAAGGTTTTTGAGAAATGGAATACTAAATGAGCTTGGAGGAGATTGAAAAAATTCAAGATCAACCAAGGAAGAGATAAGGTTGGTGGAGAAAGGGTTGGGGGTTTATATAGAGGACGCAGGGGAATAATCGTCAAAACGGGTTACGAATTACGAAATTCCCTGCGTCGCAGTCGATCAACTGAAACCCTGTCGATCGACTTCTTCATCCTCAATGACCCAGCTTCTGTCGAGCAGTCAACTTGGGCTGGGTCATTCGATCGACTAGAATAGCAGTCGATCAACTGCATGCAAGTCGATCGACTGGCATGGCTGCTCCCGGCTCGGTTTTCTCATTTTCTACTCGTGACGTCCACCGGTTGTTGTTCCTTGTTCGCGCTATGTTCCCTTGCTTGTTCGCACTTGTTCGTTCCATAGCGAGTCGAATGGAATGCCCTAAGTGTGCGCGGGTCCTGCTTGATCATTCTGCGGCCAAAAATATAAAAACGAGTGAAAATCTATGAAAACTTAATAAAAATTGCGCAAACGCTACAAAAACCTAAAACTAACGAAAAAGGCCTAATCGACTCCTAATACCCACAAGTGCAAAAAAAACATATGCAAACGCGACACAAAGAGTTCATAAAAACACGTACAAAAACGTGCAAATCAGCAGGTGATGTCATTTTTGGTGACACATCACCAGAACCAACATCTACTGTCTGGGTAGTGGCAGGTGGTGTTCCGTTCAGTAACGAAACACCCCAAACTTTCACCAATCTTCTGGGCAGCCTTGGACGTCTTTTTCGCGGACCTTATCACAGACAAACGTTCAGACATAGAAAAAGCATCGTCAGAATCAGTTGAATAATCAAACTCAGGCGCAAGCTCAGGCTGAGTCATGTTAAACGGATTCAAAGGGGAATCAGCAACCAACAGATGAGAAGAGCTTGCAACTTCTCCAGTGAAAAATTCAATAATTTCATAAGGAGGATCAAAATAGCTAGTTTCAGTCGAGGTCGGCAACACCTTGATAGATGTTGGCGGATTCTTCTTCTCAGCCAAACTCACGATCTGCTTCCAGCGAGGAGTCAACCGTGGAATAGAAGTGGTCAGCGGCCCGGCAATAGTTTCAGAGGGTGAAAAATCTTCGTCATTGGAGTTCGTCATGACTGTAATGTCCTCGGCAAAATTCATGGGCTCAATAGGCACATGACGTCCCTCCCCTGCTCGACTCTTGGGAATAGCCATCGAAATCACGCCTGGAGGAATATTGCGTAGCCTTCTCGACCTTTTCAAGGTCGAATTCCCAACTGGACCAAACACTTCTGAAATAAAAGGCAAATCTAGAGGATTGTCCACGTCAATCTCATTGCCCTGTTGGCCAGGAAAAACTTGAACCTCTGGTATAGCATCGGAGGTGGTTGTTACAGGTACCAGGTGTTGCGGATTGATCGGATTTGAATTTGCAGTAGTTGAGTCAATGGGTGACGGGTTTGGTGTTACAACACTATCAACCTCTTCGCGTATGTCCATCGAAGCAAATCTTGGTAAATTCACCGTGACATGTTCACTGGAATGGCGCACACCCGTCGGTAGTTCTGGTATGTTGCTCGGTGAAGATGAATTCGACATTCTGCAAAAAGAATTTTGAACGGGACACAATCAAACAAGTAGAATCTAGAGAGAGAGAGAGGGAAAGAATTAGGTTTTGTTGAGAATTACAAATAGTGGGCAGTAAAATCAAGAGTGATCAAAGGGTGAAAACTCAGCTTTTTATAAGGGGACAAATATGACCGTTGAAGGTAACCCCTCTATTATCATACCTTCTTATTTTATACCCCAATAAATTTTATTTCCTTAAAAAAAATCCCACTCCTTCTCATATTAAGGGACACGATCTCATCCTAACTAATCCACTATCTCAATTTTGGAAATAAACGTCACAAATCTCAACTACTTAGAAAACTGAAATAGAGCTAGATTTTTATAAACCATCACCATAGCTGAACAAAGTTCTTGCAAAGCAGATTTCCACTCGCCAAACAAACCTCATTATTACCTGTCCAACCCACTGATTTTAACACCACTAAGACACTTGGTTAGCGAGATTCAGAACTTGATCAAGAGATTTCAAGGAAAGACACAAGCACAAGCAAAAGAACACAAAGCAAAATGGCGTCCTCACAAAGTATGAATGTCTTAATTGATGCCTAAAAATTATGATTTAAAAACATAAAAATACAACAATTGATTTAAGTGACATGATCAGTATTGCTTTTTATGTGATGGCATTATAACTAACATTGCTTCAATGAAGTCAATGAAAACAGACCCCTTGACCCAAGTTAATGACTACGTCAAAATCATTCAAGGAGGTTAAAATTAAAGATTAGACCTTTTTAATCCAAGTTTTCTTCATCTTTTTAAAGACTAGAAGAGGAATTATCTTATCTTCAGCAATTGCTTTTAACACCCCTTGTTTTTGGACCTAGGAGAAAACCAGTTTCTGCGGGAATGTTCCACAATCACTTAGTTAGTCTTTTTGTCACCTCTTTTTATTACAACACATGACTTTTCTGCACTTTAATCAGACCCAATGCATTCAGTATATGTATGAGAAAGAAAATAAAAATTCATGCAAAATTTACAGATGTCACGACTGATGACAGTTTAGGTGTCATGACATCAAAACTAACATCGACTTAAACAATGCACATTCCAAAATCTCTTCTCAAACGAGAAAAGGTCTCTATATTTAATGCCTTTGTGAAGATGTCAGCAAGCTGATTGTCTGTCCCTATATGCTCAAGACTCACTATCTTTCTCTCAACCAAGTCACGAATAAAGTGGTACCTTATGTCAATGTGTTTGATTCATGAGTGATGGACTGGATTTTTTAAATATCAATGGCACTGGAATTATTACAAAGCACGGTCAGAATTCTACAATGTAGACCGTAGTCCTCTATCATTTGGTTCATCCAAAGCAACTGTGTACAAGCACTTCCAGCTGCAATATACTCGGCTTCAGCTGTAGAAAGAGAGATGCAATTTTGCTTTTTACTGTACCATGAGATAAGATTATTACCCAAGAAAAAGCAACCCCCAGTAGTACTCTTCCTATCCACAACATCCCCATCCCAATCTTAGTTTGTATATCCTACAAGGTGTTATCAACACTAATCTCAACATCATCTCTAGATAGTTTCATGGTTTTGCCTAACGGAGTTTTCTTATGCGTATCATTCTCTAAACCAAATTTCTTAACAAGATTCTTAGCATATTTGGACTGAGAGAGAAAAATACCGTCATCCGACTATTTAATTTGCAAACCAAGAAAGTAAGAAAGATTACCTTCCATGCTCATTTCGAATGTATCAGGCATTCTCGTAATAAGCTCACTCACCATTTGCTTGTTAGTAGATCCAGAAATTATATCATCTACATAAAACCGATCAATCCATATGTGCTTATTCGATCTAAGGAGATATAAGGTTTTATCAGCTTCTTCACGTCTAAAATTTAAGAAAAGTATGTGTTGAGTCAACCTCTCATACCAAGCTCTGGGAGCTTGCTTTAAACCATACAAAGCCTTTTTCAATTTTAAAACATAATCAGGTTTGTGAGGGTCAAAAAACTCTTTTGGTTGCTCAACAAATACTTCTTCACTTAAACTCCATTAAGAAAAGCACTTTCTATGTCCATTTGATGTTGTGATATTCTCATATAACATGCAACCGCAAGTAAGAGTCTTACCGATTCAATTCGAGCGACTGGAGCAAACGTCTCATCAAGATCAATACCCTCAATCTGAGTGTGAATCGAACCTTTTACACCTACTTTTTATTTTAAAAAAAATAAAAAATAAAACGCTCATCCGCAAGAGAAAAGAGCAGTTGTAGGTGGTAAGTTGGACTCGAATCGAATCTCAAGGAAGACTAATTCGGAAGTTATTTCGGTGTTTGGTTTTATGAATGAGAAAACAAAGAAAAGACTAAACTAAACCATCGATCAATTTTGGTTTGAGAAGTTCTAACATCTAATGCGATGAGTTAAACTGCGAATAATAAAATCAAAAGCCTTGAAACGATTAATAAAGTGAGGGTTCTAGTGCGCTAGAATCATCTCCACGATCACTCGGGAATTTCATCGAGCACCCTACCTACGAGCCAGGGTTGTCAATCCCGACTTGTCGATCAAGCATCGAATCATCCCGAGAGATGGTTCTAAATGACTTTAGGCACTAGAACGATAAATTCTAGCCGAAAAGCATTAACATATTCAATAAATCGTAACTAAACTACTAAGCAACACAAAAACATCATAATCTTACGAGAACGTTCATAAGAAAGTGAATACGAAATACGAATTAAAAAAAAGAAAGTAATGACATTCAAACTAGCAATTAAACTACAGAATACGAACTAATCTATCTAACATCTAAAATCTAAGAAACTACATTTAAGAACTGAAAAGTAAAATGGAGACGAAGAACAAACGAGGAAACAAAGACTTGAACTTGCGATCTTCAACTATTCATCCCGAATCTTACATGCGATTGAAAGGGGACAAGAACTGAGAGAATTCTTCGATTTGGAACCTTTCCCCCCAGTTAGGCAACCCATTTTCTGAAGAAATCAACGGGTTTATATAGATTTTACCAAAAATAACTGGTAAAACCGTCATAGCGTCGACCGACGCGGTCCGAGCGTCGACGTCGATGCGTGCTAGGGTGCTCGCGTCGACTAGGCATTGCGTTGATTGACGAGAGCTCGGGTCGACATGACTTCAAGTTTATGTCGACTTGTGCATCGACTGATGGAGCAAAGGTCGACACTTCTGAGAGTTAGCTTCGACCTAGCGTTGATCAACGCGGGCACTGGCTGCGGGCGTCGGCAGCACGTCTCACTTCCCGTCTTCTTCGTTTCGAAGCTGAATCCATAAAATTAAGCAAAATTAGATTATTACTTATAAAATTAAAAACATTAAACAAGATACGAAACGAAAAATATCAAAAGGAAGAAGAATGAGAAGAAGATAAATCTAGAACCGGTAAAAACAAACAAAACACAATGCTAAAACACACGAAAAACACATATAAATATGTACAAATCAACTCCCTCACACTTAGATTTTTGCTTGTCCTCAAGCAAATCCAACTCTAGACGTAAACAAGGAAAAGCTAGCTACCCGATGACTTATTCACTAATGCATTCAAATGATTCAAGAAGTTAATGCATTAAATCGACTGAAAACTCAACTAAAAGGATGACATGATAACATTGAGATAAGAGATTTAGACTAACTTCCGAACACCTAAAAGTAATGAGTTGACCTCAATGTACGTCATACATCCATGCCTCGGTCAAATCTTATCCATGAACAAACCGCCAAGTCATCACCCGACTAGCCCAGTCATCTATACACCTCTTTAACAATACAATCTAAGAAATAAAGACTAAAATAAGAACTTAACTTGTACAAGGATTTCTCTTCTTGTACTTATTTTATTTTCTTTTTCTTTTTCCTTTTTTTTATCTTTTTATTTCTTTTTTTTTTTTATGAGTACCCATAGAGATGACGTACTAAAAGAGCATAATTCACATAAAAAAAAAATGAGTTCATTGACTCCGATCTTACATTGCTAAGTGCAACTGATAACATTCTTCAATATCGCACATGGATTTTTAACGTCTCCAAAGATAAAAATAAAATTTACATAAAGTCCTATAGAGGGTATTGGAAAACGGGGCTAGTAGAGAGTATTCGACTCTTTGGAACGAAACAAGAATAGATCCGAGGACATGACAATTCATAGATTCTTTACACTTTATTCCCCACAATTACACTATTGTTCGAACGGAAGTCTAAATATACTAACCAAAGCATCTAACCACATCACTTCGTCAAGGTTCCAGTCAATATAAATACACACAACTCAAATCAACCACAAGCAAGCATACGAATAATTACTAACCAAGGAAACCCACCCCCCCCCCACCCCCACCCCCCACACCACACTTAAACCATACAATGTCCACATTGTATAACATGAAAAATTAAGTAAGTATGGGTAAAAGGT
>BMAC01000557.1:117390-129591 GCA_014905375.1 Phtheirospermum japonicum
CAACTTGCCGGAGTTGGAAGACTTTGATTTCCTATCGGTTAAATCGACGTTGGTTCTTCTCCCAGCCCGAAACATGAACGTGAAGGCGGATACCTTCATAGCGAGGCTCCGAGGAGATTGGAGGCTGGAGAAGGTAAACTCAGTTAAATGCCCTCTTTTAACTGTTTGTTGATTGTATGCAAAAAAAATAATAATAATAATAAATAAATAAATAAATAAATTCATCCGACTACTGTATTTTACGGCATTTTAGTATTTACTCAATTATTTTATTTAGGGGTTTTGTCTATTTTCGTGGATTCATAAATGTTTTAATTACCATATGTGAATTGAGCCATGATTTTCAACCCTCATTGATTGACCAATGGATACCAAATTGATAATCTCGTGTGGGCATTATTTTTCTTTTTAATATTGCATTTCTTTTTCTGGGAAGAAAACTTGTTACAAGTTTGTTCTTAGTAGAATTTGAATTTGTTTATATTGGAGTTGTAAAATGTATGTTTTAGCCATGGTGATTTTTTGTCAGCATGTTTGCGTTTGTGTGATCATTGGAAATAACAAATAATTTGTGTTCTTTGTACAATTAAAACTTACAAGAGCTTTTCTTGTATACTAGTAGGTAAGCAATGGTGAAGCATAACAATGTTGTGCCCAGTTCCCACTTTAGGAAGTACTGGCAAAACTATGTAAAAACCTGGTTCAATCAGCCTGCTCGCAAGACCGGGAGAAGAATCGGTAATCATTTCTCCTAATCGTTGTCTCTTCCTTTTTATTTGATTATCAAGTGAGAAATGAATATAATTTGCTATTTCTATTTTTTTTTCCATCAAGACAGAAGAAAACTGTGAGAGATCTTCCCAAGGCCTACTGCTGGGCCCTTCGCCCAATTGTCCATGGTCAGACCCTTAAGTACAACATGAATGTCAGAGTCGGGAGTGGGTTTTCTCTTGAGGAGCTCAATTTGAACTAGTTTTATTTTCTTGACATAATTAGCTCTCTGCATGTTGAATTGTACATATAGTTGCAAGTTGCTACGAATTTATCTTATTTGATTGGTTAAGTTTTCAATATTATTCTAATAATATTTTTAATAAACGTTATTTTTTTCAAACCATATAATATATATGCTGGTGTTAAACTAATATATCGTACACACTAAAATATTAAATATTTGAAAATTATAGTCGAGTAAATCGAGTTGGATAATTGGTAATATCCCACACCCATACAATTGTACACTACCTCACACTGGAGAAATTTTGACCGACCAGGAACCGGCCGACGGGTAGCCCGACGCGACAGGTAAACTTGACATCCATATACAAATTGCAATTCGCCCCCAAGTTTTTGCGCTCTTTATTTGTTGACTGTTGAGAAAGCCCACAGCCTAAGACCCAATTAAGTGGCTAGTTGTTATTATCAGGATAAAACTGGGAAAGGTCCACTCGACGTTGACATATAAATTGAGCTTTATATGTATTGGACTGGATAGTCTGGATTTGGGCTGAGTTGCTCGACAATATTAATTTCTGGCTGAAATCATAACCACTCTTCGTAAGTAATAAACATGATATGCTTCAACTTCTTATTTGTATCAATTAACTCTAATATGCATTATATGTAAAGGACTATATTTTTCTTTCTTTTTCTCTCATCGGCCAGATTTAGCCCATGCCTAGAAAAATCTGAAAAATATATAGTAGTGTTTCAAAATTAGCTCAAGCCTTTTGAAAATAGATGTTTTTGTTTGTTTGTCTTTGTTTTTGGGACAGAGGAAATATTTGTGTTTACTGGCCTAACAAATGGGCATAAAAAATTATTTTTGGCCTATATGAAATTTTCATCTGGCAAATTTTTCCTTCGTAAATAATTATTTTCTAATGTTATCAATTTTCAAGGCCTTAATCAAACAACCAAATAATATCAATGGACTGAGAAACTATAATTGTTCAATCGATTAGAAGAATATTGGGTAAACATTAATATATTGCGATAATATCGGAGAATAATTGAACTAACAGATCTAACGCAATCGAGCAAATATATTATATATAAACATAATAAATATATAATATAATTAAATAACGAAACGAAATGAAAAGTTAACCGTCCAGGTGAGCGAACTCTTTCCTTAAAATTCTTATTGCCCCATACTACGTGCTCACGGTTTGATAGCAATGAACCTCTCAAGATACAACGACGAACGGAGCTGGACGGAGTAGACGATCCAGTCAACCTGTCGAACGAGAATTGAGCAGACAACTGAGCAAAATCCTAACTGCAGGCTATATGATGCATTAGGCAGGTAGGATTATGATATGTATGCGAGAGCTCTCTTAGAAATATGTTTTGATGTATGCAATTATTTTTACATTATGTGGGAGTTGGTATTTATAGATATGAGGGACCCTTAAATAAGGTAGGAAATTTGTAGGGATTAGGATTCCTAATACAAGTCAATCTCCTTATCTTACTTAATAAGAAAGATTTAGAAACTTTCAGAAGAGGCCCTAACTAATTAAAGCCCAAGAAACTAAATAGTTTGCGGTCCACCATCTCTAATAATTCGATTTCCATAAAATAATGAATAACATTCATATATCGGACATTTCCTATCTACTTAGGAAATTCTTCACCCTCATTACCATCCAAATGTCCAACCTTGGTCATTGACTTTTCACTCACCCAAATACGGATTTGTGAAAGTAAATATACCACAATAATCTACTCGAAACATAGATTAACAATTTGACGTTCGTTTACACAATTAACGACCCGTCTACATTTGGGATATTTGGTCAAAATTACCATATATAACTTTACCAAATCCAATTTCCCCAACAATCCCCCACATGAGTGCATAATCAATGTATGATGCATGGGACTCAATTGCTCAGTTTTCACATGAAACGTTATCACATCTGGACAGGTAGCTTTTGACTTTGAACCTTTCTGTAGTGAAATACCATCGGATAAACCCACGGCCTAGTTGACTGAGTCATTGAACTATTTCGAGTCCGAGCTTACCGAGACAATGATACTCACATAATAACGCTTACGCCAATTCTGCAAGTTCTAAGTTGTGTCCATTTTGGCCTTGGAACACTCTTGGATTCGTAAGTGCTTCGGTCGAGGCGGCCACTCCTCTGCACTTAAATAGGTGACCTTGTCTATCAGAAGTATCCTGCTATACTTCACCTTTACAGGTATAGATCGTCATTAAAAGTCTAAGACTTATCCTATGCCACGGTCATCAGGATATCACTTGGATATGCTCTCTAGGGAAATAGGTTTAGCTCATTGCTAGTTACCAAGTGTTCGTAAATAGAATAGTCCAAAGTTTAGTTGGCCACATTGAACCAAGTTTTTGGGATCTCCAGTCATCATGGTTGGGTTTCCACTAAGGACCACTCTTTTGTGTGGACTTTAAACCCATTCCCTCTAGCATAGAATTGATCTCGATTTATACTCTTTGCAAACAGATTCGTTATAATTTCCTTTGATATCACATAATCAAAGGAAATTCCTCATGAGATCAATTCTCTAACGGTATTGTATCTTCGACGAATATGTCGCGAATTACCGTTATTCATTCCATTATAAGCCCTCGCGATAGCAACTTGATTATCGTAGTGTATTATAAATATTGATACTGGCTTCCTCCAACATGGAATGTTATCGAGAAAATCTCAAACCACCCAGTCTCTTCACTAGATTTATTCATAGCTATGAATTCTGATTCCATGGTGGACCGGGCTACGCAAATTCGCTTAGTGGACCTCCAAATACAGCACCTCCACCGATGATAAAAACATAGCCACTCGTGGAGTGTGAATCTTTAGAGTCCTATATCCAGTTCATAACACAGTACTCTTCTAGTACTTCTGGATATTCCATGCAACCCAAAACTCAGAGTATCCTTCAAGTATAGTGATACTCTAGTTAGCCCTATCCAGTGGTCATTGTTCGAATTACTCGTGAACTTACTTAGTTAGTTCACTGAATAAGTTAGATTTAGTCTAGTACAAATGAAAATGTACACAAGACTTCCAACAATCCTAGAAAATTCCAGCTGGACCACTGAATCACCTTGTTTGTCACTAAATGAAGGTTATCTTCAAATGAAGTTTTAGCCATTTTGTCATCAAACCCATCACGCCTTTCCAGTATGCTTTCCACATAGTGGGACTGAGAAAGTACTATATTGTTTGATTTCCTTATGATCTTAATACCAAGGATCACATTGGCTAAACCCATGTCTTATATATCAAAGTTGTCTTTTAACATGTTCTTTGTACTTGTGATCACATCACGTGAGTTACTCAATATCAATATGTTATCAACATAAGACAAATAATGATTAAAGAGTTCGGTGTGTTCTTCACATAAACATATTTATCGCATTCATTAATGCGAAAGCCATTGGCCATTATCATAGTATCAAACTTGACATGCTATTGCTTTGGTGCTTGTTTCAATCCATACAATGATTTAACAAGTCTACACACCTTATTCTCTTGACCTGGAACCACAAACCCTTCAGGTTGTTCCATATAAATCTCTTCATCACTCAAAACTCGGTTTCACATCCATTTGGTGCATTTCAAGATTGTGCAGCGCAACAACCGCCGAATCACCCTAATAGAAGTAATTCTAGTTATAAGTGAGTAAGTGTCAGAGAAATTGTATCATACCCTTTGCTTAAAACCTTTGGATATCAGCCTAGGTTTATACTCATCAACCAAGCCATCATCTTTATACTTTATCCTTAGAACACACTTGCATCCTAAAGGTTTTATTACCATGGGAAAGATGAATCAACTCCCATGTATAATTCTGCAAAATTGAATCAACATTGACGGCTTCCTTCCACATTGAAGCATTAGGACTAGACAAGGCTTCTTGAGATTCATTATCTAACAAATAAATCATTTAAGCAGTCATATCCCTTAATTCATCATCATCACTATCTTGTGATGCAACTTGAGCTGTAAGAGATGTTGCTTCATATTTAGCATCACGAAGTCTCTTTTAGAACCATCACTATTTCCTTTGCAAGGACAAAAGTGTTCAAAGTTATTGCATTTCTTACTTCAAAGGTTGTTCCTTCAGTCACATCAAGTATAATAAACTTGTGTACTAGGAATCTATATGTAGTGCACATATTTAATGAAGAAACAATCGACTATTTTAAGTCATATCTTCACTTTCTTTGGCTCTAGGATCCTTTCCTTAGCCAAGCACCCCCCACATTTTGAGGTAACTGTAAGCAAAAGCTTTACCTTTCCATTATTCATATGGAGACTTTTCCTTTTCCGTGTGGGTAACCTATTCAAAATATGGTTAGCGGAAAGAATCGCCTTCCCCCATACATTCGTGGTAACCCTGAACTTGATTAACATAGCATTTATCATTTCTTCCAGGGTTTGATTCAGCGTCACCATTCAACTTAGGTATATAAGGAGCAGTTGTTTGATGAATTATGCCACATTCGGCGCAAAATTCCTCACACAGTACAACATACTCTCCACCTCAATCACTTCGGGTATTCTAGCATTAAGGCTATGATATAAAGCCCTTTATAAAGTCCAACAAAATCGATAAATTTGAATTACAATTAAATGTCAATTTTGACTTAAAACACAAGTGTGAGATTTGTGTTGAGGCTAAACGCCGAAAGTATCTTTTCATTTGGTAGAAAGAGTTATGCACCTCTAGAGTTATTTTACATCGAGGTATGTGATTTGAAACCTGTGCAAACTAGAGGAGGTAGAAAGTAAATTATTACCTTCATTTGATGAATGCACAATAATTGGTGACATTTATTTGCTAAGGGGCAAAGACAAAGTCTTTGATTAATTCGGTTTTAAGTTGATTCTCAACTTCATAGTTGACGATAAAATCATTTTTGGCCTATATGAAATTTCCATTTGGCAAACTTTTCCTTCGTAAATAATTATTTTCTAATGTTATCAATTTTCAAGGCCTTAATCAAACAACCAAATAATATCAATGGACTGAGAAACTATAATTGTTCAATCGATGAGGAGAATATCGGGTAAACAGTAATATATTGCGAAAATATCGGGAAATAATTGAATTAACAGATCTAACGCAATCGAGCAAATATATTATATATAAACATAATAAATATATAATATAATTAAATAACGAAACGAAAGGAAAAGTTAACCGTCGAGGCGAGCGAACTCTTTTCTTAAGATTCTTACTGCCCCGTACTACGTGCTCACGGTTTGATAGCAATGAACCTCCCAAGATACAACGACGAACGGAGCTGGACGAAGCAGACGATTCAGTCAACCTGTCGAACGAGAATTGGGCAGACAACTGAGCAAAATCCTAACTGCAGGCTATATGTATGCGAGAGCTCTCTTAGAAATATGTTTTGATGTATACAATTATTTTTACACTATGTGGGAGTTGATATTTATAGATATGAGGGACCCTTAAAGAAGGTAGGAAATCTGTAGGAATTAGGATTACTAATACAAGTCAATCTCTTTATCTTGCTTAATAAGAAAGACTTAGAAGCTTTCAGAAGACGCTCAAACTAATTAAAATCCAAGTAATTAAATAGTTTGCGGTCGGTCCACCATCTCTAATCATTCGATTTCCATAAAATAATGAATAACGTTCATATATCGGACATTTTCTATCTACTTAGGAAATTTCTCACCCTCATTACCATCCAAATGTCCAACATTGGTTATTGACTTTTCACTCACCCAAATACAGATTTGTGAAAGTAAATATACCACAATAATCTACTCGAAACGTAGATTAACAATTTAAGTTTATTTACACAATTAACGACCCCGTCTACATTTGGAATATTTGGTCAAATCTACCATATATAACTTTACCAAATCCAATTTCTACAATCGAGAAATACAACGCAGCGTAGTCACTTGGTCCACAATGATTATTATGTAGCAAATTAGAAAAAAAAATTAGCTCACAATATTATCAAATGCATATATTTATAATTACTCTATTCATATTCTCATATACTTTATGCAATGCCTTTCTTGGAAAATTATAAAATTATTTTAATAAGAGTACTAAAATCATTAGTTCTTAATTCTTAATTATTGTGCACAATACACAGAGAGTAATATTTACGTAGAGAACTGAGCGAATATTTTAGTTAATGAAAGCAACAGTAAAGTAGGAGTAATTACTAAAGATCTACAGATTCAAACGTAGAATGGCAAATTATGGAAATGGTAAACAAAGTTAAGCACGCTTCTATTTTTTGAAGAACGAGCTTAAATAAATTTAAAGCTTCACCTTTTCCATTCCTTTTTTGCATCTAGACCCGAGAAGAGTGATAGCACTTAAAACCCCAACCAAGGATATCACAAGTGTTTTATAGCAGAAAGTCAGATTTGGGTTCAATTCAAATGAAAATGCTGAAAGTGTACAAGAACTATCAATTTGCACAAACGCGAATCATAAATACAGTTTTATATATAACCCAGCGGAACTGAAATACAATTTGGACCTTCCAAATTCATCATCCACTACATTTGAAAAGTCTTAAAATTGTGATAATAGTAGTGATAATCTCTGTTCTAAAAATCGCTCTAGGCGCCCGCCTAGGCGCTAGGCGCCACCAATCCGCCTACGATTTTTAAAAATCGGCCAAAGAAATCACCAGGCTCCCCAGGCCTAGGCGTCAGACTAGTTTTTTTTTTAAAATTTTTATGGCCTGAAACGACGTCGTTTTTTAGGCCTATTTTTTGATTATTTTGATTTTGTAATATATGTTATGGTATTTTTATTTGACTAATGAACTTATGGATTTATGTTGTTTTGAACTTTGAATCGAACAATAGATTTAAACTTGTGAATTGTAACTTGTGATTATTACTTTTAATTTTGAATTTATAGACTTTATTGTGTAGCAGGTGGTATGTTGAACTATTAAATTGTTGGATGTAATGTTGTAAATTAGGGTATTTATTCTCAAATTCTAGGCCCCGCCTCATCCCCGCCTAGGCGTCCTAGGCGTTAGGCGCTGTCCTGACGCCTAGCAGCCGCCTAGCGATTTTTAGAATACTGGTGGTTATAGTAGGAGTTAAACCTAATTACAGCAGTTCCACCCTTTCAAATTCACAAACCCTACATGTAACACTGTCAAAACGGGTCAGCCCACTTCGACCCGCTGCGGGCTGCCCCAAACCGGGAAGGGAAGGGTCTGACTCGTTTTTATGCGGGCCGGGAGAATCTAAGTCTGCGGCCCGCAATTGAAGGCACGCGGGTCAACGGGCTAGCCCGTGGGCCAAACAGTTTTTAATTACTTTTTTTTATGAAATTTACTATAAAATTAAAAGTTTTTACAGACAAATAGGAAATAAAAGAATATAAGTATGTCTTCAGTGTTAATTTCAACTTTAACTAATATATATCCTAGTTTTAAATATATAATAAAATTAAAAAAAAAAATTGAACAACTGGTCAGCCCGCTCCGGCCCGTAAAAACCTGCGGGCATAACGGGGTGGACCAAAAAAGCCGGCGATTAAACGGGCCTGGAAATGGAAGCCCAGATCCGCCTGTTTGCGCGGACTGACGGGCCAAGGCGCAGGCTTTGATCCGTTTTGACAGTACTGCCTATGTTGAAAGTGTATAAATGGACTTAAAAGTTATAAGCAGAAATACACATAATCAACTTCATTCTACATTTTTCTGAACTAAATACCACAAGTATTTTGTTTAAGTTTTGTGCTCAGTTTTAAAACTTTTCAAGTTCATTGTAATTTTGAATTCTAGTGTGTTACAATTTCAAAAACGTTAAGTTATATCATTAGAGACATTACGTCAATTTTTTTAACACTACACAAGATGTATATGTCTTACGAAAATAGATTTTTCTCGTCTTTACTTATTTACTAATCTTGTTTCTTTTGATTTTTTAATTTCAGTTTTTCAATTTTATCACTTATAAAAATTATAATACAATTCAATAGTATTTCCCATCGTATTCTTCCTTTATATACTGCTGTAACTAAGAAAAAATAAACACAATATAGTTATATAACTAAAATTATGTACACATTTAAAGGTTAAAATACTATCATTCACGGGCAACACTCTTGTTAGACCAAATTAACAGATCATCTGTTAAGTCAGAATTTTATACAAATACATTATAATATAAAAATCAATATATTATAGTAAAAAAACCAATAAATCATAGGACCGATATATCATAGTACAAAAACCAATATATCATAACACAGGTCAGTAATTTATGAAAAATCAATACTTTTATAAACAAAAATCAATACATAATAATACAAAAATTAATATATTATAATATCGAATCAGATGATCTAACGGGGCATAACCCGTCAATTTGCATTCATATTTTGACCAAAGACGAAATCATCAAGAATTAAACATATAGTACTAAAAATGTCAACTTCTAAAATTTAGAGGACTTGATATATTGGTAATAATAATATGATTAGAAACAGGAAATCAATCAATACTGCTTTTTTTTTTTTTCCCCTACAGTTCCCTCTCATCCAATTACTCAAAGCTCCCTTTTCCCAAATTCTAAGATCAATCAAAGAAGCTTGACCAGTTAACGCACCAAATCCGAGTGATGATATCCATTTATTTTCCTTATAATTCGGTCGGTTACAATTGTCAAAAGTAAAGAAAAAAAGGAAAAGAAGCGGGTCCCAAAGTCACGATTTAGTTGGTAAGTTCAAAGAAGAAAGATTAGCTCAAGATTTGGTTAGGAAAAATAAAATCGTGTTGCTACGATAACGTCTTTCGGTTTATGTGGAATTACTCATCTAATCACTTTCTAATCTCAAAACCGATTTATTTTTATACTATAACCAAAAGTATATCCATTGTAAAATTACTCTAGTAGTAATGCATAAATCTAGTGATAGGGTCAACCGAAAATTATAATAAAATTACTTGCATACGCAAAAATAACTGCACACACACGAATAAGATAACAGATCACTCAATTATAATTTAGTAACTAGTTGGCGTAACTAATTAAATTATAAATTAAATCTATAACAATTGTTGGCATTTATAATATATTTTGTATCCAATTAAAATTTCAGTAAGCATAACAATTGCAATTATGAAATACATTTCTGTATTTGACGGTCTGGTGTACTTATTTGTAGCACTTTCGTTCTATCGTGACTCGCGAAATAATTAAATTTTAAAATTATTAAACTTCAAAGTAACAAAAAGACAAAAAGTATTTTGTTCCATGAACTGATTGGAGCGTTTCTATCATTCTACTAGGAAGTCTTAAGATCAGGAGAGGAACTCTCGATTGGAAGTAATTAAAATTAAACCATCAAATAAAGAATAACATTAATTTGTTTTGACAAATTTCAAATAATCATTTCATAAAAAGATATAGTGTCATGAACATCACATACAATATTATTTTATGAAAACATGTTTTTTTATTTACTTTTTAGGAAAAATGTTTATTATGAACATCAGATACAAAACATTATATTTATGTAACATTTATTTTTATTTTTTGTTGAGAAAATGTGTTTCTTTATAACAACCAATTAGATATACCATTTGAAATTCACTTAGGCCCTACTTGGTTGAGTTGATTCAAACAACTTATAGTTGATAATTGATAGTTGGTACCTGATAACTGATAACTGGTAGGTGGTAGGTGGTAGCTGATTTTCAATTAGTGCTTGGTAAATTAGTTGATTAAAGTAGCTGATTAAAGGTTAATTTACCAATATAGACATGATTAAAAAATATAAAATATTATAAATACAAAAAGAAAAATATAAAGAATAAAAGAAATAAAATCATAATAATTAATGAAGACTTCCCAAAAGATTATTTAAAAAAAAAAAAGACAAATACTTGAAAAATAATTAAAAAAATAATTATAATAATAAATAAAACTTTAATTATGACTAATAAAAATATTTTCGTAAAATATAGAATAATATATTAGTTATAAATAATATATTTTTTACAATATAAAAGGATAAAAAATGATTTTACCAAATAATGTAGGAGCTTATTAGAAAAAGCTACGATTTGTAACTTTTTCTGAACATGAGCTTATTAGGCAGAATAAGCTATCAGGAGCTTATTCTTTGTTCTTACCAAGTAGCCTAAAAGAGCTTATTGTGATGGAATAAGCTATAAGAACTTTCAATAAGTTCAACAAAGTAAGACTTTAGTGTGGAGTTTGAAAAGGAAAAACAATTGGACGATCATATACACTTGGAAACATATTCTCATTACCTTTTTTGCATTTAAAGTTTTAAAACAAAATAAATACATATTTTTTTTATTATTTTAGATTTAAACTAAGTTTAATAATGTACTAACAAAAAAAAATAATTTTCATTTTTCAATAAAATAAATAACAATATATAAATATTATATAAATAGATATATTAAATATCATATAAGTAAGAAACATAAATATAATAACTCTCAAAAAAAATTAACAAATGAATTTTATGAATTGTATGATCACTCAAAACTAAAACGTGTACTCTAATCGGGTTTTACTTAATACTTTCCAATATTTTGATTGAGTTTCAATGTATATTAATGATATTGGTCAAATATGAGGTCAAAATTGTGCAATTACTGCACTCTCTACTCTAAGTTGTTTAAATGAGTTTTATAAAAATATGTGGAAGCACATTTTAACTTTTTTTTTTTTTTTTATGAAAATGTAGATTCAACTACGCATCCATTCAAAAAAAACAAAAAAACTAGGAAGCATTCAAAACAAATTGCTTTTGTAATATTTAAAAGATGAAAAAATTTCGAAGTGCACGTTGAATTATGTTTCCAATATATAAATAACTATATATATATATATATTATATATATATATATAGAGAGAGAGAGGAGAGAGAGAGAGAAATAAGCGTTTTCAGCCATTTAAAGAAAATAAAACACTTAGAAGCGCACAATGAAATTGCGCTTCCCACAATTCTTATATATATGTTCCACAGTTTATATTTATATATTATAAGCCTCGTCAACAGAATTCACAATAATGCCAACCAAATCATCATCACGCATTGCTCTCTCAGCTGACTGACAATCATCATTCACTACATAATACAAAAAAATAAAACAAACCAAAAATATGTGAATAATACAAATATTAATCACATATTAATACCATATAT
>BMAC01000557.1:148485-164088 GCA_014905375.1 Phtheirospermum japonicum
TTCATGAATGGGGCGGGAGAGGGTGCGTCTCGGTGTCCAGAACTATGAGGGTCGGGCGTCGATCGTTAAATACGTGTTTTCTTTTCTTTTTTTTTCCGATTTTTTTATTTAAAAAAACGAGGGGCACTATTTCCCCTCGGAAAGAACCGAGGACCTAGCCCTCCCCTTGGTTTTTTGGGGCACTATTTCCCCTCGGAAAGAACCGAGGACCTAGCCCTCCCCTTGGTTTTTTCTAGGGAAAATAGTGCCCCTCGATTTTTTCAAAAAAAAAAAAATAGAAAAATCGTAAAAATAAAATAAATTCTATCATCTTAGGCAACGTGGGGTGGTTTTGACCTGATTTCGATTGAAAAATACCAACGAGCATGGGCATATTCACACGTATCGTGTAATTCGACAATCATTTTTTTGATTTTTTTTATTTAAAAAAATCGAGGGGCACTATTTCCCCTCGAAAAAAATCGATGACAAGTGTGGGCTCTCGTTTTTTATTTCTGATGGGAAAACACCTCCCCTCGGTTTGTTTAATTAAAAAAAGTTTTAAAATAAATGTTTTAAATAAAACCAAGGGGGCTTCTTCCCCTCGGTTTTTCCGAGGGAATATTTCCCTCGGTCTCCTGACCTAATTAGCAGCGGGCAAGCCCGCTGTCTCACTTTGCGCAGCAGAAAGAAAAAGAAAGAAACAGAAAGAAGAAGATCCAACCACTGCCGTCGCCGTCTCCAAGGTCCAACCGCCGCCACTCCAAGGTCCAACCGCCGTGAAGATCATGGCCGTCGTCGTCGCTCCAAGGTCCTGCCTCCACCGCCGCCGCGCCGCTCCAAGGCCCAGCCTCTACTGCGTCGCCGCTCCAAGGTCTAGCCACCACCACCCGCCGCCGCTCTAAGGTCCAGCCACCACCGCCTACTCCAGACTCTCTTACCTCCACTCCAAGGTAAGTCTTTTTTTAATTTTAATTTTAATTTTATATTTTCATTTTTTTTATATTTGTAATTTATTGTGAATTTTTTATATATTTGTTGTTTACTAATTATTAAATAATTAGTTTTCAAGGTTAGGGTTTAGTGTTTGTTTTAGGGATTAGGGTTTGAAATTTGGGTTACTTAGGAATTAATTACAAAATTAGGGTTAAAGTATGGGTTTATTACATAATTATGATTAAGTATGTAATTATGATTCAATTAAACATAATTACCTAATTAGAATTAAATTAGAGGATAATTACATAATTACTCTTCAATTAGGGTTTAATTTGAAATTAGGGTTTCATTTAGATATAAATTATAATTATGTAATAATTTAGGGTATAATATATAATTATAATTTAATTTAAAATTAGGGTTTCACTTAGGGTATAAATTATAATTATGTAATAATTAAGGTTATAATTTATAATTATAGTTTAATTTAGGTTTAGTTTGAAATTAGGGTTTCATTTAGAGTTTAAATTATAATTATGTAATAATTTAGGGTTTAATTTAGCAATACTTACATAAGTAGGGTTCAATTTAGGAATAATTATATAATTAAGGTTCAATTTAGAGATATTTCCATAATTAGGGTTCAATTTAGAAATAATTTATTATTAGGGTTCGTTAGTGTTCATTAAAAGTTCAATTATGCAATTATCATTTAAAGTGTATGCGATGGTGGTGGGGAAATACGTGATCGGTTATGTTAACTTAATGTATGTTATGGTTTGATTGTGATTGATTGATGTTGTGATTCGTTTGGGAAGACATCGGTGATGACGTGGTGTACGGCGCCGGCCGGGAGGTTTCGTCCCTCCAATAACGGTTTTCAAAATTATTTTAAAAAATGATGGTGGTGGTGAAATACCGTGGTGATCGGTACATGCATGTTGTGTTTATCATATATATTACTTTGTAGTTTTTGTTTAATTGATGTGATTTAATGTTTAATGTATACATCTGTGATGACGTGGTTTACTGCGCCGGCCGGGGAGGTTTCGTCCCTCCAATAACAGAGTTTAAAGAAGTTTCGATCCAAAATACACTTTTTCTGGGGTATTCCATTCGACTCGCTATGGAACGTAAAAGCGAAGACAAGCAAGGGAACATAGCACAAGCAAGGAACGACAATCGTCGGACGGCTGGAGCAAAAAACCAAAAAACAGAGCCGGGAGCAGCCATGCCAGTCGATCGACTGACCCAGCACAATCGACTGCTCGACAAAAAGTTTTTCCATTTGAGGATGAAACAGTCGATCGACTGAGTCGCAGAAATATTCGTAATTTTTGGTCCATTTTGATGTTTTTGCACCTGCGACTTGATATATATATCCCAGCCCTTCTCACCACCAACCTTATCCTTCCTTGGTGGTTTTGGACTTGTTCCATCTCCTCCAAGTCTTTTTACCATTCCTTTGCATAATAAAACCTAGTTCATAGTCCTTAGAGTAGTTTTAGCTTAGTTAGTTTTGGTAGTTGTTCTTAGCAAGTGTTGGAGAAGGTGACACCTCCTTCATTTGTGGTTCTTATTTTGTTGAAGTTGTTCTTGTATTTTGAAGATTGTAAGCTAGACTTTGAAGCACTTGTTTGGAGTAATGTTGGTAGTAATCTTTCTACTCTCTATTGTGTTGCTCTTAATTAATTGTTATTGTTGTGTGTTGGTTATTAGATTTTAGCTTATGTTGTTCATTGCATTTTAAATCTTCCTTTTCATTTTCTAGCTTGTTGTTCTCCTCCTTTTTGCAAAACTCCATTGATGCACTCTTCTTGAAGCTTTTTACCCCTTATGTCCAAATAAGCATTTGGTCTTGGAAAGACACAAGGGGCTTTCTTCTTTAATTAATTTGGCATTTTTCCATTTAATGCTCTTTGACTTCTTTTAAGTTTTAAGCTTTGACTTTCCCTCCATTTCATCTTTCAAACTTTACAAGCTTTCTTTAGTTTATTAAGTTTTGATTTATTTAAGGGTTTTAATTAGTATTTAATTAATGTCAATAAAATTGGTATTTTCAAGCAAGCTTTTAATTCTCTCTAACCTTTGCATTAGTTAGTGTTTTTCAAGTTTTCATTTCAATTCAAGCTTTAGCATAAAACTCAACCCAAACCAATGACTTAATGCTTTCTTAGAATAGATTAGTGTAATCAAGATTAACAAGAGATTAAGTAAAAATACCGACCGCCAATAATATCTATCCTCGAGAGACACGACTCGGGAAAACTTACCGCTCTACAATCGACTCCTTACTATTGCGGAGACAGTTTTTTAGAGTGCTAAGAAATCTTCGATCAAAGCTTGTAAAGTTTGATTTGCACATTTTTTGTACGTATTTTTGTTACCTTTTTGTGTCGTGTCTGCATATGTTTTGCTTGCATTTACGGGTATTAAGGAGTAGAATTGGTCTATTTTGTTAGTTTTAGGTTTTTGTAGCATTTGCGTAGTTTTTATTATGTTATCGTAGTTTTTCACTTGTTTTTATATTTTTGGCCGTAGAATAACCAAGCGAGACCCACGCATGTTTGGGGCATTCCATTCGACTTTCTATGGAATGGAAAAGCGAAGACAAGCAAGGGAACATAGCGCAAGCAAAGAACGACAACTGGCGGACGGCTGGAGCGAAAAACGAAAAAACCGAGCTGGGAGCAGCCATGTCAGTCGATCGACTGATCCAGCACAATCGACTGCTCGGCAGAAATTTTTGCCATTTGAGGATGAAGTAGTCGATCGACAGGGTTTCAGTCGATCGACTGAGTCGCAGAAAGATTTGTAATTTTTGGCCCATTTTTATGTTTTTGCCCCTGCGACTTGATATATATACCCCAACCCTTCTCACCACCAACCTTATCCTTCCCTGGTGGTTTTTGTATTTGTTCGATCTCCTCCAAGCTATTTTTACTATTCCATTGCTTTTTAAACTTGAAACCCTAGTTCATAATCTTTAGTTTAGTCTAATTAGTTCTAGATAGATTTTCATAACAAGTGTTGGAAAAGGTGACACTTCTTTCATTTGTGGTTATTTGTTGTGTTGAGGATTTGATTTATCCTTTGAAGGTTATAGCAAACTTGAATCTTTTGTGTTGAATGCAAAATTGGTAGTAATCTTTCTTTTTTATGTTGTGTTGTATTTGTAATGTTGTTATTGCTTTGGTGTTGGCTGTTTAATTTGTAGGTCTTGTTGTTTTTCTTGGCATTTCAATTTCTCACTTCCATCCTCTAGCTTTTATATTTCTTGTGCAAAAACTCCATTGTAGCATGATTGTGAAGCTTTTTACCCCTTTTAGCTAGCAAGCATTTGGTGTTTGAAAGTCATAAGGGGCTTTCCTCTTTGATAAATTTGACTTATTCACATTTAATGTACTTTGACTACTTCTAGTTTCAAAGCTTTTATTTTCCCTCAATTTCCTCCTTCAAGACTTGCAAGCTTTCTTAATTTAAGTGGTTTTAATTTATTTAAGTCTTTTAATTAGGGTTTAATTAGTTTCATTAAAATTAGTCATTTTCAAGCAAGCTTTTAATGTCATTAACTTTTACGTTAGTTAGTAATTTAAGGTTTTCATTTCAATTCAAGCATTAGCATAAAAAACTCAACCCAAACCAATGATTATTTCTTTCTTAGATTAGATTAGTTTAATTGAGATTAACAAGAGATTAAGTAAAAACACCTATCGCCAATAAAATCTATCCCGAGAGACACAACTCGGAAATAACTCACCGCTCTACAATCGACTCCGTACTATTGTGGAGACGATTTCTAAACTAGAGTGTTATGAAATCTTCGATCAAATTTTGGTGCCGTTGCCAGGGATAGATTAAGGCTAATGGTGTTCTTAATTACTCTCTTGTTATCTTAGTTAGTAGTTAGAATAGATTTTTGTTTTACGTTCGATGCCCATAATCCTTTGTTGAGTGTTGTGTATGCAAGATAGGCGATCGCCCGAGCGAACGATGACCAATTCATTCGAGAATCCAATGCCGCCCTCCCACACACACGACGATCAAAGGATGCCTCCGCCGCGAGTATCTTCTGGGCTCGCATCATCACCTCACGGTCCGCTAGATTGATCCGACCGGAGATGGAAAACTACCGAGCTAGTTTGCCATATGAAGACCCTTATATCCAAACTCCCGAATATCCAAATCCGTACACCACTCCTCCAATATATCGGGTCCCCTTGATTTATGATGACTCGTATGCTTCGAGCGGTCGAGAATGGGCCCACCCCTTTCGATTTTTCCAGCCCAAACCCTTCATATTCTCACCCGGCTTCACAATCCTATAACCCGGCATGGATCCGTATGTACCGACTCCTGATTCTTATGATCCGGGTTTTGACAACCCATATGCTCCACTCGCCCCGCCTTCTTCTTACCCAATTTTTGACTCGTATGCTCCACCAATCTATGACTCTTATTCTTCGAGCTATAACTTTTACAAGCCACCCAACTCCACCTTATCGCCTTCTTATTCTTCTCCAACACTTCAACCAATCGTGCCTCATCACTCATGGAAAGCTCGGTAAAGATAATCATGGGTTTTGATTCCCCATCTTCCAAATAAACGTACTGGAGATGGCTCGGAGGGTCTTGAGCTCTGGCTTCGGAGTAACGGCCGGTTCCACACTTGATATCTCAAATATCCCCATCACCCCCTCTGATTGAAATGTTAACCACTCGTCGTCCTCGACGAATTATCCACAACTTCCCCATAGGCCTCCTCAACCACTTCTTCTATCAGATCAATCATCGAATAATCGGCTTGAAAAGAGGAAGGGGGTACGACACCCAAGTCATGGATTAAAAAACTCACCGTGTCTCCCAAAACTGAGAATGACAACCTTCCATTCTTCATGTCTATCAAAGTGTTTGTGGTTTCCATGAATGGTGTCTTAGCAAGAATGTGTGCTCACGACTTTCGTTGCTCACTTCTCCAACGTACAAGATTACGAAATTCACAAGGACTATGAGACTTTTCACTTGCACAAATACATGTTCGACTATTTCCTTCAGGTATCGGATCGATCGGTCGGCCAATTGTAAATAGATCCTCGTTTCCTTGAGATCGCCTAACTCCAATTGTTTAAAGATGGAGTAGGGCATCAAATTTATCCCCGCGCCGAGGTCTAGAATCCCTCGTGTCTCCTTTCCATTCTCTAGAGTGATCTTGATTCAAAAGCTCCCCGGATCACCCTCGTTAGGTGGAAGAGGGTTACTATAGACGATACATGCCGCGTTCGTTATACACACCTTCTCATTGTCCTCGAACCGTCGCTTTTGGATGTCAACTCCTTGAAGAACTTCGTGTATGCGGGCGCGTTTCGGGTAATGTCGAGCAAAGGGAGGTTTATGTTAACCTTCGACAACATCTTGTACAATTCGAGGAATTGGGCATCTTGCTTCATTGGTCGGATACGACTTGGATATGGAATCGGAGGTCGGTACGGCATCGCGGCTCTGAGTAATCCCCCGGTAGCCTCGGTTTCCTTCATCTCACCACTTTAAGAAGATGTGGGTGGGATAGGAGCGTCTACGGGCTCGTCTGAATCTTGCATGGTCAAGCCTTCTTCAACTTGGAGCGAGGGCAAGGAGTCATCGTCGGGATGGGCAAATTCATTATCTACCACCTTGCCGTTTTGAAGAATAGTCACGGCTTGAGCTTGATCCGGTTGACTTGGTAGATTTCCTTTGTCACGGGCCCGTTTAAGTTCATTAACATTCGTCGCCACTTTCCCCACTTGTGTCTCCAAGCTCGCAAGCCGTTTGGTCAATTGTTGGATAGAACCCGAAAGTTCGGTCAAAATGGACTCCATGCTCGGTTGGCGTGATGTCGAATTGTCTTGAGGAGCCGGAAAGGAGGCTTGATGAGGCGGGAAAGGTGGTCGAGCAGTAAACAGGGCTTGAGGTCGTGGTTGTTTCACTTGTTGTGCCATTAGAGGCCCAGATTGGTTTTGAGCGTTTGTTATGTCCCTTCACCCGAAGTTAGGGTGGTTCCTCCACCCGGGGTTGTAAGTTTGGGAATACGGATTGTTGTGCCGTTGGCAACCACCTCGTTGGGCTTGGTTCGATTGTGGGGCTCGGTACCCTTGGATCGCGAATGCTTGCTCGTCGAACTCACCCGATTTCCCATAAACCATCGGGCACGTACTAGCTCCATGACCCACGATGTTGCACGTGGTGCATGTATCCATCGAACCCGAGTAGAGCTTGGTGAGGGAATCCACTTGTCTTTCGATATCGGAAATCTTAAGGGCCCACTCAGGCACATCCTTCATTGATACTTCTTTCACTTGCTCATTTCGCTCTAAACTACTCATCCGGTGATCATCGGCGGCCATATTCACAAAAATGTCATATAATTCCCTCGTCGAGTAGCAGGCAAGGTTCCCTCTGGTGTCATTGTTCTCCATGTATTTAGACACAAACGTCAAGCCATTGTGAAAAAATTGGTTCAATAAGTCATCGGTGAACCGATGATGAGAGCACTTGGTAAGATAGCTCTTGAAGTGCTCCCATGCCTCGTAGAAGGTCTCATTGATTGCTTGACGGAATGAGGCAATCTTTGCTTGGAATTCGGTCGTCTTGTCTTGGGAGTAGTACTCTTCGATGAACTCCTCAGTCACCATGTCGCAATTGGTGAGGGAATCGGCCGGTAATGTCATAAGCCAATCGACCGCCTTATCCTTCATCTTATACGGGAAGCACCGCATCTTGGTTTGATCGATATGGATCCTTTGGCGCAGAAAACTCGACACGGTATAGGAGAAGATCCAAAGAAAGTGGAGACCATCCTCGTGCAGTAGGCCATGAAAAGACGGGAGTCGGTTGAGATCAATCAGCCGCAACTCGTACTCGAGGGCCTCGGCGCTTAGTCGAATGCACGAGGAAAAGTCACCCATGTATGGTCTTGACACCTCCTTAATGCTACTTTTTGGTCCTCCATCGGGAGTGGAAAAAGGATGGCCACCCGGATCTTGCATGGCATATAGATTCTCATTGACGGTGGGCACCCGTGGAAGGTCTTAAGGATTCGGATTTCGGAATCGGGGCACGGACACGGTCGGATGTGGGAATCAAGGCTCTTGGATGTGAGGAGCGATGAAGTGTGGCCCTTGGTAATGTGGCCTCGGCACTTGGAATTGAGGTTGAAATTGATATGGCAGGCCATCGACGATCTGGCCTTGGTAATGTGGGCCGTGGAATTGTATTCCATGTGACGATGGGTCTGAGCACGGCGATACTTGGAGTTGTGGCTCGGGTGTCGGCACACGAGCACGGGATGGAGAATAAGGGCCATGAAATTGGCCGTTCGAGCTTTGGGGGTCTTGATTTGTGAAACCATTCCCCCCTTGGTCGAGCGGTATTCCGTACACGGGTTGAGAAACTTTTGGTGGCGGGCCGTGAGGTGATGATGTAGGCCCAGACGATGCTTGAGGTGGGGGTACCCCTTGATTGTCGTGAGTGTGGGCAGGCGACGTCAGATTCTCGAATGAGTTGGTCATCATTCTCTCTTCTATCACCGGGGGTAAAGGTTGAAAAGGTGGGGCGTCGAACGTGTCTTGATTTCTCGCGGCTCGTACGTCTCATCTCAACCTCTTGGGGTTGGGCAAAAGTGGAGTCAACTCTGGTCCAAGCGATCGCGTACCTTGCATACACAACACTCAACAAAGGATTACGGTTATCGAATGTAAAATTTTAATCTATTCTAACTACTAACTAAGATAACAAGAAGGTAATTAAGAATACCATTAGCCTTAATCTATCACCGGCAACGGCGTCAAGATTTGATCAAAGATTTCTCAACACTCTAGTTTAAGAAATCTTCTCCGCAATAGTACGGAGTCGATTGTAGGGCAGTAAGTTATTTCCGAGTCGTGTCTCTTGAGGATAGATGTTATCGGCAATCGGTGTTTTTACTTAATCTCTTGTTAATCTCGATTAAACTAATCTACTCTAAAAAAACATTAGTCATTTGGTTTGGGTTTGAGTTTTTAACACTAAAGCTTGAATTGAAATGAAATGAAAACTTGAAAACACCAATTAAGGCAAAAGCTAATGAATATTAAAGTTTGCTTGAAAGTGACTAAATTTTAATAAAAGTAATTAAACCCTATTTAAAAGCCTTAAATAAATTAAAAACCACTAAATTAAGGAAAGCTTGCAAGTTGAAGGAGAAAATGGAGGGAAAACCAAAGCTTTAAAATTGAAAGAAGTCAAAGAGCATTAAATAGGAAAATGTCAGATTTATCAAAGAGGTAAGTCTCATACATCTTTCAAATACCAAATATTTGTTTAGACAAAAGGAGTAAAAAGCTTCAAGATGAATGCTTCAATGGAGTTTTGCACAAAGAAGAGTACAAGCTAGAAAATAAAAATGATGATTTGAAAAGCAATGAGAAACAACACAGGTTAAAATGTAATAACCAACTCAAAAGCAATCACAACATCACAAGAAAAACACACAATATAAAGGGGAAAGATTACTACCAAGTTTGTATTCCAAAAAGAGCTTCAAGTTTAGCTTACAATCTTCAAAAGATAAAGAAAACTTCACCAAAATAACTTCAACACGAGATGAAAATTCTACCTTCTCCAACTACTAGCTATGAAAATCTAAACCTAACTAAACTATTCTAAGGATTATGCTAGGGTTTCAAAGTTTAAAAGGCAATGGAATAGTGAAAATGGCTTGGAGGAGATTGAAAAAGTTCAAAATCAACCAAGGAGGATATAAGGTTGTTAGGGAATAGGCTAGGATATATATATAAAGTCGTAGGGGCAAAGTTGTCCAAACAAGTCAAAATTACAAAATTTCCTGGTTCGCAGTCGATCGACTAGCAGTCGATCAACTGAAACCCTGTCGATCGACTTCTTCATCTACAAATGGCCTAGCTTCTTTCGAGAAGTCAATTTGGGCTGGGTCGGTCAATCGACTGGACTAGCAGTCGATCGACTGCATGCCAGTCGATCAACTGGCAAAGCTGCTCTAGGATCGGTTTTCTCGTTTTCCATTCCAGACGTCCGCCGGTTGTCGTTCTTTGTTCGCGCTATGTTCCCTTGCTTGTCTTCACTTGTCCATTCCATAGCGAGTCAAATGGAATGCCTTGAGCGTGCCCGGGTCCTGCTTGGTCATTCTACGGCCAAAAATATAAAAACGAGTGAAAAACTACAAAAACATAATAAAAACTGCGCAAACGCCAAAAAAACCTAAAACTAGCAAAATAAGCCCAATCGACTCCTAATACCCATAAATGCAAGCAAACACATGCAAACGCGACACAAAAATTTAACAAAAACATGTGCAAAAACGTGTAAATCAGGTATCAAGCCACCAAGGACTTATTTTCCCTCTTTTCTTTTCCGAGTTGTTTGAATCCTCCTTGTTCAATCTTTTTTTGTCACCATGAGCACTCCTTTAGACAATCTGACTGCCATTAACACCGCGGCTCAAGTTCCACTTAAACTCATGTTCACGAATTATAGTGAGTAGCATTTTCTTTGTAGACCCTATTAATTAGGTATGATCTCTTTGGTTATTTAGATGAAACTAACCCGTGTCATTCAGCGACCATCGCCGAAGGGACCACAAACACAGTCAATCTAAAACTCCCTTTAAATTTATCACGATAAACTAATCCTCAGCACCATCATCGGCACGATAAGTCCAACAATCATTCCCTTTATCGCCTCTGCCAAAACACCTCAGAATACGTAGATGACTTTGGCAAATACTTACGGGAAAGCATCCTATGGTCACATTATGGCCTTTAAAAACTGCCTTTAGAACATGGTAAAGAGGATCTAAATCATCACTGAGTTTATGCATGAGATTAAAACAACAGATGAACTCGCACTTCTAGGCAATTTTGTTGATCCAGAAGATCTTCTTCTTAAGGTTCTCAATGGCCTTGACGACCAGTACAAGAAGCTGACACACGCTATTCAAGCTCGTGATTCATCCATCTCTTTTGACTAACTTCACAAAAATATTCTTAGCCTTGAAGCGCAACTCGCACTAGATAAGTACCACCTACTCCTTCCCTGGCCTCTACATTCACGGTTGGCCGTGGTCACTAGAGCCCCCACTCCGTCCAACCACCAGGCAATCCCCATAAAACCACTAGTCATGGCTAGAATCAATGCTCTCATTCTGGTACGTTCCCAAAGCCCTACCTTGGACGCTTCTAACTTTGCGAGGAGACTGGACACTCTGTAAAATGTTGCCCGAACTTTTGCTCCTCTCCTTGTGATCCACTAACTTCTTCCCCACGCCAAGCATATGACGCACCACATGCTCACACCGCAAGCCATACTATTACATCCCCTTCTGTTTATAATTGATCATTGGTTATGGAGCATCTCATCACATTACCTCTAACTTGGTCAACATGTCGTTACACTCTCCGTATTACGAGGGTTCAAATGATGTGGTGATTTATAACGATTACGGTTTACCTATTACTCATATTGGGAAATTACTTTCTTCTACTTCATTGAAACTTACTAATAATTTATGTGTTCCTTCGATGAAAAAGAATATCATTTCAGTGTTTCAATTATGTGGTAATAATAATGTTAACGTTATGTTATCTGCCTCTGGTTTTCAAGTGTAGGATCTTTGTACGGGAGTCATCCTCCTCAGCGGTCTACATACACATGGAGTTTACTATTGGTCGGTGTTGGAGCGTCCCACCACCCTCACGATAACAACCTCTCAAGTCAATCTATGGAATTTCTGACTTGGTCATCCTTCTCTTAAAATTCTGAGTCATTTAGCATCTACCAGTAGTTGATCTTCGTGTCCCCATTCGCATTTTTATTGTATTTCACGTAAGATTAATAAGATTCACAAGATACCTTTCTACGAGTCTAGTTTGTCATCGTCTGCTCCTTTGATCTTATTTTTTTGGATGTCTAGACATCACTGGTTTTATCCACTAATGGTTATAAACATTATATTTTATTTGTTATTCATTTCACCAAGTATATTTGGGGTTTTCCTCTAAAACGTAAGTTCATTGTGCTTGATACTTTCATTCACTCTAAATCATTAGTTGAAAATTCCTTCAAATTAAATATGACTCTTTACTCACACAACGGGGGCGATTTTATTGCCTTGCGACCATTTCCCTTGAGTTCAGGCATCTCACATCCTACTTCTCCTCCATATACCCTTGAACACAATGGATTTTCCAAGCGTAGGCCTCGTCATGTTGTTGAAATTGCTCTCACTTGTTTTAATTTATTACTATATTTTTATGTGTTCATACCGAGTAAAGTTAAATAATTAATAAATAAGAATTATAATTATGCTTATAGTATTTATTTCTTGTGATTATAATAATTAGAAAAATAAACTAAATTTTATTTTAGTTGTGTCCTGAACGCATATCGAATATCATATCAAAATAATAAGCTTGCTTCAATTTTTTCTAATATGTTTTGAATATTTAAAATCGAACTATACTAACTATTTTAGTAGTGTTTTGGATGCATACCAAGTAATAAGTTGGGTTTTCCTATTTAGTTTTTCTATTTCAATGAAATTATTTTTGCAAATATAGAATAAATTAATAGAAAAACAAACTAAATATGAAAATTCAAACCAAACAATTTGATATGCGTCCAAAATACTATTAAAACAGTTTGTTTAGTTTGATTTTTTTCCGAAAAATTTCTTTACTGAAATATTAAAAATAAATTGGAAAAAACTGAACTGAATTTATTATTTTGATATGGTATTTGATACGCTCCAAAACACTGCCAAAATGATAAGTTTAGTTTTATTATTTTCTAATTATAATATTAATAGAAAAATAAATATTTTAATCATAAAATAAATACATAAAATAAGTAATTTTAGTAATTATAACATAAGTACTGTAATGCTTATTTTATAATTATTAGATTTTAATAGGTAATGAATATATAAAATGTACCAATAAATAATAAAAAGAACTATTTTCATGAAGTGTAAAAAATGTTGGATTATATGGTAAAAGGCAAAAAAACGCCCAAGACCCTTCACCCACGCCCAGGCTTGGCCTCACCGAGCCACCTTGAGCCAAGGTCGAGCCACCTTGAGCCAAATCAAGCTAAAATGTCCAAAATGCCCAATTTGGCCCATTTAACTCCATTTAAACCCAATTAAAACTAGTATAAAGAGGAGACAACTCTCATTTTGTAAGACACCTCTCATCTTCTCCCAACCCAAGCATGGGTTTGGGATTAATTTCTCTCTCTAGTTTTTAAGATCTAATTTCTCTCTCTTAGGTTTTTAGATTTAATCTCAAGCTTTGATGTAATTTCTTTTCTAGATTTAGATTTACTTTCATGCTTGGCCTTGGTTTGTAAGCCTAAGAAGAATCCAAATACTCCTTTGGATTGTTACTTTTGATGCAATTTAATTCAAGCTTGCTACTCTTTCCATTAATTCAAGTAAGTTCCCTTTCAATTTCATGTTTTATGCTTTATTTCCATGCTTTGTTCTTCATTTCCATGCTTGTTCTTCATGTTATGCTTTTTCTCTTAGCTACTTGATTTTATGATGAAACATGTGAATTGACTATGGATTCTAGTTGAGTGACACACCTAGGCTATAGATCGGGTCCTTGATCGTCACGATTTTGAGTTTTTCCTATGCTTTATTTTGATTCTTATTTTTGTGCTTTGTTTCATGCTTAATCTTAGATCTACTCTTTGTTGCTTGTTATTTTCCTTAAAGTTTTGAACTTTCTTGTTAATTTCCATTGCTTTATCCATCCATGCTTTCAATTTTAGTTAATTTTATTTATTTGAGTTTTTATGCATTGTTGTACCTTGTGCTTGCATGCTTGTACTCGGTGAAACATTGCATTTTCTTGCTTATTTTCATTATTGCTTTGCATTTTCAATTAAGGCACACGACCGAGGTATTCTACCCACTTGCATTTCAATTCCTAGGATAGTTTAGCTATTTTAATTGCTTTATTTTCATTTTCTTTTTATTTTCCGAGCTTGAAACACATTGAAGCCTTCAATCGAATCGATTTTCGATAATACCAAGCCAAGAACCCGTTGAATATATTTCAACACCACGAAAACTATGAAAACAGTGACATATATTTCAATTCGTTAATTTTCAAAAGAGAAAGACCGAAAAAAGATTTGAAAAAAAAAAATCTTGGGACCATCTTGTTTATTTTCACACATTTTCAGTTATTATTTGCGTTTTTCTTTCCAAACTTGCACAATTTACTGACCGGAGAGTTGTGGATTCGGGTCTAAACTTAATTCCCCAAATTGAATGAAAAATTAAAGAAATATATATTAAACTCCATGAACTATTTAAATTTTTACAATTTATTTAAACATTTTTTTTGTTACACTTTATCACATAAATTATGAGATTTTCGTACTTTATCTTATATGGACAATTTTATCCCTAAAAATTTTGGTAAAAATTACACTAACCCCCTACACTATGTGTTTTTTTTTTTTGTTTTTTTTTTTTTGCCTTTTACCATATAATCCAACATTTTTTACACTTCATGAAAATAGTTCTTTTTATTATTTATTGGTACATTTTATATATTCATTACCTATTAAAATCTAATAATTATAAAATAAGCATTACAGTACTTATGTTATAATTACTAAAATTACTTATTTTATGTATTTATTTTATGATTAAAATATTTATTTTTCTATTAATATTATAATTAGAAAATAATAAAACTAAAACTTATCATTTTGGCAGTGTTTTGGAGCGTATCAAATACCATATCAAAATAATAAATTCAGTTCAGTTTTTTCCAATTTATTTTTAATATTTCAGTAAAGAAATTTTTCGGAAAAAAATCAAACTAAACAAACTGTTTTAATAGTATTTTGGACGCATATCAAATTGTTTGGTTTGAATTTTCATATTTAGTTTGTTTTTCTATTAATTTATTCTATATTTGCAAAAATAATTTCATTGAAATAGAAAAACTAAATAGGAAAACCCAACTTATTACTTGGTATGCATCCAAAACACTACTAAAATAGTTAGTATAGTTCGATTTTAAATATTCAAAACATATTAGAAAAAATTGAAGCAAGCTTATTATTTTGATATGATATTCGATATGCGTTCAGGACACAACTAAAATAAAATTTAGTTTATTTTTCTAATTATTATAATCACAAGAAATAAATACTATAAGCATAATTATAATTCTTATTTATTAATTATTTAACTTTACTCGGTATGAACACATAAAAATATAGTAATAAATTAAAACAAGTGAGAGCAATTTCAACAACATGACGAGGCCTACGCTTGGAAAATCCATTGTGTTCAAGGGTATATGGAGGAGAAGTAGGATGTGAGATGCCTGAACTCAAGGGAAATGGTCGCAAGGCAATAAAATCGCCCCCGTTGTGTGAGTAAAGAGTCATATTTAATTTGAAGGAATTTTCAACTAATGATTTAGAGTGAATGAAAGTATCAAGCACAATGAACTTTACGTTTTAGAGGAAAACCCCAAATATACTTGGTGAAATGAATAACAAATAAAATATAATGTTTATAACCATTAGTGGATAAAACCAGTGATGTCTAGACATCCAAAAAAATAAGATCAAAGGAGCAGACGATGACAAACTAGACTCGTAGAAAGG
>BMAC01000557.1:171251-263669 GCA_014905375.1 Phtheirospermum japonicum
TCTTGGGCTTTGATATTTTAAAGCTTCATTTGATAGGTGAATTAAGGTGAGAAATCAAGCTAAGGCATGGAGACCAAGGCTCTAGCCTAGAGTTGCCTAAATACATGATTAAACTAAACCTCCAATTAATTGAAACCATTTAACCCAAATAAACATAAAATTGACAAGAAACATGTAAAACAACAAAACTAGAAAAACAACTTAAAAACCTAAATTAAACGACATAAAAACCGTTAAAACCACAATAAAATCCTAATTAAAAATACGAGAAAAACACAACAATTACATGCAAAACAGTCACCGCTAGATATTAATTCATAATATTTTTAACTTGTGTGTGTAATTCGCGTTGGTCTAATAAAAAAATTTTGTACTTTGCTTGTTTGTGTGACATACTAACCTAATATCTATCTAATCTAATATGTTACTTTTACTATATATATTAAATAATTATATTTTTCAAATTTAATAAAGTCGCGATCATACTTTTAATAATATACTGAATTTCTTAATAATAATAATAATAATTAATAATATTATTATTATTATTATAACTTTCAAATAATATGGATAAAGTAATAAAAAGAAAAAAAAGAATGCAATCTTAATTCTTATACACGCCAAAAAAAAAAAGTAAAGTAAAGTAAAAAATAGCAATCATAATTCCTTAATTCCTTAATAAAACCAATACATGCAAAAAAAATGTAGGAAACTTAATTTTATATTTTTATTATATCTATTTTCTAATTAATTTGGTTACTTATGTGTCATCCAACCTAATATCTACCTAACTAAATATTATTATGTCCACTAAAATTCTAATCAGAATAATATTAAATCCAATATTCTCCTTTTATTTTATTTATTTTATAAATAATCTGGTTGTTTATGTCATTTAAATCTAATATCTACCTAATTTAAAATATTTTCTAAATAATTTGATTGGTTATGTCTCATTCAAGTCTAAAATCTACATAGTTTGATATTTTCTCCTTATCGCGATTATCCTAATAATAATAATAAATAAATTTAATATTTTTTTTATATTTATTATATAGATAATTCGGTTATTTGTGTGTCATCTGAGCTAAATATCTACCTAATTTAATATATTTTCTAAATATCTACCTTCTATATCTCATTTCATCTATATAATGAATGAAAAGATCTCTATGCATATGAAGTTTGGCAAACACTCAAATATGACGGTCACACGAAACCTCTATGGTGTGACGGATCCCTAACCCGGATCCACTCCCAAGAAAATTGGATCACACATAAAAGGTTCAAAAAAAAATATTGGCCAGTTTCCTATCTTTCTTCCCTTTTCTCCTTTCTCTCCCCCACCGCCAACCCTAGAAAAAAGATCAGCCATGCCTCATCAGCGATTTCGATCTGAAAAGCCCGAAGAACAGGGAATAAATTCCCCCTCCCTTTCGTCATATCCCCATCAATTTCAACCGTAATTGAGCTAGAGGGGCCCACCTAGGGAGTGCTGAAAAATCACTGGTGGGGAACCTGGGGCCACCACGTGGCGACGGTGGTGTCTGACTTCTGGAAGCGGTGCAAGTTTTAACCGATTTGAATCTGTCAATCAAGAAGGCTTACATTTCTTCCGATGGCCGGTGGTTCATGGATGGTGTGTATTGTATTGTTACTAATTTTAATTTTTAATTTTTTGTCGCTGCCCCTAATTCTGTAGTTTTAATTTCTTTTAAATATGCAGTTCTTCACGTGACAGATTTGAACGGTAACAAATTGACCGATGAGAGCGTCTTTGAGTTTTATCGAGCTAGTAATTAAAATAAATAAGAAATCTTGAAATTATTTTAAATCATGTTGGTGTTATTAATTAACAATATATCTGTCCTTAGAATTGCAGTCACTCGAGACAACTCACTACGGGATCTCTGACCGCTCGTCGTTAAGCGTCAAATTAAATATTTATTTTTCCTCAGCTTCTCTCTACCAACTAATAGTAGCGATAAGTAAGGGTCGATCCCACGAGGAGTGTGGTTAAATTGTGATGATTCGTATTTTACTTAAATAAATAAACGGGGTGAGAATTGTAAAATAATCTAAGAGAACAAAATAAATAACTAAAGAATTTAAATAACGAAACAAATAAATTAAGCTCCCAGTCCTAGTTCCGTTTCCACCCTCGTTCAATTCATTTAACCAATTACAATATAAAATCCACTCATCATATGAAACTAAAAACCCTAAGTAACAATAAGCTCTGCTACTCGAATTTGCCCTTACCGTGTATTTAATTAAAACAAGCTCTTTAATTAACTCTAATTAATGAATAACCTAGAATAAGCTCTCTAGATTTAATCCACCAACAGAATTAAGAATCAGGCAAATAGGTTGATCTAAGCAATAAACACATAAGCTCGGTTTATTTAACCTATGTTGTGTTACCCCTAATGATACGAGACCATTAGTTGCTTCAGAGAAATTAAAACTACGACAATTACACGGGAAGCAGTCCTCTTTCAGCAATTGATAACCAAATCCCTAATCTAGGTGGCCAATCCAAACCAAGAATTCAGCAATTATGTCATGAAATAAGCAATCATGATATGTAAACAAGATAACACAAGCAATCTCATATGAAGAATGAAATAAATACGCATAAATTAATTAAACATAATCTCACGAGGGTTTCAACATCCCTAGGACTAGATAAAACAATCTACCCACTCATGGAGTTCATAGAATAACAGAAAAATAGAGAAATAAATCATTGTTCTAAGATATGGAAGAGATAAGAAAGCTTAGATCTTGGATTGTTGGTCTTGGATCTTCAAGCTCTTGTTTATTGGGTGATTTGGGGTCCCCTCTTCAAGCCTTGGAACCCTAGGGTTGTGTCTCAGTCCCATTTTGACGAGTTTGGGTCGAGTTTATATAGAAATCCTATTTCTTGCCGCCCAAGATTCTCCCTAAAATAATCCTGCCGAGTCGGCGTCGACGGAGCGTCGACTGACGCGAACCAGCCCTCGGCGTCGACGCGCATCACCCGCCTGCGTTGACCTGCATGGGCGTCGACTGACGCCCTTCCCAGTGACGCTTCAGAACATGAGCGTCGACTGACGCCCTTCCAATCGATGCTTCAGAACATGAGCGTCGACATAGCGTCGACTGACGCGGTTCCCATCGACGCTTCAGACATGAGCGTCAACATAGCGTCGACATGGCGTCGACTGACGCGAGCCAGCCTTCGGCGTCACACCGCACATCGCGTCAACTGACACGGTCCATCCTCGGCATCGACGCTACCTCCCTGATTCGTCGGTTTCCTCTCGTCGTTTAGTTGATCCTTGTCTCTCAACTTTCTTGTAAGACCTCATTCACTTGTTATAGCACCAAATACTGCAAAATAGAGAAGAAATATACAATTGGTGCTCCTCCATTCATAATAGTAAATACGCGGGAAATAAACATATATGAGAATATTAAGCACATAAAAACATAGAGATTAAACCATTAATTAAAGCACAATTTCTCGCCTATCAATCTCAAAAAGCTCTGCCGGCCTAATAGCCCTAGAAATAATCGGCACCGACCGATTCAAACTCCTATCCGAGATTTTCGTCGTGCTAACTAATTAAAACTTCAACATGGTCGATGAAAAAATGTGGACCTACAATAGTCGAATCACATTCTTACTTTACCTCCCGGACAAGGAATCAGGCTCCTCAATCGACGACCCGCATAAATTAGACGCGATTGAGGTGACTTAAGAAATGTGCTTAAAGGGGACAACAACGATGACCAGAGCACCAAAACCTCCGTCTCGTTATCCGTTATACACGCGGAGAGACGACTGCACTAGATGATGTTTGCCGATTGGGATTATGAACGGGACCCGATCATCGAGACGTGAGATGTCGATTCGCTTGTTGTTTCGGTTTAAGATTATTTCCAGAGGGGCTATTCGTTGGTGAACATTCAATTCAACGATCGGATTGACCTTATGTATGACGTGGTGGTAGGGATGGGGGGTTTGGTGGCCGGGGTGGTAAAGATGGCAGTTTTGGTGGTTGAGGTGATTGGGATAGGGTGGGCATGGTCCGAGTGATTGATTCAACAGTGTAGATGCACTTGGACGTGGACGTGGGCGTGGACATGTTGATGGTAATAACAAAATGGACAGCCCGGATAGAAGTAGGGGCAGGAGTTACAGCCCGAGTCCAGATAGAGTTCGAACGTGGGATTATAGCCAGAGCCGGAGTAGGAGTTATAGTAGGAGCAAAAGCTGGTCGAGGAGCCAGAGCCCAAGGCGGGACCAGATCCGGAGCAGGAGCCGAAGCTATGAGAGATATGATAGAAAGCCGCGCAAGTCAAAGTTTGATGTGATGGAGGTTCTGACGCCGAATGTTAAACTGGTTGCTTCTGAGTTAGCCGAGCAGGTCCCGGTGGCTGTTGCTGGATCTGACCACCCGATTAACATTCCGTTGCATCCGTAGATAGAAATATTATGTCAATGTTTTTTATAACTATTGTGGTTGGTGTCTAGAGGGAGCTATGGAATGTTGCCTGTAGACATGTTGAACCGGTTAATAATCGGCTGTTAAATTAACTGGTTCAACACTAACCGTAACCTAACCAACAAATAACCGGTTAAGGTTACAGTTAAACCGGTTAACCGAACAGGAAATTAATTGGAAAACCGGTGATTAACCGCCGGTTTTATTATTTTTTTTTAAAAAAGGAAAGCAGTCGATCGACTGCTGGATTGACTGAAGGACAGAGACTCTAGGTTTTGCGAAGGGCAGTCGATCGATTGAAACTCTCTCGATCGACAGAAAAGAAGCCGATCGTTTTTTTGTTTTGTTTTTTGAAAAAAATAAGTTAGGACTTGATTTTAATTCTAATATTAGAAGTTAAAATTAAATTTTTACTTTTAATATTAGAATTAAATTGCCTATGTATCCTCGAAAAGGAATCAAAGTCCACGTAGTTTGATTTTTTTTTTTAAATAAATTTTTTAAAAAAGGACTTGATTTTAATTCTAATATTAGAAGTTAAAATTAAATTTTAAGTTTTAATATTAGAATTAACTTGCCTTCGTATCCTTGTAAAGGAATCAAAGTCCACGTAGTTCTTATACTTACCTCACTTACCTACTTACTATTTGTTGTTGTCGTTGCTTCCCCAAGGGGTATCGTAAAAGATGCTCTCTTCATTTCATCCAATTCCATTTCTTGTTCTCGTTTCTTGCCTTTGACCCAATCATTCATCAACATTTGATTTTCAAGATTTTTGGGTAACAACACCGACCGGCGTTTATCTAAAACAAAGCCTCCCATGATGAAGGCCTGTTCAACAGAAACTGTTGAAACAGGCACGACGAGAACCTCCTTGGCAATCCTAGAGAGTGTAGGAAAAATACTGGCCATTTTCGACCAAAGCTGCACAAGATCGTTAGTAATACCATCAGGATTTTTTGGAACCGAACTCGGTTCAAAATCCCCTAAATAACTATCTAATTCCATTGATCGACTAGCACTAGACCGTTGCCGTTTTCACTTAGTATCCTCAAGCAACCTCGTAAATGGGGCTAGAGCTTGTGGGGGAAGGGGAAGGGGACACATTAACATCACTGGAAGACTCATTGTAATCATTAAAAAGTAGAATTAAAGATTAGTGTGCTTGGTGAGAAACACTAAGAGGTTTAGGAATTTCAATATTTGAAGCTTCTGAAAAAGGTCCTAATGCATCGTAATAAACTGTAAGTAAATCTTGTAGACCCTCCATCCGATAATCCGAGTCTAAAATATTTGCAATCAAAAAAACGTCGGGAATGTACAGAAAGTATTTGACCCATTTACTCAACATAATAGCAATACATTCACCTAATTCAGAATTATCGAGTAAAGCAGTACTAACAAGTACAATTTGAATACATTGATCAACAAGTAGTGTGGAAGTAGGATAATAAATACAGGATAAAGTCACGGTGGCGTCATTAAAAGTTTTTAAAAGGGACATCATATTATAATAATCATCCCACATATGCGAAAACAAAATGAAATCGACATCTTGATTATTTAAAAATACACACAATGTATCTCTATATTCAAAAGAATCATTAAGCAATTTATAAGTAGAGTTCCAACGATTTGGCATATCAATTGCAAAAATTTTTTGGATGCAAATCATTGGTTTGGCAATATTTTCGCCATTTTTTTAACTGAATCATTTTTACGTAGATAATATATCGCACTCCTAATCGGTTTAATTTTAGATTTAAAAAGATTTAAACCATCTTGAACACATAAATTCAAAATATGACAAATGCATCAAACATGAAAAAATTTACCGCCAATAGCGGGTTGACAAAAAGCTTTTAACATATCTAAACTAACCGTATTAGCGGCGGCATTATCAAATGAAATTGAGAAAATTTTGTTACCTAAATGATACTTGGACAAAACAGTGGCTATTTTGCGCGAAATATTCACCGCGGTATGCTGAATACCAAACTCTCTATATGCAATTAATTTTTTTGCAAAGTCCAAAAATTATCAATCCAATGGCAAGTAATTCCCATATAATTATGATTATGAAAGGAACTCATCTAAATATCCGAACATATAGAGACACTATGAGACAAACTTTCAAATATTGAAATTAAATTCAACTTATACTCACCAGCCATTTTTTCAACATCGCGAGTCAATTTATTTTGTGAAATCCTAGTGCTAGATGGATTAAATTCACCCCTAGTATAATCTTCATAATTATTACTAGGCGCATGATTAAGGAAGACCCAAAACGGAAATAAACTTTGCAAGAAACTTTCTATGACCACTTTCGTTATATTGAAATAAACTAGAAAAACTCGTACATTGGAAGCTGGTCCCGATGCCAATGGTAGACAAAGATGAGAAGTTTAGTTGTGGTTGAGAGCTTTCCAGGTCGTATTTATAGGGATGCTTCTTCTCCATGTGGTATTTGAGCGACCATAGCCTCTATTATTTTTAGAACCAAAGGCGTAATGAGTCCAGCAATAATCGCGTTGCGCTCGAGATTCGCCGTTGATCGTCTTTCTTATGAAATGCAATTGGAAGATAGGGGATTGAGATTCCCTTGGTTTTGATTGAGGCGGTGGCATATCACCCACCGCTTCCTCCTCATCTTCATCCAAATTGACGGCGGTCGGCGGTTCAGATTCGTCGGAGCTAAGTAATTCCTCTTGAAAATTGGTTTGAGGTTGCGAACCGAAGTTGATTTGATTATATAGGTTCTCAACTTCTTCCGCCATAATCTCGTCGAAAACATAATCTCCGACAACGGACAAAGATTCTCGTCGAGATCCTCAACCTCGACGAGAAGAGGTTGGAGTGTTGGTATTGACATTACGAGAAGAGCTTGTCATAGTAAAATTAATCAAAAAAGAATTAAGAAGAATAAGAATATTATTGATATTATTTTTTGCACAAATTTGCAACTTGACTTGAAACTTGAAAATATAAGAGAAGAAGAAGAAGAAGTAGTAGAGATGAATTGGTGTGAGTATTGGTGTTGGAGAGTGAGGTATTTATAGGTGTCAAAATCTATTAAAAAATAAAAATAAAATAAAAAAAGTAGTCGTTAAACCGGTCTGGTTAACCGGCGGTCTAACCGGTTAACCGCCAACGGCTACTTTTTTTTTAATTTCAGCCATTGATCTTAAATGGCTAGTTGATCTCAGCCGTTGATTTTTTGCGAAGGGCAGTCGATCGACTGAACCTCTGTCAATCGACAGGCTATCGATCGACAGAAAAGCAGCCGATCATTTTTTTTAAATCTGATTAACCGATGGTTACGGTTAATCGGTCCGATTAACCGTAACCTAACAGCCCGTTGACGATTACGGTTTTAACCATGACCACCAGTCAACGGTTAACCGTAACCGGTCAATCGGTTATTAACCGTCGGTTAACCGAAACTGGTTCAATACCTCTAGCTGCCTGCACTCTACAAGTTATTATCATTTTGCTGCTATTATTGCCTTGGGGTATTAATATGTATATCTCCTTATTATATTTGTCAGGTTTTAAATTACTTTAGATATATTTTATCTGGTCTGCGTGCATTGTTGATTGGGAAATTATTAGCTCAGTAAGACTTGTTTGGGACGTACCACTGCTTACTGCCCACAAGCCTCATTTTGTTGTAATATTTTAATTTTGTTTGGAGCACTTGGGAATTATTGTATTTTGGTCATTGATCGCTTTGCCAAAGCCCACAAACCTCATTTTGTTGCAATATTTTATTTTTGTTTAGAGCACTTGGGAATTATTGTATTTTGGTCATTGATCACTTTGCCAAAGTGAAACTTAAAAGTGCAAAAGTGACACGTTTAGATCCAAGAGTGACACTAATTGTGATAAAATTTTGAGCAATGCACTTTTATATATGTTTTATTTAAAGTATGGAACGTTAATATTTAGTTTGATTGTAATTTTATTAGTTTATATAGAAGATGAAGTATATTTGAAGCAAAAAGTAACACTTTTAGAGTCAAAAGTGACACTAATAATGGAAAAAGTGACAGTGTTAAATTTTTAATTAAATGTTTTATTACAATATGATATGTAAAAGTAACTGTTTTTAGTGTAAAAGTGACATTAATATTTAGTTTGATTGTAATGTTATTGGTTTATATAGAAGATAAAATATATTTGAAACAAAAAGTGACACTTTTAGAGCCAAAAGTGACACTAATAATAGAAAAAATGACAGTGTTATATTTTCAATTAAATATTTTATTACAATATGATATGTAAAAGTAATTATTTTTAGTGTAAAAGTGACACTGTTATCTACTAAGTTAAATGTTTGATTATAATATAATATGTAAAAAATGACACTTTTAACTGTTAAAGTGACCGTATTAATTGAAAAAGTGACAATGTTATATTTTAAGTAAAAAGTTTGATCACAATATAATATGTTCTAAAAGTGACATTTTTAGTTTAAAATAATTGAAAATGTGACACTTTTAGTATAAAATTAACAATATTTATATTTTAAATTACAGTGGAAAAAGTGACGCACTTAAGTGCAGAAGTGACAATTTTTCATGTGAAAGTAACAGTTTTCTAGAATTTCACACTATCCAAAGTTATTCGACAAAGTAATAGTTTATATTTTCAATGGCTAGTTTTCCAATCATCTTTCACCATATATGTACAAAAAGATATAACAAAAAGAAACATATATCCAAATAACCTGACTAAATAATAATTCTAACTCATTCATATAATTATAACAATTTCATAGTCTCAATTTCCTCACAATACAATGTATATAATTATAATAATTCTCCTTAAAATCTGACAATTTATCGGACTGAAGCTCTTTCGAGTACTTATTCAGCATCTCGGCCAATCGTGTGGTACCATCATCTCATTAGCATCATCATACTCATCAAACTTCCCCTGCAAGAGGATTTTCCTCAATGACTCTTTAGCATAACCGAGAATATGCATGAAAGTCGTCATCGCCTGGGCAACTGAGGTCAAATGCTCGGCATTTTGTTCACTTCTTCGAGGTTAGCCGAGAGCTTGGAATTTATCTTCTTAATAGTCTCAGGCAAACATTTTGATTATAAGCATGGCCTGGATCTTCACCAGCTTTTCGGTCAAAGCAGGAATTCCCACCATCGATTTGCTTATCTTTGAGAGCTGGGGATGGGTTTCGAAAAGCCTAGCCTCCTCGGCCCGGGCTTCTTCATATGACTCGTCACCGATACGGTTCCTCATGCTGGCATAACCGAGCCCGACCCACAAGGTCACTCTTGGTAGCAAGTTGTTTTTCTTCATAATCTGGTCCAGGCATTTTCACAAACCCTTTGCGAGCATAACATAAACGTTCAATAAACACTTTGGAAAGAAAAAATATCCCACGAAATTTGTGCACGAATGCAATTTGATAGTTGAAAATGCTAATTTGATCGCAAAAAAATAAAAATAAAAAAACACTCAAATGGTGAGAACTTTAAATTGCGAGAAGTAACTTCAGGCTGCGACTTGGGGTGTTTTATCAAGATCAATCAATTCATAAATCTTGAAAAAAATAGAGATAGGAAAAGTAATCAATTTATCAAGCTCACTCCAGTGAAAGATGGCAGTGTGAATTGGGCGAGACGAAGGCGAGGGTGGCAGCAGAGAGACTCAAGCGCAGGCTGTGTTGGGCTTCTGGCCACCTTCACAGAATTATGAGAATGAAAAAGAAAGGAAGCGGAATTAATTGCTATGATTTTTTCTTCTTTTTATATAGATCTGATTTGCATGGACGGATCTGGGTATGGGGCAGATTTGGGCTCCGTCACATGAAAGAGGATCCGTGTGGCCGTCACACAAAAGACTTGCTCATGAAGTTTCGGGTTGACGTATAATTTTCTGTTAGTTCGGATGTTTACTTGACGAATTTTGCAGGTTTGGAGACTTACTAAAATATAGGAATTCTAATATCTACCTAAGTTAATATGTTTCCTTTTATATTTTGCCTAACTATATCTTTTTCTTTTATTATATTTTGCCTCTATATTTTCTTTTTATTATATTTTTCTTATTCAATATTTTCTAATATTTTTTCTAATATAAATATATAAAAAAATTATATAATTAAAAGAAGATCTAAATTGGTTATCTTAATTAAATGATATATTACTTATAGTGTTAATTATAAAAACAAAATTAATCATGAAAATAATTTAAATATATTGTATTTATAATAAAAGTCCAAATATATTAGAATTTCAAGTATAAAATGTAAGTAAATTACGAGTTATTTGTAATCATTTAAATATTTAACTAAATATTATTAACGAATTTATTTTAAACATAAATAATATAAAATTATATAATAATAATTAATAAATATTGATTAGACACCAGTACAACACGACAAGTTGAGAATATGACAACTTGTGAAGTTTTCTAAGTATGTAACTAAATATTATTAACGAATTAATCTAAACATAAAATATAAAAAATTTAATTATAATAATTACTTAATAGAGATTAGACGGGTTGAGAATGTGACAACTTTTAAACCTTTTTAAGTATGTAAATAAAATTATTAACGAATATAATCTAAACATCAGAATACAAAAATATTTAACAATGAAACAATAGTTAATAAATATTAGTAATTAGACATTGGTACAAAGCACAAGTTGAGAATACGTTATTTTTTATATTTTTAATTTTTAAATTTAAAAATTCTGTAATTATCAAAAATATTTTTTTTAAATTTATCTTTTAATAAATCTCGTATAACCCAAGTCGGCTTACAAAGTTGATCATGAGAGCGATACCTAAAAAAAGGGGGGGGGTGGGGTGGGGGGGGGGGACGTGGTTTTAAGTTTTAAGCATGCACAAAGTCAAATACTTAAACCGTTGAAAACTAGAAAGTCCAAATATAAAATGCCATCGATGAAAAAGTATATTAAAGTAATGTTTAATTATTTAAAGCTCAATTGAACGTTTGAAGGGGAGGAGGACCAGCATGTTGAGACGTTGGCCGTTTTTGATTGTAGTAAAGTAAACTACGCTTGGAATTGAACCTGCGTTCGAAATTATTTTGAACTTTTAATTGATTTTTATTTTTTAAATCTGAAACGGATAGTAGATGTATTAGAAATGTGAACAGATGAAGCTGACGAAGTGAAGAGGTGTTAAGTTTACCCCAACAACGCTTTGTATGAATAGCAATTTTATTATTCCAATTTATTGAACAATTATGTTCACCCAATGATAATACAAAGGCTGGAAGCACCACAGTTGTCATGAGAGCATCTTAATCAATAACATTTTACAAATCTCCCAAATCACCGAGACATATATTTTACCCCAACAAACATAAATTTCAAATATTAATAAACCTTTAAAATCTTTTTTATATGGGTCCATATATTTTTATACTTGTATTTTAATAAATACTTTTTTATATTTTCATTCATTATATTGTCTTATTTTTATAATTCATGTTGTAATTAATATTCATTTAGTTATATTTTGAAACTAAATAGAAGAAATTAAACATGAAAGCATTATAACTGATACAATATCAAATATTCAGGTTGACATTCACGTCGAGTTAGGTATGTAAGACGACCTCTTATATTAGATTGCCGAGCTCTTATGGGTTAAAATGGTATTTATATTTATATAACTCGGCAGGGAGAATTGGACTTCATGGTTATGGTATGGGCCCCGACGGGCTGGTGTGAATGTTATGGTATGTGCCACGACAAACTAAGCGTATGTGATGGTTATTGGCTCATGGTTATTATGATAACTTAACAAAAAACGAGAGTTTCAAAGTTTATGGTAACTTAGCATATAGGAGAAATCTTAATTGTAAGTCGGTGGTTAATTATAGTATTATGGTATGAATAGGAGACGAGAACCCTAGATTGGGAATACGTCTCTTGTCCTATATAAAGAGACACATGCCTCAGTTCTATTCTAAGTTGATTTGATCCTACTTTTGAGCTCTCGTTTTATCATCACAAAATGGGACTGACTTAAGTATCGGAGGGCCTACGCCGGGGCTATCAGACTTGGGTTTTGTTTTGTAGGTCGATCAGGTCGGCAGGAGCAATTCGAAGATCAACGACCTGGTTCTTGGTGAGCCAATCTTTTTGGTCGCATCAGTGGCGCCGTATGTCTGAATACGAGGGACATCGAGTCCTTGAGTAAAAGATGTGAGAATTTAACAGAATAAACATGAATGAAAGAGATATGATACCACAAACTTTGAAATTCAGCTCAGATACAGGATATAATAAGAATATAGGCCAAGAGAAACAAGTTGAATGAAATCAAACACCGCAGGGAAACGTGAAGGAGTAATCGAACATGGAAACACCACCACCACAAAAGGAGAAAGTGGAGAGCTTGGGAAAAGGGAAAAAATAACTCCACTAAGGTAATTAGACAAAGGAAGATCAGTATAGGGACTAAAGGAGTAGGACGAACTACCCAAAGGAAGGACATGCCACGTGGATAAGGGCCTTCTCCAAATATTGATTTACATTGTGCCTGTTGACAAGTCAGAAAAAATTATGACAGGTGAGGATGACAGTGGTGAGGAGATTATCAGAAAGAAGGAGGATGAATATAAGCCTAAGTCACTTACTCTAACCCAAAAGAAAAACAGAGAGAAAGAGACATGAATGTCGGATCCCGTATTGATCCGAATTACAAAAAAGAAGAGACTTCGGAAAAGATACTTATCATTTGAGGACAACGAAGAGGAGGATGACATGCAATTCTTAGGCAAGCAAAAATGAAAACAAGCACCAAAAATCAATGTTTCACCAAGTACAACTAAAACAACCTAAAGTACAACTGTGCATGCATGATCATAAAATTGAAAATAATGCAAATTAGCAAAAATTGAAAGTACCAATAGAAAGAGAAATAAAACTTGACGTGAAAGTTTAAAACTTTACGAGAAACAACAAGAAACGAAGAGTAGGTCTAAGATCCAACTTAGAACTATGCATGAAAATAAAATCCACAATAAAGCATATGAAATACTCAAGTTAAAAACGATCAAGGACTCGATCTATGATCTTGGTGTGTCACTCACCAAGATTCCATGGACAAATCACAAGATCTAACAATTAATCTAAGAGTTAAGGCAAAACTCATAAAACGAAGAACATCATGAAATTGAAGAATAATGATAAAATTAAATGAAAGCTTACTTGAATTAAAGTAAGAAATTACAAACTTGAATGAAATTGCAACAAAATAAGATCCAAGTGAGGACTTGAATTCTTCTTAGGTTACAAACCCAAGGCAAAGTTTGAAAATTAAATCTAAAAACCTAAGATAGAGAAAATAAATCTAAAAAACTAGAGAGTGAATTAACCCCAAACACATGGAAGAGTTGGGAGGAGAGTGGATCCTCTCTTTGGGGCAAGAGGTGGGGTTTATTTAGTTGTTTGTAGGGGCAAAGATGTCAAATGCCACAATTCTCGGACGTAAAGTTGATCGACAGTGGTTCAGTCGATTGATTGGCTATTGATCGACTGGTGGTCAGTCGATCGACTAATATGCTTCATTCATGCTCAGCTATTGTCGAGTAGTCAATTACGGAGCTTTCGGTCGATCCATGGTTCTCGGTCGATCGAATGTCAGTCGATTGACTGCCCTGGTTCCAAGTGATTTAGCTACTGCCGAGCAGTTGAATCTGTAAGTTGCAGTCGATAGAGCTGTCGATCGTCTGGCCAGTCGATTGACAGGAATTGCAGTCGATCGACTGCCTGCTGCTCCCGGCTTGGTTTTCTCAATTTAGGACGGACATTGGGCCTCAATGCTTTGGCTCGAACCTAGGCACATGTCGACACATCCTGAACGACTCCAACTCATTAAACCACCTACAACATAAGAACTTTGAACTCAAAAACCCATGAATCAAACAAACTTCATCAACATCGGATAAATAAAGCTCAAAACATTAAAACAAGAAAACAACCTGAAACCCTAATAAAACTCGACTCAAAACTACTAAAAACGATACTAAATCCTAACTAAAAGCATGAGAAAACTGCCACAATTATATGCAAAACAACCACCCCACTCTTATTGGTTTGTTTGTCCTCGAACAATGAAAAGAATCGAGAATGTACATGCAATGAACATTATGTAAGAAGATAAATCATTGTGATTATCCTAATTAATATGATGAATGTATCAATGTAAACTCGTTATCGCCAAGCATTGCTTGTATTACTCTTCTCAAATACAAAACTAATCGATGAATTCCTCTCGAATGGACTTTTGAGGGTGTTCGCTCAATTCGATCAAGTGTTTGTTTATAGGACGTGTATACTCTCGAATCAAACAATGTATGCACCTTGTCAAGCTTTCAAAAATCAGAAACTCAAAATTGCCCATTGTACATAACCAAACAAGGATCGAAAGAGGACTTTATTTCGGGTTGTAATGTTGGCTCTTTGGTATGGTATGGAATATTTGGATAAGTGGCTAACACACGATCAAACGTGATCACTAACACACACAACCCTAGTTTTCTAGAACTCGAAACTTATAATCGCTTCACCCCTCCCAAATTACCCAACTTTCATTTTGAAGCCCTTTTGTACACACACTTTTCCCGATTTACTTCACAACACTTTGAAGCTTTTCGAATTCGCTTCTTTTTACTAAACATAGCCTTTTTTAAACATTAGGCTTTTCACTTGAACGCACGCTTTATCACTTTTTCGTGATTTTTGTATAAGGAACTCAAAACCCAAAACCCACAATTGATTTCCCTCACATTCTAACCAACTAAAAACATACACTCTAATCTCACAATATATGACGATATAAGAGCTAAAATCGAGATTGGCTAACAAGAAACGGAGCATAGGCTCAAGGGGGCTCATCGGAATATTTTAAGTAGCTTATATATTTGGATATGGCCGTAATAAGGGTGATATATGTGCCTCGATGTCATTTCCAAACTCAATCGTGTACGAGCAAAATCAATCTACCTCAACGCAATTTCCATAAAAATGCAAGCAAGACCGATAATTCACACAAGGCTACTCACTAGTTTGCACCGGGTTTTGGAAAACAAAATCAAAAGAGATTTTAGAGCTTTGCAATCTTTTCACGAGTAAATGTTGATTATATATATATAGGCGGGTTTTGGACGAAGCACAAAAATTCAACTCCTTACACAAGAGAGCATAAACATGTAAACCCGACAAGTAAACTATTCAAACTTCCAAGCATGTGTAGATTGCCCAACAATGTAATAAAGACACAAAAGACATAAAAACGACTCAACCATCTAAAAGCGCAATTAGTAAGTATCACTTCGCCAAGAATACGTCACTTCGCCAAGGCTCGAGTTAAGAAAGACAAATCATGCTTTGTAAAACTCGGACCCCAACCACCTACCCACCCCACACTTAAACCATGCAACGATCTCATTGCATTTGAATGAAAAACAAGTAAACGGAGGGTGAGATAGAAGCTTCCTAAACCGAGCGAGTTTGGATCGAGCTCGGTGGGGTCCACTTAAGCATCCAAGCAATCCAATCAAAAACCGAGCATGGCTTGTGTCTCCCGGCTCCATGAACACTACCAATATACCAATTTGCCCAAGGCTGAAGTCGGGAAACAAAACACTATAAAAGACAACCACACAAAAATCAAAAACACGAGAAAATATGCAAATAAAAGAAGTAAACAAAAAGAGCATGGGTTGCCTCCCAAGAAGCACTTGTTTTACGTCACTAGCTTGAAGATCTCTCTTCTTGGTTATGTGGAGGTTGAGATGGGAGGGCCCACCAAAGCAAGCACTACCTTGTCGGGCGGCAAGAGAAATCCGTGATGATAGGGCTTGACCTGATGGCCATTGACTTGGAATCTTTCTTGAGTCTTGGGGTCGATCAAGGTGACCGTCCCACTCGGACTGACCTCACCAATTTTATAGGGCCCCATACATTTGGATTTCAACTTGTCGGGATGTAGGGACAAACGGGAATTGTAGAGCAAGACGGGCATACCAACTTCAATCACTTTCGGCACTAACCTCTCGTCATGAATTTGCTTTGTCCTCTCCTTATAGATGCGAGCATTGTCATATTGAATGTTCCACAGCTCATCCAACTCCTCCACTTGCAACAACCTTTCAATCCCAGCCTCCTTTAAATTCATATTCGTGGACTTCATTGCCCAAAATTCTTTATGATCAATTTCAATGGGTAAGTGACAAGATTTTCCAAAGACCAGACGATAAGGGCTCATGCCTAGAACCATTTTGTAGGTCGTCCGAAGGGCCCACAAGGCATCACTCAACTTTCGACCAATCCTTTCGATTAGATTGCACCGTCTTCTAAAGCACGCTCTTCACTTGCTTGTTACTCGTCTCAACTTGTCCCATAGATTTTCATGAGCTTCTCGAATATCTTATTGCAAAAATGGCTACCACCATCACTTATGATCACCCTAGGGAAGCTGAAACAAGCAAAAATATTCTCTCTTACGAACCTAACCACCACCTCGGCATTATTCTTGGTTGTAGGGATAGCTTCAACCCATTTTGACACATAATCGACCCCCACAAGAATATACTCGTGTCCATCCACCGATTTTGGAAATGGCCCCAATCCCCCAAACATCAAATATCTCAACTACCAAGTCCCCACCAAGGGCATTTCGTTCCTCTTTGAGATACTCCCCGTGCGTTGCCCTCTATCACATGTTTGAACATGAACTTGAGCATTGTAATGTAGTGATGGACAATAAAAACCTGCACTCAAAATCTTAAGGGCCATATTTCTTCCTCCAAAGTGGTCCCCGGTTTGGTGATCGTGACAAAACATTAAGAGATCTTGCATTTCATTCTCGGGTACACACCTTCTAATCATCCCGTCCTTTCCCACTTTATACATGAATGGATCATCCCCATAGAAGCTTTAGCACTTAGCAAGGAAACTCTTCTTCTCTTGCCAACTCATATCCGGTCGTAGATCCCCATTTGCCAAGTAGTTCACATAACCAAGGTGCTTGAGCCACTTCAAACAAGTTTTTGTGAGGCAAGTTTCCGCCTATGGCTATCCCATCTCCACCATTCGTGAACATCCTTGAAAGGTGATCGGCTACCGCATTCTCACTACCCATATGATCCTTAATTTCAATACGAACTCTTGGAGCAATAGGATCTAATGGATGAGGCGAGGTTTAGCTTGGGGCTTGGAGAATAAATAGCGCAAAGCGACATGATCACTACGGACAATGACTCGTGATCCACTAATATAAGATCGAAACTTCTCAAGAGCAAAGACCCCCTGGCAACGGCGCCATTTTGTTTTGTAGAATTTTAGTGGTGTATATGGTTTATTGGCTCGGTATTATCGGATTTTTATTGCTAGTATGAGTCGATGGGTTTTTATCTTGTTGGAATTAAGAGAAAATAGAAATAAATAGAAACTAGATGAAACTACGACTAACTATGAAAGGAAATTCAAGTTGGTCGGAAGCCTCGAGCGTATGCCTAACGGAAATAGCATACAAGAATGAAAACAAGCAACAAAAAGCAATGTTTCACCAAGTACAACTAAAATAACCTAAAGTGCAACTATGCATGCATGATCATAAAATTGAAAATAATGCAAATTAACAAAAATTGAAAGTACCAATAGAAAGAGCAATAAAACTTGACGTGAAAGTTTAAAACTTTACGAGAAACAACAAGAAACGAAGAGTAGATCTAAGATCAAACTTAGAACTATGCATGAAAACAAAATCCACAATAAAGCATATGAAATACTCAAATTAAAAATGATCAAGGGCTCGATCTATGATCTTGGTGTGTCACTGACCTAGATTCCATGGACAAATCACAAGATCTAATGATTAATCTAAGAGCTAATGAAAAATTCATAAAATGAAGAACATGCATGAAATTGAAGAACAAGGATGAAAATAAAAGAAAGCTTACTTGAATTAAGGTAAGGAATTATAAACTTGAATGAAGTTGCAACAAAATGAAATCCAAGGGAGGACTAGAATTTTTCTTAGGCTTACAAACCCAAGGCAAAGCTTGAAAATTAAATCTAAAAAACTAAGAGAGAGAAAATAAATCTAAAAAACTAGAGAGTGAATTAATCCCAAACACATGCAAGAGTCGGGAGGAGAGTGGATCCTCTCTTTGGAGCAAGAGGTGGGGTTTATATAGTTGTTTATAGGGGCAAAAATGTCAAAATGTTTGTAGGGCCAATGCCGAGCCATATCGAGCCACCTTGAGCAAAAATGTGCCAAACACCTAACCAAGTGGCTAGGAAGGTGCCTCCGGGTCAAACTTGGTCAAACCCAGAAAACCCAAGCCTTAAAGCCCATTTGACCCATTTAAACCCAACTAAACCTAGTATAAATAGGAGACTTCTCTCACTTTTGTAATTATCTCTCATTCTCCCAACTCTTTCATGAGTTTGGATTTATTTTCTCTCTCTAGATTTTAGATTTAATTCCAAGCTTTCCTTGGGTTTGTAAGCTCAAGAAGAATTCAAGTGCTCCCTTGGATTTTATTTTGTTGCAATTTCATTCAAACTTTTGGATTCTCTTTTTAATTTAGCTTTCCTTTAATTTCATGCTTTTCTTCAATTTCATGCTTTGTCTTCAATTTATGCTTTTAGCTTTAGCTCTTAGATTAATTGTTAGATCTTGTGAATCGTCCACGGAATCTAGGTGAGTGACACACCTTGATCATAGATCGAGTCCTTGATTGTCTTTATTTTGAGTATTTCATGCTTGTTCTTTAATTTTCATGCTTGTTCTTCATTTATGAGTTTTTTCTTAGCTCATAGGTTTCTTGTTAGATCTTGTGAATCGTCCATGGAATGTAGGTGAGTGACACACCAAGATCATAGATCGAGTCCTTGATCATTTTTATTTTAAGTCTTTCATATGCTTTATTTTGGTTTTTATTTTCAATGCATTATTTTATGTTAAATCCTAGATCTACTCTTCGTTTCTAGTTATTTCTCGTAAAGTTTTGAACTTTCACGTCAACTTTTAGTGCTCTCTCTATTGGTGCTTTCAACTTTTGTTAATTTGCATTATTTTCAATTTTATGATCATGCATGCATAGTTGTACTTTAGGTTGTTTTAGTTGTACTTCGTGAAACATTGATTTTACTTGCATATTTTCATTCTTTCTTACAATTTGAATTTCGGCACACGCTTGAAGCATCCGACCAACTTGCATTTTACATTTCCTAGTTAGTAGATTTTCATAATTTTCCATTTATTTTTCTTTTTCTTTTATTTTCACAAGCTAAAAACACGTGGATTCTTACAATCGAATCGAATTCCGATAGTACCGAGCCAATGAACCTTTTATACCACTAAAAACTACTCTTTCAGTGGCCGTAAGACTATACAGAGATACTCACTAACCCAAAATCTCATTTCTTAACAGGTTCCACAATAACTATGGGCATTCTACGGAGAGGTGCCGACATCTAAAAGAGGAGATAGAAAGACTGATCAGATCAGGGCACCTGGAGGAGGTTGGGTACAAAGATAGAGCACAACGTGATCAAAGGCAGGCTCTACCGGGACCCCCACCAAGGGGTCCCCTACGGGCACAGGCAGGGGGGCAACTAATGCAGGATGGGCAAAGAAAACCAGAACAAGGAGGAGCCATCAAAAATAAAAAGAGGAGGATAAACATGATATCAGGTGGACCAAAATATAGGGACACAAATAATATGAGGAAATGACACGTGAAGGCTGGTACTCCAAGGCCATTTGAGGTCACAATCATTAATAGGTGACCCCCACCGGCAAGGCCAGTTATTTCCTTTAACCCAGGAGAGAGGGGAGGTCTATATATTGAACATAATGATGTTTTAGTGATCAGGGCAGAGGTGGTTGGATATGATGTTGTAAGGGTGTTCGAGGATAATAGAAGCTCGTTCAATATCCTTTATTAGGAGTGCTTGGAGTAGATAAATCTGGAGGTAAAGAAAAAACCCGTACAAACACCCATTTATGCTTTTAATGGAGTGCGGGTCATTATAGAAGGAGAGATGATACTTCCAGTTGCATGGGGAAGCGGTGACCTCCGCGTGGAGAAGAAAATAACATTATAATCAAAGCTAACTCGGCCTATAACATTATATTAGGGCGACCTGCACTCAATGATTTTAAGGTGGTCACTTCTATCTACCACACGACTATGAAGTATCCAGTGGGAGATAAGGTTGGGGAGGTGATATCAGAGTAGCAAGTCACATGATCCTATTATTAGATGACTGTAAGAAAGGGAATGAGCGAAGGAAAGCAGGAATGGAGCAATGATATACAAGAAGGAATACTTAGCACTAAGAAATTAATTGAGGAGGAAAATTTGATCCGATATCATGAAGAACTTATGGAGATTGAGCTAGAAAATGGCAAGCAGGCGTATATAATGATAATAGGTAGCCAGTTGTCAGAGATCATAAAGATGGAGCTCATTGCTTTGTTAAGGGAGTTTCAAGATATATTTGCCTTTGGAGATGGTGAACTACCAGGAGTAGCTCCTGAGGTCGCACAACATCACCAAAATACAAATCTGGATGCGAGACCTGTACGACAGAAAATGAGGCATTTTAGAGGCAGAGTTAGATAAGGTAATAGAGGAGGAGGTACAGAAACTATTGAAAGCAGGGCATATCCGGGAGATCCAGTTCCCAGAGTATCTATCCAACGTAGGTATGGTGCCAAAGCTATTTAATAATTAGAGCGTGTGTGTTGACTTTCGAGAGCTGAACAAAGCTTGTCCAAAAGATCATTACCCATTGCCCTGCATTGACCAGCTAATGGGTTCAACTTCAGGATACGAGATGCTGAGCATGATGGATGCATCTCAGGGTTACCATCAGATCCCACTAGCAAAGGACGATTAACCTAGGGTGAGGTTTGTGATTTGTACATATTTGTATGTGATTTTCGTGTGTTTTTGCATCGTATGTTCTGTGCTTTTAGGATGTTTAGGTTTATCTTTTTATCGTTTTTCTTCCTTTTGATGTTTTTCATTTCGTTTAATATTTAATGTGTTTTTACTTTATTTTATATGAAATAATCTAATTTTGCTTAGTTTTAGTGTTTCAGCTTGAGACAAAGAAACGGGACATGCCGAAGCCCTGCAGGCTCCGCAATGCAGGGGTCGCATCGACGCCGAGAGCCGCTCGCATCGACCGATGCTAGGCCGATGCAAAGCTACAGTAGCATCGATCCTAGCTCCATCGGTCGATGCACATGTAGACGCAAACTTGCAGTCACGTCAATTCATGCTCGCATCGGTCGATGCACTGCCGAGTCAATGCGACAACCCTGGAACGCGTCGACGTCGATGCTCCGCCCGTGTCGGTCGATGCTCCGAAAGATTGAGCAGTTATTTCGGGAAATCTATAAAAGTCCGGTGGTTTCTTTATTTTAAAGGTGCTGGAACTTGGGGGAAGGTTCATACATTGCAGAAATTCCTCGGTTCTTGCCCCCTTTTGATTCATGCAAGATTAGCATTTTTAATTCGTGATTTCACTCCCGTTCTTCGTTCAAGTAATTCCTCGTTGTTGAAGACTTGTTTGATGGCTTCTGCATTTCTAGATCATAAGTGTTTCTGAACTTTGTTTAATTGTTTTTATAGTTTAGCTTTGGTTATTTTGATGTTGTACTTTGGTAGCGTAATTTAGTATAATCCTTTTTACCGTTCTTCTCGTTTTTAATTTATGTTTATTTGCTTTAGCCTTTTAATTGTTATTCCTCATTAGATTAGTTGTTCATTTTTAATATCAATTATGTTCATGCTTGCGTTGAAATATGCTATTGATCATTATGATGTTTTTCGGCTAAGTTTATCGTTCTAGTTCCCAGGGTCATTTAGAACCATCGGGATTGACAACCTCGATCGTGGAGATGATTTTGGTGCACTAGAACCTTGCTTTTCTTAATTTTTTTAAAGGCTTTTGATTTTATTGCTCGTAGATGTTAGAAACCCCAAAACCTTAGTTTAGTTTTTATTTCGTTTATATGTTTGTAAAATTAAACACCGGAATAGTTTCCGATTAGTCTTCCTTGTGATTCGACTCGAGTCCAACTTACAGTCTACAATAGCTCCGTTCTCTTACGGACGAGATTTTTATTTTTAAATAAAAAGTAGGTGTAAAAAGTTCGATTCAAAATTTGGCGCCGTTGCCGGGGAAGGCTAAAGGTCGCAATTTTTGGTGTTTGATTTTATTTGTTTCTTTGTGTTAGTGTTCATTTGTGATTTTTTGTTTTTGTTGTTTTTGTTCTTTCTGGTACATTTAATCTCGGTTTTTGAGTGTTGTGCTTTGTAGCCACATTTTTGAAGATTAGAGATTATTTTGATTGAAGATGGCGGATTATCGAGCAAGTTCGCCATATGATGACTCTTACGCTCCAACTTTCGATGGTCAAGTCCCTCCATTGTATTATGACCCGTATGCTCCGAGCGGTCGAGAATGGACCCATGCTTTTGACTATCCCGACCCATGTCCTTCATATTGCTGTAATCCGAGAATGGATACTTACGCACCGTCTCGTGGGTATTATGATCCGAGTCATGATGATTCTTATTCTTAGTTTGCCCCTCCTTCCCTGAACGAGGACTCGTATACTCCACCGTATCAAGATTTATATTCTTCGAGCTACGATGTTTATAATCCACCCATCTCCGAGGCATATACTTTGAGCGATGATCCTTACGCCACAGTTTCTCAAGATTTTCCCATGTCCCTTTTATCGGAATTGGAATCTTTTATAACCAAGATTTTGGATTGGAATAAACGGATGAATGAACGCATGGATCGCTTCGAGATTCAATTAGAGTAACTTTCCTTAATGACGTACGAGCCTGACCAACCTTGTCATGAGGAGATGCCCATCGTTGATGTGTAAGATTCCATCTTGGTTGAGGACAGTTCGAGCTCTGATGATATTTTAAAAGATGTGTGCAAGGAGGTGGAGTTGACAGGGGAGAAGAATGAGTTGGAGGAAGGCATTACCGCTTCCATGCGGTTTGATAATGAAGTTGTGCAAGTTTCAGAGGAGAGCGAGATTATTGAGTCACATTTTAGACCACCCGAAGATTTATTGAATTTGATTTTGAGGTGGTAGACGAGATAGTCGAGAAGGTGCCCGATCACCACATGCTACAATTGTCGTTTGATATATTTGTGGTGATCGATTACTCGCATTTCCGACCTCCAAAGCTAGTTTGAGTGTTCGATATCTTGGGACATGCTTTTTGTGCCCACCTTGGTGATTATCATCGCCAATTCTTGCTTTTACAGAATACCAAGGCATGGCAGGATTGTCATTTGTTTATAGACTCGGGATGACATCGACCGTAGACATCGTCAAGCTAAAGACGTTAATCAAGCGCTTCTTGGGAGGCAACCCAAGCCCTTTTAACTTTATTTATTTTTGTGTGTTTTAGTTTCTTCTTGTTTCAGGTTCCCCTCGACTTTGTAGCCCGTTGGCCATTTTTAGACGCTCGACTCTTCAACACAAGCGCGAATTCAGGGACGTCTCTCTCTTTCTCTTCCTTTTACCATACCTTGCTTAATTCTTCATTTTATACAATGTGGATATTGTATGGTTTAAGTGTGTGTGTGTTGTGTGTGTGTGTGTGGGGGGGGGGGGGGGGGGGTTGTCCTTTGGTTGATAATTGTTCATATGCTTGCTTGTGGTTGATTTGAGTTGTGTGTATTGATATTGATTAGAACCTTGACGAAGTGACGTGGTTAGATGCTTTGGTTAGGGTATTTAGACTTTCGGTCGAACAATAGTGTAATTGTGGGGAATGAAGTGTAAATAGTCTATGAAGTGTCTTGTCTCCTGTTCTATTCTTGTTGCGCTCCAATGAGTCGAATACTCTTTACTAGCCCCGTTTTCAGTTAACCTCTATAGGACTTTGTGTAATTTTTCTTTTTAATTTTTGGAGACGTTAAAACTCCACGTGTGATAATGAAGAATGTTATCGGTTGCACTTAGCAACGTAAGATCAGAGTCAATGAACTCTCATTTTTAATGTATGTATATTATGCTTGTTTTGTACCTCATTTTTATATTAAAAAAAAGAGATCGACAATTACGTATTATTTTGTTTCCATGCGGTTTGGGTTGAGAAATACAGGTGCGACCTACCAAAGATCGGTGGATAAGATGTTCAAAGACTTTATTGGTTCAATCATGGAGGTCTATGTGGATGATATTTTGGTGAGAAGCAAAAAGGCGGAATCACAGTAAAAGATCTGAAGAAAGCCTTTATCATATTGAGGCGGTATGGGATGAGATTAAACCCTAAAAAACGTGCCTTTGGAGTTTGTTTAGGGAATTTTTTGGGGTACGTGGTAATGGAAAAAGGCATTGAGGTAAACCTGTAGAAAGTGAGAGATGTGAAGGAGATGCCCCATCCCCGAAAGGTGAGAGAAGTATATGTATTGATAGGTCGCATAACAGGGCTCAGTAGATTCTTATCCAGGTCGGCCGAGAAGGGTTTCCCCTTTTTCAAAACTTTAAGGAAGAGGTCCAAGTTTGAATGGACTAAAGAAGCAGCAGAGGCTTCTGACAAGCTCAAGGAGTACCTAGCTGAGATCCCATTATTAATGAAGCCCATGCCCGAAGAGAATCTAATTCTTTACATATCAGTTAGGGAAGTTGCAGTAAGCTTGGTATTAATAAGGGAAGAGGTAGGTAGTCAAAAACCTATCTACTACATTAGCAGAATGCTTAGAGTAGTCGAGCTAAATTATTCAGAGTTGGAGAGAGGGGGATTTACGTTGATCTACACATCAAGAAAGCTGCGACCTTATTTTCTGGGTCATAGGGTCAAGACCAGTTTGGCACTTAAGCAGGTGCTAGGCAATCCTAACGTGTCTGGGAGGTTGGTGAAGTGGTTGGTATAGCTCAGTAAGTATGATGTGATGTATGAACCAAGGAAGGCGATTAAGGCACAGGTGTTAGATGATTTCTTACAAAAGATGACACGTTCTAAAGAAAAGGGAACTAAGTATAAGACATGGTTATTGCATGCGGATGGGTCAACCATGACAACTAGTGTGGGGATAGGAGTTTTTCTTACTATTCTAGAATGAGAGAGCTTAAGATTTATGGTCAAGCTAAGGTTTAAGGCCTCAAACAATGAATCTGAGCATTAAGCACCGTTACACGGGATAAAGATGGCAACCGACTTTGGAGTGTGATAATTATAGGCATACACAGAATCTTAACTGGTAGCTCACTAGTATGATGGGTCTTTTGAAGTAAGAGAGGAACACATGAAAGAATATTTGAGAAATCTTAAGCAATGAGTGGTATAGTTTGAATAATTCAAGTTAGAACATCTACCGCGAGTAGAGAATACAATGACGGATCAACTCGCCAAGATGGTAGTGGCCTTGGGGGATTGCAGCACAAGGACTGTCACATTGATGGAGCTACCTAATAGCATCTTGGAACAGGAAAAGGAAGTGATGGATATAAAGGTAATAGAAGATTGATGAACACCAATCCGAGAGGTTCTTAACAAAGCAACAAAGGGTAATATGTAATTATCCACCAAAGAGGCTAGGACGATAGCTCTGTTTTGTTTTATATGTACAAAAGGTGGCACTTTGGGCCGTACCTAAAGTGTTTATCATAAGAGGAAGGGTTAGAATTATTGCGGGAGATACATGAAGGATATTGTGGTGATCATGCAAAGAGTAGGGTACTGGTTGGAATGGCCTTGTGAGTTGGCTTCTTTTGGCTAGAAATAAAGGAGATGGCTGGCGATCTCATGACGACTTGCAGGAATTATCAGATGCACGCACCAATAATCTATGTGCTAGTGGAAGACATGAGGTGATGAGCTCGCCCTGCCATTCGCACGATGGAGAATTGATATTATAGGTCCATTACCAAGGACTCCTTGCAAGAAGCTTTACCTGGTGGTCATAGTAGATTATTTTACAAATTGGGTGGAGGACAAGGCTGTGACCAATATAGTTGAACAGACAATGATGGACTTTATTTTTAACAGTATTTTTGCAGGTGTGTGTTGTGTTTTGATATTATTCTCAATTGTAATATTTCTTGAATTGTAAAGAGATAATGTAACAGCTTGGGGAAGAAGGAAAGGGACATATGGATCGGGGGTGGGGGGAAATAGAGTTTAGAAGAAATTAAAGAGAAATTGGAGATGCTTGCTTTCTTAATTCCCTGTTGTGTCCCTTTTCCCGAATATATAGGATAAGAGGGACCACAATTAGTTACAAACCATGTGCTAAAAATATCTTAGCGAAATGACAAAAATAAAATAAGGTAGCTAAATATAATAGGTTCCATTCCTCAGCATAACTCAGAGCCGCCCAGCCCATTATCTGCTTGTCCCAATAACCCAGTTGGTGTGCTTGGTTAAATACCAAAACCTGTTTTCCTCCACGTCACCCTCAACCTTGTCAGCATTGACTTTCACTTCATTCTCTCCTCCTTTCCCAGCCTCAGAAGACCCTTGTTTCAAAACATCACCCTCCTGTAATTGAAATCTTTATCCCCAAGGATTAATTCCTGGAAATTTCTTCTATATGAACTTCCCATCCTTCCAAGTTGGCTTAATTTGGAGATAGCCACTCTAATCGACTAATATTTTCTCCACATCAGCTTTCCCCCTTTTTACCATACGAGTCACCAAAACCCTTCGCGGATCTAACTTACAGATCCCCTCCGTGGTGGTGGTCGGCAGATCCTTGGAAGGAGTTTCTTTTGGGAGCAGCCTCTTCTTCAGCATAGAGACATGGAAAATTGGATGAATCCGTGAATCAGCTGAGAGATCGAGCTTGTAGTCCACTTAAACAACTCTCTCCATGATTTTAAAGTGGCTGAAGTAGCATGAGGAAAGCTTCATATTTTTCCTCAATTGCACTGAATTCTGGTGGTACGGTTGGAGCTTCAGGTAATTCTCATCACCTACTGCATAGGATTTTTCTGTCCTAGATTTATCAGCATATGTTTTCATCCTATTTTGTTTCTGATGGAGGTTCTCCCTTAAGTGTTTGACCATATCCTGTTTATCTTTCACAAATTCCTTAGGTCCAGTGTCATCGGTCTTCACATAGGGTTGTATAGTGAATAAGGGTGGTGGGTATCCGTATAGAGCTTGAAAAAGGGTAGATTTCAAGCCCGAGTGGTAGTTAGTGTTGTACCAGTACTCAGCTAGGTTTAGCCACTTAAGACAGGCTCTACGATTGTTATGCACCATGCATCTTAGGTAGTTTTCCAAGCATTCATTCAATCGTTCTGTTTGTCCATCAGTTTGGGGATGGTAAGCTGATGACAGATTAAGCTTTACCCCCATAAGTTTAAACACCTCACTTCAGAAACTACTAGTAAACACCTTGTCCTTGTCAGTTACCATGTTAAGGGGTAGACCATGTAGCTTGTATATATGATCCATGAACAGTTGAGCTACTGACTGGGCAGTGTATGGGTGTGATAAGGCCAAGAAATGCCCATATTTGGTGAACCTATCTATCACTACCAAAATAACACTCTTGTCATTCACTTTAGGTAACCCCTCAATGAGATCCATGCTTATGTGTGTCCAGGCCTACTCTGGTATTGGTAAGGGTTGTAGTAAACCTGGGTAGGGTTCATGGCTGGGTTTAGTCAAGTGGAAAAATCACAACCTTGTATCATTTTGATAATGTCAGCTTTCATGTTTGGCCAAGAGAAAACTCCCTTTGCTCTCATGTAAGTTCCTCCCATTCCTGAATGACCACCATAAGCTGGACTATGCATGGCATCAAGGATCAATCTCCTGAGTTCAGAATCCCTTCCCACCACTAACCTTCCTTTGTACCTGATCAGTCCCCCATTTGACTCAAACTCTAGGTAAGTGGTTGGATCAATGCTCTTGGCTGCTATTATCTTGCTGATAAAGATATCACCCTTATAGCTCTGAATCACTTTTTGCATCCAGGTAGGGGTTATGGTGGTTAAAGCAAAACTAACTTCCCCTGGGTCCTTGATTCTGGACAGGGCATCAGCTGCTCTGTTCTCTTTCCCTTTTCTATATTGGATTTCATAATCCAAGCCCAGTAACTTGGTGATCCACCTTTGTTGGGTAGGGTTCATAACCCTTTGATCTAGTAGATGCTTGAGAGCATGTTGGTCTGTTCTTATAATGAGCTTGTGCCCCTGTAGATAATGTCTCCACCTCTGGATAGCCATCAATATAGATAGGAATTATTTCTCATATATAGACAAGCCTTGATTCCTGGGGCACACATCATATAGGATATAGGTCTCCCTTGCTGCATAAGGACAACTCCAATACCATATCCACTTGCATCAGTCTCCAGAATGAAGGGCTGGGAAAAACCAGGTAGAGCCAGAATGGGGGTAGTTGTCATAGCCTTTTTTTAGGTTCTGAAAGGCTACATCAGCCTCTTCACTCCATTCAAAATTCTCTTTCCTGAGCAGAATAGTAAGTGGCTTGCTAAAAAGGCCATATCCTTTCACAAATTTCCTGTAGTAACCAGTTAGGCCTAGAAATTCCCTCAATTGTCTGACTGTCCTTGGCACAGGCCAGTTGATCATACACTCTATCTTTTGGGGATCAGTATTTACTCCCTCTTAATTTATGATGTGGCCCAGGTATTCTATCTGTGTTTGCCCAAACTGAAACTTACTCTTCTTTGAAGAGAGTAGGTTATCCCTAAGTAACCTGAACACATTCTCCGCATGATGGAGGTGTTCATCCCACACCCTACTATAGATCAGGATGTCATCAAAGAATACCAAGGCATACTTCCTTAAATAACTACTGAACACCTAGTTCATCAGGCATTGAAAGGTGGCTGGTGCATTACATAACCCAAATGGCATGACTAGAAATTCAAACTTCCTATTGTGTGTGTTAAAGGCAGTTATTACATGTGCTCTGGCTTCATTAATATCTGAAAGTAACTTGACCTTAACTCACTCTTAGAAAAATACCTGGACCCATACAGCTCATCAATTACTGGAATAGGGTATTCATGTTTGATTGTTAAGCCATTTAGATACCTGTAGTCCACACAGAGCCTCCATGTGGCATCTTTGTTTTTTACTAGTAACACTGGGGATGCAAAAGGACTCTGGCTAGGTTGAATAACCCCACTCATAAGTAATTCCTTGACAATATTTTCAATCTCATCATTTTGGTCATGTGATGCTCTGTAAGGAAATTGGTGATTGGGACTGCTCCCATGTTTTAGGATTATCTGATGTTCTGTTCCCCTCACAGGTGGTAGCCCCTATGGTTCCTCAAAAATATCACTATATTCCTCCAAAAGTTGTTTCATCTGAGTACTCTAAGTATTCTCCACTTGGTCTTCTCTTTTTATAGATAGAACAAACATTTCTTTAATTTGTGTCTGATATTCCTGGTGAATCGTCTTGTATAGAGATGGTGCTGAGATGAACTGAAAATCTGCAGTGGATGTCAGGGCTTGTACCTTTACCCTCTGACCATTGAGTGTCATTGTAAAAGTCATGTGCTCATAATCCAACTCTATTGGAGTGCATGATATCAGGCAATCCCCACTAATGATAAGGTCACAGCCTTCATTCTTCAGTAGCCTTAAGGAGTAGGTAAAAGTATGCCCCTGCATTACCCAGCTAAACCCACCAGCCATCTTAGTGCTGATCAACCTCTGTCCATTTACCACCTTGACTAGGATAGGATTAGCATCCATCACATGGCACCCTAGCTTGGCAACAGTGGACTTCTGAATGAAACTAAGTGTGCTCCCAGAATCTATGAGTATCTGTAGCTTATCTTCCTTACTCTGCCCCTATTCTCTAATGGTAGTGATGATATCCTCCCATAATAATGCATTTAATGTCATTTGTATCTCTTTCATATGATCTATCTGCCCCTCCACTCCTGGTAGTTTGGTATTAGTGATCTGTCAGCAATCAGAATCTTCCTCTTCTGTCATTATCATATAGCTTATCCTCTGTTTACACCAAAGGCCATACGTGAATCTCTCATCACAGTTATAGAAAAGGCCCTTTTCCCTCCTTGCAGCCATTTCTGAAGCTGTGAGCATCTTGGTTGGTGGTTTAGGGTTAGTGTTTGTATTAGGTTTATAATTCTGTGGGTAAGGGTTTTCTGGCTTCTTCTTCTGAAAAATGGGAGAGAATGGTTTAGGGGTGTGTTTAAACTTTTTGGCAATGGCATCTAGGGTTAATATCTATTTTCTGCCCAAATCTATGGTTTGTTGTAGAGTGGTTGGTTCAAACATATTAATAAAGGCCTACAGCTCCTCACTCAAACCACTAATAAAACTAGCTATGAAGTATTCTTCTGTGTAATTATGCAGAATCTTCATGCATGCCTTCAACTCCTCAAATCTGTCCACATACTCAGCATAAGATCCAATGTGCTTTATTTTATTGAACTCTGCTATGATTTTAGCCTCTTTCAACTCCTCAAACCTGACTGAAATCACTTTAATTAACTATTTCCAATTTAGGTCTGCCTGTGATGTGGTAAGATTTTGATACCACTAAGCAGCCCTCCCCTCAAAGTGCATAGAAGCCAAAATAATTTTCTGATGATCAGTAATATTAGGCATCAACTTAAAATAACCATTACACTTCAGCACCCAAGATCTGGGAGATGTGCCATCAAACCTGGAAAATTCCATCCTGGGAACAGGGTTTATGAAGCCCAAGCTCTGTGTCTCAGTTATAGCTCTAGGTTTAGAATAGTTCTTGGTCTTGTAGTTAGTACCCTCACTACCATAGTTTGGGTAAGGCCCTCCCAGGATGGATTCTTCATCTTTTTGGTTTTTACCCTTGGATATGTTGAGAAGTTGTAATTGCATAGCAGCTAGTGTTTGAGTTAGGTGATCATACTTCATGTTTAGCCCCATTAATTCTTGCAAATTTGAACTGATACCTAATATTTTCTCTTGAAGTTTTAACTCACTTGCCTCTCTATTCATGGCTTCAGTTTGCAGGTTTTGATCCATCTTCTTTTGTGCTTCTTGCAGATCCTTGATACGAGTATCTTCAGCCATCTTCCAAGGATCAGAGGCTCTGAATACCACTTGTTGTGTTTTGATATTATTCTCAATTGTAATTTTTCTTGAATTGTAAAGAGATAATGTAATGGCTTGGGGAAGAAGAAAAGGGATAGATGGATGGGGGGGAAATAGAGTTTAAAGGATGTTAGAGAGAAATTGGAGATGCTTGCTTTCTTAATTCCCTGTTATTTCCCTTTTCCCGAATATATAAGATAATAGGGACCACAATTAGTTAAAACCTATGAGCTAAAAATATCTTAGCTAAATGACAAAAATAAAATAAGGTAGCTAAATATAATGGGTTCCATTCCTCAGCATAACTCAGAGCCGCCCAGCCCATTATCTGCTTGGCCCAATAACCTGGTTGGTGTGCTTGGTGAAATACCCAAACTTGATTTCCTCCATGTCACCCTCAACCTTGTCGGCATTAACTTTTAGTTCATTCTCTCCTCCTTTCCCAGCCTCAGAAAACCCTCATTTCACAATAGTATGGTGTTCTGCGAGTGTTGGCCTCGAATAATGACACGCAATTTAATGGACACATGATGCAAGAATGGTGAAAAACAATGGGGATGAAGCAAACATTTGCTTCAGTAGCACATCCTCAAGCTAATGGGCAAGTTAGAGTTACTGACCGAATTATTATGCAGGGAATAAAATTAAGTCTGGAAAAAATAGGAGGACTATGGCTTGAAGAGCTATCATCAATTTTATGGGCTTATTGGATAACCCAATGAACTAATACAAGGGAGTCACCTTTTAGCCTAATTTATGGCATGGAAGTTGTCATTCCGACAGAGATAACAGGAAGATCACATCGCCTAACTGCTTTTGATCCAAAGGAGAATGAAAGATGGGCTAGAGGATCTTTGGAGGTGATTGAGGAAAAAAGAGATACAACAACAAGGGTGGAAAAATACAAATAGAGGATTCAGGCAGCATATAATCAGAAAGTAAAAAGAAGGCGATTTCAGGTTGGCGATTTGGTATGGAGGTGAGCCAATGTAATATATACTACTGGGAAGGTGGACTGTAACTGGGTAGGACTAGTCAAGGTAATCAAAGTACTAAAAGTGAAGGCATATGTGTTAGATAATGAGGAAGAAAAAGTGGTGTCGATGAGCTGGAATATTTGTGATATGTGGAAATACTATGCCTAACTTATTCAAAGATATGGGACATGGAAATAAGTATAATTATATATTACTTTGCCCGACGCTCATTTAGGTCATAAGGGGATTAATAATATGGAGGCGATGAAATTATGGTTGGTTTTTATGGTTTTATGGGTTAACGCTTGTTTAGGTCGGTGATGGTTTATGGATGTTTTTAAGTTTTATGTTTGACGCTTGTTTTAGGTCAAAAATGGTTTTATGGATGTTTTTATAGTTTATGGGTTGGCGCTTATTTAGGTCGGGTATGGTTTTATGAACTGACGCTTGTTTAGGTCGGCGATGGTTTTATGGATGTTTTTATGGTTTATGGGTCGACGCTTATTTAGGTCAAAAATGGTTTTATGGATGTGTTTATAGTTTATGGGCCGATGCTTATTTAGGTCGGGTATGGTTTTATGGATATTTTTATGGTTTTATGAACTGATGCTTGTTTAGGTAGGCGATGGTTTTATGAATGTTTTTATGGTTTTATAGGTTGACACTTGTTTAGGTCAATGATGGTTTTATGGATGTTTGTATGGTTTTATGGGCCGACACTTATTTAGGTAGATGATGGTTTTATGGATGGTTTTATGGCTTTATGGGCTGATGCTCGTTTAGGTCGGCGATGGTTCTATGGATGTTTTTTAAGGTTTGATGGGTTAGTGCTTGTTTAGGTCGGTGATGGTTTTATGGATGTTTTTATGGTTTATGGGCTGACACTTGTTAGGTTGGCAATGGTTTATGGTTACGAGCCTACACTTGATTAGGTCAGTGATGGTTATGTTTTATGGTTTATGGGCCGATGCTTGTTTAGAGCGACGGTGGTTATGGTTTTATGGTATTATGGATACACCCTTGTTTAGGTAAATAATGGTATTGGAGGGTTTTTTATGGTTATGGTCTTATAATTTTATGATTTTATGATCCAGCGCTTATGTAAGCCGGCAATGGCTTGTGGGTCCTTGGCTTTGGCAGGTAAGGGTTATGGTTATGGTTATGGTTATGGTTTTATGGTTTCAAGATTTTAATGGTTTGCAGGTGTTATGGTTAACAAGATTAATGGTTATGGGGCGATGCTTAAGTAATATTTTAGGGTTATCATTTCATGGTTAAGGATTTTTATTTTAACTCGATATTTCAACTTGATAAGGGTTTGGTGGTCACAGGTTTTGCACTTGTCAAAGATGTAATGATTTGCAGGTTGATTCTTATGGTTAGCTTGATGGTATCAGGTTTTAGAGGTTAAAAGGTGTAAGTTCTCATACTTGCAAAGTGGTATTATTCTTGGAAATCTCAAATTAGTTGTGCAGAAAAAATAAAAATGTCATTACAAACAAAATGGTGGTTTAGAAGTTCAAATTTTTACATTATTGGGAGCTGAAGAGATGAACTTGTCCATTGGAACATCAAGCTCGTCACCGAGTCCAGCCGAAATAACTGCTTGAGCTGCACACTTACTCCACCACATGGCTTTCTAAGACTGGTAGAGGTCGCCCTTCCAGAAATCGAACAGGGATAGATTCTCTTCAAGTTTTCCCTGGTCTATTTGAAAATTCAGGCCAGCCGCCTGAATCTACTGCTTAACCCGCTCGATGGTGGTCTTAAGGTACAACTTTGGCCCTTTGCCTACTTCTTGAAGAAAGGTCGTAGTATGGGGGTAGGTCGACACCATGCAAACTCTATATGCATCTATGAATCGTTATCCTACCTCGCTCCTTAAGAATGTACGGTGACTCTCTTCGATTCCAATAGCATGTGTCATCCTCTCCATTTCTTGCAACTCAATGTGGAGGTCATCCAGCTCCGACTGGTGGTACTCCTTGAGGTTGTGAAGCTCGATTGCAGATTTGTCAATTTCAGATTTCGTTATCCCCGATTGATACCGCAAAGTATTCAGCTCCTCTTCCCGAGTTGTTATGCATCGACGAGCCTCATCCAATTCACCACGAGTCAAGGAGAGCTGTTCAGTTTGTTTGTTTGCCTGAGCCTTTAGGTCACTAGCAACCCTTTTCCACCTATATAGCGCCATTCTCTTGCGGACAAACATTTCTAAAATAAAAAAAGTAAGTTCAAAAGGTTAGATTCAAAAAAGTCTGTTGAATCAAACTTTTTGCACTTACTTTTTTTATTTTATAAAAGTTCGTCCTCTAGAGAGCAGAGCAATTGTAAGTGGAAAGATTGACTCGAGTCGAATCTCTCAAGGAAGACTAATCGGAAGCAATCTTCCTGTTTGATTCACGAATGAGGAAACAAGGAAGAAGCAACACTAAACACGTGATCAAGTTTCATTTTTTTAAGTTCTAATATCTAACACGGTGATTTAAATGACAAGAAATGAAATCAAAAAACTTTGAAAAGATTAATAAAACGGGGATCTAGGGCTCTAGAATCGTCTCCACAATCAATTGGCATTTGATCAAACACTTAATATACGAGTTGGGTTTGTCAATCCTAACTTGTAAATTAAACACCCAACAATGCCAATTGATGGTTCTAAACTCATCTAAGCACTAGACCTATGAATTCTAATCAACAATCATCAAGAAATCTAATAACATAAGCTTAAGACAAGCATGTACATGATTAAAGATAAGAAGCTTAAAAGAAGACAACGATGGAAAATAAAATTTGAATAACAATAATTATTATCATATGAATTTCTAACAATTATATAACATAAAATCATGAAAATTGAAGAAAAATAATTACGAATCAAGAACATCACAAACCCAACAAGGAAACTCATAATCAAAGCAAACAAGAAATTAGGATAATAAGAGAAAATAAATTAAAGCCTATTAATAAACAATAGAGAGTTTCATCGTTCAAACGAGGAAATACACGAACTGAGACTGAGCTACGTCCACCATCCGAGCAATGCTCAAGAATCCATATCCTATTAAAAACTAAAAAGCTGAAAATTGAATGAATAAAGTGAAGAGAAAATAAGAACATGATTGGGCATCCAAACCCTAAGGGGGCTTCAAGAGCTCTAATTACTAAGAAGAAAGTTTATATATATATGGGTGAAAGTGTGAGCAAAATAGTCATTTTGCCCTAAATGGACAAAATTGCCTTGACCACCGATGCTGGAAAATGGTGCGTTGATGGCACATCGATCGATGGTTCTGCTTCGTGGGTCCGAGTCATGTTTTCATCAAATCGATCCAGTTATGATTCTCGAGAACGCTATTAGGCTTGATCGACTACCCTAAAACAAAGAAAATCAAAATAACATAAAAATCTACAAAAAGTAAAATAAAAATACAAAAAATACTAAAAAGATGACAAACGCCATGAAAACGCAAAATAAGGAAAAAGGGGATAAAATACGACTAAGCTTAACTAAATCACACAAGACAAGATGCAAAAACATACGTAAATCACACACAAATATGTATAAAGTACACTACATGATTGGCCTTTGAACTACTTTGTAACAAGATACTCAAGCCGTAACCCTAATTATGCGTTTTCCACCACCTTATAGCCTATCTTATCTTATGAAATTGTAGGTTCCTTCTTACTAAATCAATACCCAAGACTAGGTCGGCTTGGCCGAGCTAGCTCTATCGTGTTTATGTTGTAATGGGTGGCGTTGTGTGGCAGGTCAATTTTGAATACACTTCATATGTGTAGCCAGGTCGGCTTTGTCGAGATGGGTTGCGGGTACGCTGGGGCTCACGCACTCTACTTGGCTAAGCATATCCAGGTCGGCTGCAATGTGATGTGGTCAACAACGATGCAAGCGATTGCACGTCTCGCACAGTCTGGTCAGCTTCTGAGCCCTAGTCGATCAGGTTGGTGGTGGTAGATGACATTGCATGTGTTACAAGCGCGGGGTTTGGCACTGCCAGCGCTAGGCGTGCTCACTCATCAGCACATGCTCGTCTTGGTTTACCTCGGTGTTAGTGACCTAGGTGACTCATTTCTACTTGGCTGACATTGCGTAATCTGGTCTGCTGGTGCTACGCACGCGATTCGATGTCTCGTGCATTCCTTTGGTAGCCAGTGTGTGGGACTTGGTCGGTCATTACGTGCCTTGGTTGTCTTGGCCACCAAGGCGGTGGTTGTGTGAATCATCCAATACAGACGTACATCTTGTGCAAAGGCAGGTCAACCAGGCCTAGTCACCTTGGTCATGCAGTGCATCTTGGTCGGCCGCCGCGTGAGACTCAGTGCCTCGTGCAATTCATTGGTAGCTAGTGTGTTGGACTTGGTTGGCCCTGACACGTCTTATTCATATTATAGATCTTGTCGACTCGACAACCCAGACAAATGTGACATGAATGATTCAATCCGAGCGCACATCTTGTGCAGGTACTAGGTTGGATCGACAGTCTAGGAGGTGCTCAGCTGGAACATCTCGTCAACTTGGTCGCTTCTCGGTCGGATCATCTTGGCAACTTGGTCACTTCTTGTTCGGATCAGCTTGGCACTGCTTGTTGGAATGGCTCGACAGCATGAGCACTGCTCCATAGACTAAACGCTTCTCAATACATGGTACGTGTGCCTCTCGCGCAGCAAGCGAAGTGTCTCGACAGGACATTTGGCATAACAAGTGGGCGCTGCTTGGCCATAACTGCTCGGTAGCATGAGCAGCATCTAGCGCATCGGGCGAGGTGGCTCGATAACCTCGGCGATGCTCGGCAGCATGAGTAGGCATCTTGTGTGGTGGGCGAGGTGGCTCGACAGCCTCAGTGTTGCTCGGCATATTGTGAGGGGTTAGGCCATTGCATTGAGGCTTGAGCATCCTTGTCGACCTGTCATGCATTCTTGGTCGGCATCCACATGCGTGAATGGATATCTTGCTCACACATTTCGGTGGCTAGTGATCTCAGTTATCTTGGGCAGTCGATGTGTTGGCTTTTCTTTTGGGTCAAGCTAATTTGACTCGATGGTTCATTTTTAGACATCATCTTAGTTCATTTGTGGACCTGGATTTGGCAACGTGTCTAGTATTTGTTTAAGTGATCTTCGTGGTACGGTCGACCAACAACAAGCCCCTAAGTGCAGAGTCAACTTAAAATAGTTGGTTTTGAACTCATAATTTAATATGTCGACCTTGAGGAACACAGTTAACAACGCCCACCCACCCACCCAGTGCCTTGAGTTTGCTAAATATCTACGGTCGACTTAAACTCCTTTGGTCGGCTCGATGCCTTTAGTTGGATATCGCCTTAGGTCAACTTAATGCCTTGACTTTGACGCCTTAGTTTTGCTGAAGTACCTTTGATTGGCTTTCCATCTTAGGTCAGCTATGTGCCTTGGGTTGGCTCAATGCTTTTGGATAGCTTAATGCCTTTAGTTGGCTTGAATCCTTAACTATCTTGATGCTTTAGGTTGGCTAAGTGCCTTAGGCTGGCTCAATGCTTTTGGATAGCTTAATAATGCCTTTTGTTGGCTTGATGCCTAGGGTCAGGTAAGTGCCTTAGATTGTCTCAATGCTTTTGGATGGCTTAATGCCTTTGGTTAGCGGGATGCCTCAGATTGGCTTGAATACTTAGGTCGACTCAATGCCTCTGATTGGCTTAATGCCTTAGGTTGGCTCGACGCCTTTGGTTAGCTTAATGCCTTAAGTAGGCTCAATGCCTCTAATTGATTAATGCCTTAGATCAGCTTGACGCCTTTGATTGGCTTAATGCCATAGGTTGTCTTGATTCCTTTGGTTGGCTTAATGACTTAGTGAAAGAGTTGTTTTAGTGGTGTTAAATTAAGAAAAGTGGGTTTATGGATTGGTATTATCGAAATTCAATTTGAATGTAAGAATCAAGGGGTTTTTAGCTTTTGAAAGTAAAGGAAAACAAAAGTAAATGGAAAACTATGAAAAGTAAATACAAGTATTTAGGATGCCTCGATCGTATGCCGAAATTGAGATTGCAAGCAATAATGAAAATAAGCAAGTAAAAGCAAAGTTTCACTAAGTACAAGCATGAAAATCTAAGGTACAACTATGCTTGCATGATCATAAAATTCTAAATAATGCAAATTAACAAAAATTGAAAGCACCAATAGAAAGAGCAATAAAAGTTGACGTGAAAGTTAAAAACTTTACGAGAAATAACTAGAAACAAAGAGTAGATCTAGGATTCAACATAAAACTATGCATGAAAATAAAAACCAAAATAAAGCATATGAAATACTCAAAATAAAAACGATCAAGGACTCGATATATGATCTAGGTGTGTTACTCACCTAGAATCCATAGCCAATTCGCAAGATCAAACAACAATTCTAATAGCTAAGGCAAAATGCATAATTTGAAAAACAAGCATAAGCATATGAAATACTCAAAATAAAAATGATCAAGGACTCAATGTATGATCTAGATGTGTCACTCACCTAGATTCCATAGCCAATTCACAAGATCAAACAATTAATCTAAGAGCTAAGGCAAAATTCATAAAATGAAGAACAAGCATGAAAATTAAAGGAAAGCATGCAGTTAAAAGAAAGCTTACTTGAATTAAGGAAAGGAGCAACAAACTTGAATGAAATAGCAAGAATAAAATCCAAGTGATGACTTGAATTCTTCTTGAGCTTACAAACCCAAGGAAAAACTTGAAATTAAAATCTAAGAACTAGAGAGAGAAAATAGATCTAAAAACTAGAGAGAGAGAAATTTAATCCCAAACCCATGCAAGGGTTGGGTGGAGAGTTGATTTTTTACAAAATGAGAGTTGAGTTCTATTTATACTAGTTTTAATTGGGGTTCAATGGACCAAATTAGCCTTAAAGGCTTCAAATTCCCGGGTTTGACCAAAATTGACCTGTGTTAACCATCCTAGCCACTTAGCTTGACCCTAGGCTGGATTTGGCTTGAGGTGGATCGGGTGGTTGGGCAATTTGGAGGCACTTGGTCGGTGCTGGTCGGCCGCTCTCGGCAGCTCTTAAAAGGACCTGGTCGGGATTGGTCGGCAGCCCTCGGCAGGGGCAGAGTGGGCGCGCTGGCGCGGAAATTGGCGTGCGCCATGCCTTAGCACAAGTTTTGGCTTGCCTAGGCGAGGCTTGGCTAACATTCAAGAATGTTTGGCCATTTAAAGCTTGCTCTTGGCACCGATTTTTGGCACGGTTTGACTTGAACTTTGGTCCTCAATGACTTTATCTATGAAAATAAGATTTTGAACATAAAAACCCAAAAATTCTACCAGACCTCAAATTAATTGAACCCATTTAACAAAATTAAGTATAAAATCAAAAAGAACAAGAAAAACAACAAAACAAGAAAAACCACATAATAACTTAAAAAAAACTCAAATCAAAACCACTAAAAACGACACTAAACCCTAATTAAAAACACAATTAAAACACCAGAATTACATGCAAAACACTTAGGTCAGCTCGATGCATCTATTTGGGTTAATGCCTTAGGTTAGCTTGATGCCTTTATTATTCTTTATGTCTTAGGTCGGTTCTTTGATGAGCTTGACCATGTTGACTGGTCGGTCATGTTGATGGGCACAATCATGTTCTATCCTCGAGGTGGATATGCTCAAGCTCTTCTCGCTTTGTTGAGCTAGAGCTTCTTGGTCTTACGAAAATGTGATGATCGAAACTGCCATGTTTTGTTGAGTGGTTATCTGAGATGCGGCTAGAGCTAGGAACTCTTAAAAGGTTTTTGGGACTTGTTCGTTATTTATCCATTTAAAAAGAGAATTGTTTGAGATCTCATTTTGTGATAATATGATCAAGGCTTCATCGATGCACAGTTGAGTATCTGAGACTTTCTTGGTGAATCACGATATATAGCTCTTCAATGACTTGTTGGGTTGCTCCATGATGGTAGTGATGGCTCTTTTAGGAAAAATATGTTGTCTTGGACACTAGAAAGTGTCCTCAGAAAGACAACCGCAGCTATGCCCACGAGGATATAGAATGGCATGACAACAATCGGTACCACCTCAACGGGACCTCATCTAAGGTCATCAAGAACATGCGACAACAATACACTTTAGTCATGGCGAGCATGTCCATACGGTTTAGATAATAGCTCAAGTGCGAATCTGGATAGATCACTATTGCATTTATAGAGAGCTATATTGACGGGACTTTCAGTTTCCCTATCAATTGCTCATAGGGAGTTGAGCAGAAAAAGGTGACTCATCACTACATACGAATTTAGTAAGGGGTATTTTGCTTGCTTGGATTCTAGCTCCGTAATTCATTATTTGAGATATTTCAGCTCGACCGAATCATCGCCAAGTATCCGTTATAGGGGAGGCATGTTTAGCTGGATATTTGCTTCTAGTGTTAAGATACCAGATGGGGGGATCTTTGGAGGCTTTACCGTTCATCTTTACTAGTTGAATGGGAACATTTTGGTGTCAAAAATGTCAAGTGCCTCTAAATTGGAGGTCTGTCGAGCCTGCTTTCTGCATTCAGTTTGTCATCCTCATCGGTTCTTATTTTTCTTCGGTATTTACTTTAGTGCCGACCATATTTTTAGGTGTCAAAATTGCTTTTGTCGCTTTCTTCATCATTTATTCAAATTTCTTTTAAAAAGTCCTGACGATCTTTTCTAAAATCTCGTCTGGAACTTTTTGATGGGCTCACCGTAGAGCTGACAAGATGCTACTCAAACATAGAGAAAAAACAATATATGCCCAAAAAAAATATGAAGCTGGATTAGCTTCTTGTGAACTGGTGAGCCAGTTTTCAGCTCCTCAAAATGAAAAAATTGAAAAACTTGAGAGTTGAAGAGCTGATGTTAGCTCCTCGAAATAACAAAAAAAAATCGAAAACTGTTGGGAGCTAGAGAGATAGTGCTCAACTCCTCTAAATAAAAAAAACTCGAGAGCTAAAGAAATGTGATGGTGGAGTAGTTGTTTTAGGTTGGCTTGTTTAAGCTAAATGTAACTAGCAAAATTAAATGGTAAAAAAAAGCAGATCAACAAAACATGGTTAAAGCAAGTAGGAAAAAGTGCATGGCTGTGTTATTCCCTTTTTTGGCTCGGATCGGCCTTAACCAGATCCTTATACATTTGTGAATTTCTTAATACAAGTTTTCTCTCTCTAAAATCTCCTCTCTCTCTCTCTCTCTCTCTCTCTCTCTGTGTGTGTGTGTGTGTGTGTGTGTGCGCGTGTATATATATATATATATATATATATATATATATATATATATATATATATTTGTGGATCCCTTCTTTCTCTTTTGAAAACACTATTTAAAGGTTTCGCTTGAAAACCTAATAGACACATGTCTCTCCAAGATTGACCTTTGAATTACTCTATCAACAAGACACTCAAATCCTAATCCTAATTTCACATTTTCCAACGCCTTATAATCGATATCTCTTGTGTCATTGTCTGGCATTTCTCACTAACTCAACACATAAGACCAAGTCGGCTTAACCGAGCTAGCTTTACCATATTTATATCATAACAGGTGACATCATGTGGTAGGTCAATTTTTAATACACTTCATATAAGTATCCAGGTCGGCTTCGTCGAGTTGGGCTGCGGGTGCACTGGGGCTCACGCACTCTACTCGGCTAAGGACATTCGGTTCGGCTGTAGTATGATGTGGTCGGTAATGATGCAAGCAACTGTATGCCTCGCATAGTCTAGTCTTCCTTTGAGCCTAGTTGGCTATGTTGTCAGTGGTAACTGACATTGCACGCATTGCAAGCGAGGGGTTCGGCACCGCCTTCTCTAGGTCAGCTCACTCATCAGCGCCTGCTCGGCTTGGTTTGCCTAAGCACCGTGACCTATGTGACACATGTCTGCTTGGCTGGTGCTGTGCACGCAATTCGACATCTCGCGCATTCCTTCGGTAGCTGGTGCGCGGGACCTGGTTGGTCGTGGCATGAATCATCTGATCTAGATGCACATCTTGTGCGGGGGTAATTGAGCCTGGCCGAGTCGGCTCGGCCATGTGGCGGATCATGGTCAGCCATCCCGCCCGTGAGTCAGTACCTCGTGCAATCTATCGGCAGCTAATGTGCTGGACTTGATTGGCCCTGGAGCATCTAGCTTGGCATATAGATCTTGTCGGTTGGTCAAGCCAAGCAATGGTGGTACGAATGAACCGATCCGATTGCACATCTTATGCAGAGACAAGTTTGGCTCGACAACATCATGCGTAACAAGCGAGCGCTACATGACAGTCTCGATGCTACTTGGCAGCATGAGCGATGTTTGACACAACGAGCGAGGTGGCTCGGCAACTACGACACTGCTAGGCCGTAGTGAGTATGAGCGAGTGTCTATAGCGGCAGGCGAGGTGGCTCGGTCGAAGCTGCTCAACGCATTGTGCTAGGTTATGTCAGTCGTTGCGCTGAGGCTTGAGCATCCTTGTCGACCTGTGCGCATTCTTGGTCGGTATCCACGTGCGCGCGTCTAAATATCTTGCGCACACTAGTCATCGACTAGTTCATTTCGGTTAGCTCGACCAATCATTGTGTTTGCTTTTCTTTAGGTCGGGCTAATTTGATTTGATGGATCATTTAGACATCATCTCAATCTATCGTGAACCTGAATTTAGCCACACATTTAATATTTATTTACGTGGTATTCAATGTACGATCAACCACCAACAATAGTTTTGAAGCTTTTCAAATTAAACTTTGATTTTCGATATCAATACGATGCTTCACATAATATAAGTGAATGCACGTGGTTTAAATACGACTTTTTGTTTCTACTGTTAAAACTTAAGAACCCATATATACATATAGGAAATGACAACGATGCTTTCACGGTACCATGTCCCTCATCCCTCGTGTATTTACATTCGTCCAACTTTTAATATGTATACCCTAAAATTGATCTAATGATTATAAATAGTTGAGAAATGGTGTCTTCACGATACCATAAAATTTCTCATATATATATATATATATATATATATAATAAAATTTATTAACATTCACCCATGGTCCCTAAATTATTCCCCACGTGTGACGTAGACATGCGAACAACCTCAGGAGAGTAACATTACGTTGTTGGGATGCCGTGGCCCCAACTCGTACCTGCAAATTATTTTGTTTGGCATCAAACTTTTTCCATTTTCTTTTCATTTTTCTTAATATTAATATATTATTATGGCGATAAAATATATACATATCAAACAAACTATTCTTAGCTGGCCTTCATTCGAGAAAAGAAATTGGTGCTTCTATTTTAAGTAATGCCTAAAACCCGCCCAAAAGTCTCAAACATAAGCCGATTGGGTCGGTCAGCCAACCAATTTGACACGTCGCACGTTCAAAATGGACCCTTTTGAAACGCAACGTGCCAAAGTCAAAAGTGCAGGCCCACCACCACTCGTGTGGCCAAATTCGGGGCCCACTTCCGCAAATTCGTGAAGCCCAGGCAAAAGATATGGTTCTCTGCTTAATGGTTTACTAAATATTTAAGATTTGTTAGGATAGATTACAGATTATTGGTAAAGAAAGTAAAATATTAATTGGTCATGCACGATTTGGTTATGATTTTTAAAAGCTGTAAACACTTCCATTAGTTACTTTTTTCCAAGTGTAGATTCGTTTGGATTGTAATTTGGTTTTGGTCGAAATAAATTTGATTATATTTCATGTGAAACAAAACCATTGATGATGATGACCGATGTTTCATTTCACACCTTAATCTTAGTATTTTTCTAATAGAAAACGAAAAATATATCATTAATATGATTGCATACTGCTAAATCCAATCAAATAATTAGATTTGATAAATAAAATTATTAAATTAATTTACACAATATGCAAAAGTAAAACTAATGTAAAAAATAATTTAAAAAGTTAACATTTGACAAGTCTAATCTCATACTAATAAAATTGATAATTGGACGTTAATTAATTTGTATGTAAGAATCAATAGAGCATCTCGTACCACCGCCAACTAGGGATGTAAATTGAGGAGTCGTCGCCCCCGCTCCAACGGGGATAGGGGTGGATATGGAATTTCGAGTTTTTACGGGCGGTTATGCAGATGGGAATAATGTCCACACACACATTCGGGTACCCGTCTCCATTTGAGACACGTTTGAAACTCGCATATATTATTATTTAAATATTTGTGTTTTTTTATATTTTGAACCATTTGTAAATATAATAAATTAAATGTTTATCATGCTATTTGAATTTTCTTGTAATTTTTTTTTATTTAAATAAACCTAAAAATCAAGTTACGTGAATTTTTATTAAAAAAAATTTAAGTAATGATATGTGGGCGGGTACAAGTGAGTACGAAACGAATATACGAACGGAACGAGTAGTTGAATATTACGGGAGGAAGCGAGGACGGAAACGGGGGCAACTAATATACCTGCAGGAGCAGAAACAAGAATACTTGTTTAATTTGAAGTAGGGGCAGGGATAGGCGTAATGAAGTTTTTTTTTTTTTTTTCTTACAACAAAACATTAATCCTAGTATTTGGGCATAAATGAATTGAACCAATGTGTAACATGATTAAAAGTAATTAAAATATTATTGCTTTCCAGTAATAATTATATGCGTGTGTCTATATATATATATGGGTGGGTTCCCATGGCAATCAATCCCTGTGTGGGAACTAAAAACCTAAATGTTATTTATGAATTATGTACATGCTAATAAGATAATAGTAAAAATCAAGGGAATATGAAAATAGCATTTTGAATTATTTAAATTAGCATCACATATAATGTAATATAGCGTTTCCTAAAATTCACACACAGGAATTTGGTTCTCACATGATCCTAATCATATATATATATATATATATATATATATACTTTATAAAAATATTAGACAAAGTTTACAATCTTTATTTTATAAATATATATCATCTCTAAGAGCATCTATGAGATATTCATTGGAATAAAAAAAAATTACCACATAAATTCAAAATGCTTATGTGGCAAAGAAAATTGTAAACAATATCTAGCATACTGCTAAATCTAGACAGTGCTAGATATTCCATTCAACATTTTCCTTATTTATTAATTATTTTATATTAATTAATTTGTTTCTCTCTGTTCTTAATCAATCATTATTCAATTATGTCACCCGTCACACCCTGGGAATTGGTTTCGCCCGAAGCATCGGACCAATATGATCACACATGACTTCTATGTCACACTAGTGCTACAAAGGCTTTTGGTGGACTTATTGACGTGTGACTGGATGATTTAGTTCCGAACTGGTATTCGTTCTCCCACTACTAATGGTAATGGACGAGACCAAGGTTTGTGGAGAAGTGGGTCGGGCGTAGTAGGTTTGTACTAACCAAGGAGCGCGCAGGTCCCAAAAACTGGCCCAGCCTCCTTCGGATCCTTTCATTTTGACTTGGCTTCGTCCCGAACCAAGGAAGGCATTCTGGCGGACGCATGCGTGTAGGAAGGTCGGCGACTGTTTTACCGTTCACATTTACTATTTAAGATTCTATTTTCAATTGTTTCTACGTCATTTGCCACGTTAACGTAAATTCACGATGTCTCATTTGAAATACTTTAATGTTGGGAAATCATCATCTTAACCCTTGTTTTATATTATAAGCTTGGGCATTTGGCACCTAATTCATTAAGAAAACAAAATTTGTCAACTAGTTCAAGTCAATCTCAATCAAGTTTGATATTAGAGTTAAATAAACAAAATTATCATTTCCTATATATAGTTTCTTTCCTACTCATGTTCGCGTCGCCTTTCGTTGCAATACCGGTGTGGTCGACACTACTAGTTGTCGGAAAATATATTAAGTTAGATCAAATATATTAGTCGGTAAGATATTTCTTGTTATATTTAGAATTTCTTGTTATATTTAGAAATAAATAACACCACTTATGTTAATAGATAAGAAATTTCTTAGTCTATGTATTGAATAAGAAATACATAACAAAAATTATGTTATCAGGTAAGAAATTCATGAAACTTCGTCCACCGCCGTTTTCCGAATTTCTGCCATATGACTTTTCTGATCATCGCTCACCACCATCTTCGCTACCCTTCTTCGACTCCCACAAAACTTCATCAAATAATAGTGTTGACGACAAAGTTTCTTATTATATGTATTGAATAAGAAATACACAACATCAACTATGTTTGTACGTGATTTCTTATTATATATATTAAGTAATAAATATACAGAAACATTTATAGTATTAGGTATGAAATTTTTTAATGTGTTTAAAATAAAAAATACATAACAATACAATTATGTCATTAGGTAAGAAATACATAATAACGACCGACAATTGATGGTGGTGGTGGTGACGGCGTCTAGGCTATTTTTTATTGCTATGTTTTTCATATTATGAATATTATTATCTTTTTATATGATAAGTTAGGCTAATTGATAAAAATTAGAGTTCATATGAACTAAAATTGAGTACCTAGACTAACTGTCAAATATATTTCCTATACAGGATTAAGTTCAAGTTTTCCCAACAATAAATACATACACCATTCATTCCTACATAGATGTAGAGTACGTGCGTCTTCGTAAGCAATAAAAAGACGACACCACGTATTGAATAGAAATGCATATGGAAAATTCAGTGTACTAAAACGAAATGATGGGGCATTTTGGGGACCCATTTCCTATCTATTTTTTGGTTGTGGGGCCCTTTTGAATTACACTAGAAGCAAATAGAATAGAATTTACAAAGCACAGTCCAAAAATCAGCAGACTTTCATTGCGAGGATTCCGGTGTTTTAAGTGTCAAATAAATAAATGAAATAAATCCCATCATACTTATTTATAATTCATATTGTTAAGAAGAAATGATATTATTTTTCTTGCAAAGTAATTTTTCATCCACGTGAAAATGTGAATTTTGATTTTGGAGGATGGCATGATAAGAATCTAAGTCGACCACAGAGAATACGATACACTCGTGTGCTGTGCAATACGGACAAAGTGTGCCCCAACTCACAAACAACTCTTGAACAAATATGTAAATTAATTAATTAATGTTGTGTGCATATATATAGATATAGAGAGAGAGAGTCTGACAGTCGTGAACATCAAAACCCTAAGTCCCGCGCCCCGTGCCTAATGTCATGTTTTGAACATATTAATATTTTACATCCACTTCCCAAGAATTCTTAGTAATTAAATTATTTTTTGTCTCATCCACCGCATTTGCAACAATATACGTGGAGAAACTATGGAATTCCAAAGAGTTTGATTTAACTATAGTATGTTCACAGGGGTGCCAAACTCGAGATTTATTACTCCGATGACTAAGTTTGTATTTTGAATACTCGTGTTGTGGATGAGATTATCTTCTGTCCTTGATTCATTTACTTATTTTTATTTTTATTATTTCTTGAGTCTAACATACGTATATAATTCTAAAATTTTCTTTTTGATATTTACATGAAATATGTAATGTAATTTTTTTTGTTATTATTTTGTAGGTTTCTTTTACAAGTAAATTATGTTTATATAATAGTGAGTGATTGTTTATACTGTATTCATGAACTTAGAGAGAAAAATCCAAACGAGAAGAGTTGAAAGAGCTATTTAACTCGAGATGCAAATTCTTGTTTTGACGGAGGTGATTGAGAATGCTTTCAGCATCTTTAATAAACTCTTGCAGTTTAAATTGTAGTCTTTCATTATTTTTCAATTTTCGTACAAATCTAATTTTGCGATTATAAATCTCAAATTCCGTAGTTTGAAATGTTTTCTTTAATTGTTTTCCAATTTTCCTTACCTGAGATTTTATTTTGTATTTGTGAACCTCAATTGTCAAAGAGTTCTATTGATTTAGATCATACTTATTTGTTTGTTTGTTTGTTTATCTTTACTTAATATATTATGAATCTTTTTAATCATTGAAAAATAAGGTTTAATTAGCAAATGTTTCGCCGTGTTGACTCTCAATTATAAGAATAAATATTCTTTTAATCAAGATTTTAATACATTGTACATTTAATTTTCAACTACTTATTATCCCTCCGTCTCATTCTATTTGTCGCAATTGATCATTTCATGGAAATTAAGAAAGATGAATGGTTTTATAATTATAGATATCAAATGACATTACAAAATACACCAGGATTGCCGACGGCAAAATCCGTCGGTAATCCGCTGGTTAGTGATATACCGACGGATCTATGACGTCAGCGAATCCTTTGTCGGTAATTCCAAGTGCCGACGGACTATCAAACCGCGCAATTCCAATTGGGTACAGCCGCCGGTAAGATCCCGTCGGGATTCTTAATTTCTTTTTTAATTTACCGACGGAATCTGTGCCTGTCGGTAATTAACTAAATAAATAAAAATAATAATTTAATTTTACCGATGGATTTCATATCCGTCGATAAATATGAATAAATTTATTAGACCCAACCAATTCCTCAACCATTTTAACATTCAATTTATTCGTGATTCAAATCCTCGCTCTAAACTCATTTTCACAATTATAGTGCCCTATTTTTGGCAGTTGATCAGTTACCCGAGTATCGAACGGATAGTTAAGCTCATTATTAATTAGAGATTCGTAAATATGAAAAATTAAATTTAATAACAAATCTAGCATTTGGCACACGATTGAAAAATTTGATCATAACAATTTCATGAATTCCATCCTGGAATTGTTTGGTGTTGAAAAGTTGGGTTGAAATGGAAACATGGGTATATTGGTTCTTTTGTTGGACTTGTTATGATTAGTAGTGGTCGGTGTTTCTAGGTATATAGGTTTTTTTATATAATCATTTATAATTACATTTCAACTAACTTATCAGAATATAATTATTTTTTCGGCCTCAACTCATCGATGATTTTATTAGACTCAGTCAATAATTCCTCGATGGTCTTTTTAAAAGACTTTTTTTTACAACTGAAAAATGTAAATGTGAATTATATAATGCAAGTCCTGGAGTATGAGCGAAAAAATAAATACCATGAAAAGGAAGCACAACAACCACGAGTTTAGAACTCGTGGTTGTTGTGTTTCTTTTTCATGATATTTATTTCTTTGCCCTTACACCAGGACTTGCACTATCACTTCAAAACCACCATCCCCAACGACTTAAAACTTTTTAAAACCACCATCATGTTTGAAAATAATTTTAAAAACCGTTATTTGAGGGACGAAACATCCCCGCCGGCACCGTACACCACGTCATCACCGATGTCTACCCAACCAGTCACAACATCAATCAATCATAATATATATAACCAAAAATAATAACATATATCAAACCCTAATTTAATTCAAATATATATAATTGAATCTAATTTATAAATAATTATAAACTAAACCCTAAAATAAACCATAATTGCATAAATGAACCCTAAATGAATACTAACGACCTAATTAACCCTAATTTTATAAAGAATATTTATAATCGAATTCAATTTATAAATAATTATAAATTAAACCTTAAGATAAAATTTAATTGTAGAAATGGACCATAACCTAAAATCATTCACAAATGCATAAATCAAGCATAAATTCCTAAATTGAACCCACAATTCAATTTCTCAAAACATAATTCCTAATTTCAAATCAAATTAAATTAAAATCCTAAATTAAAAAGATTATTAACTTTGAATTAAAAGGCTAATATACATTAATATGCGATGTTGACAGTGCTTCGGCAGTGGCGAAGGCTCCTCCTCGCGAGCCAACCCTATTTTTTGTGGTTGGTTGCTGAAATGAGTGTCCGCTGTCTAAGGGCTGTTTATATGAAGTTTACTGACGGACAAGATTCCTTCGATAAATCCGCCGGTAAAAAAATCCGGCGTTGCTGACGGACGTATCCATTGGTAAACAAAAACCGACGTTATCGACAGACATATTTTCTTAGGCAATTGATATACAAATTAATTCTTATTTTTTAAAAAACTTGCCGACGGACATATTTTCGTCGACAATTAATATCCGAATTAATTTTTTTTAACTTGACGACCCACATTTTTTGTCGGCATATTTGGCGGATATTTTACCGCCAACTTTTCGAGAACTTGCCGACAGACATATACACCGACGACACATTTCCGTCCGGAGTCTGTCGGCATTTTGTGTCGTCGGAAAAGCCGTCGGTAATGCCGGCCTTTTACCGACGGGTTGCTACTGTCGGGAACTTTCATCAACTTTTTCGATTTTTTTTGTAGTGTGATCATAATATCTTTTTGTTTAAAATACTGAAGAGTGTGAATTAATAAAGGTAGGAGGTAAAAATAGTAAATTAATATTTACTTTTTATTGGGAAAGTAAAAAGTAATAATGATTATCTTTTAAAAATGTAAATACAACAAATAAAAAAACATAAAAATTATTTCAAATTACGACAGATAGGACGAGACGGAGAGACTATTCATATTCTTCGCAGCACACATCAACAATTCTTTCGTGATTACTAGTTTTCTCCCTGGGGTTCACATCAAACCTTTGGTTTTGAACAAATATAATATTATTTAAATCTTAATTTTTTCAATGATGCGTGATACGATCTTGCTTAATTTCTTACTAAAGATCATGAAGTGACACGGAAGGCATGCTCATTGACTCTTTAGTGACTATAATTTGGCCATTCGTGGGGATAGTTTATTCGATTATTTTGACAAAAAAATAAAAGAGTCCATATTCAAAATTGATTTTTCAAAGTACGGTGCCAATCCACTTATCAAGTTCTATTTTATCTTATATCTAAGTATTTTTAAATGCACGCCAATTGTAAGCAATCAATAACGTCATCCATGAATTATATGACTACAGTACTGTATCAATAATAGTTTACACGCACACATTGTACGGCTCAAATATAACGTTCTTATTGATAATTAGCGGAATTGAAAAAAAAATGATTGCATTACTTAATAGATGATTTGACTAAATAATTGTATGTATGTAATTAGCATAATAACGAAAGACTAATTGCACTACTTTGATAGTTGATTTGATTAAATGATTGTGTTTAATTGTTTGAAAAATATTTAATAGTTTATAGCTAATTACTTGATTGTGTAAAATGACTAATAAGATTATTGTCACAATTTATTGTTAACTTTTTTGAATATTATAAATTTATATGGTGAATATATTGATAGTTATACTACATTAAAAATAATTAATTATTATTTTAGAATTATTAAGTATACAAAAGTCTCGAGTTGCTAATTCTCAAATATATTACATTTAATTTGTGCATATAAATAATTATTTATAATTAATCAACAAATAACATGTTCATTTATAAATAAAGATAATATAAAATTTTGAATAATTTATACATAAATATTTAAATAAAATATAATATTTGTCGCCTAGCAATTTTAAAAACTATGATAACGTCCTCTCACTCATTATCTCTGTTGAAGATGAAAGAAAAAGTGAGAATTTGCAAAATGGATTGAAGAAAGAAATAGAAGGAGAAATGATGGAGTAGCCTCTCTTGCAATCCAAAAAAACTCTCCTAACTACTACAACTAAATGTATAAACCCGAATAGTATAGTAAAATAAACTAAACAATTATCGGTCCTATCCTCCCCTTGCGTTGAAAATGCCCTCAATAAAAAATCAATTTCAGGGAAAGACGTACATGCCCCGTAACCCACCGTAAATAAAAGTGAGACCACCTATTAAAAAACAAAAAAATAAAGTAAATAATTAGAAAAAAGAATCAAATCCCAAGTTTGACTGGGACCCCAGGAAAAAAATGACTACATAATCTTTCGTTCTTCATCTCACTTGATTATCTTCTTCATTCTTCATCTCTTATATATAAACCTTTTTGCCCTCCCTTTTCTTTCTACCCTCCTCGGATACAAAACAACGGTGTACAAGATTAGTATATTTATGGAGTTCACGTATTGTCTGTGATAGCCGACAATTCTGAACATCGTACCCAAAAGCCAACATAGACTCAAGAAAATTAAATAAAACTTCTATTTCCCCCCTCTCTCTCTAGTACAGCCAAACTGTTGAACATCTGCATATCTCTTATACTGCCTTCATTTTCATTCTTACACACATATAAAGTACCCTTTTCCCTTGACAAACTCTCAATTCTTGTTCACCTCAAGTACTATACTATACTGTACTATGGAACCCACTGACAAATAAAAACACCTGCTTCATTGTTTTCTCTCTCTTCCTCTTGTTCTTCAAAGAATGGTATTATTTTTTTTTGATTTTTTTTCAAGTTTTTTTTTTTTACTTTTGTTTTCCAGATTTATTAATTTTGTATGTTTTTTTTTTAATTTTTTTTTATATTTCAGGGATGTGTTAGAAAATGGTATAAGCAGGGGTGACAAAAAGCTAGCTGAAAGAGGTGGGAGAATAAATAAAATTTATATATTGCAGAAAAAAAAAAAAAGATTTATGCACCTGCAGAAAGATGATGAACAATCGAGAAGTTGGTGTGAAGAAGGAAACACCTTTTACCCTGACGCTGCTTTTATTGGGGTTTTGCTTAATGGGCTCAATAACTGGCAGAAGCTTGCAACAAAGCCAAAACGGTAATGGCGAAGTTAGCAGCTTATTAGCCTTCAAGGAGTCCTCAATTCAGTCCGATCCCAAAGGTTTCTTGGCCAACTGGGACCCAGCTTCCTACAGCCCATGTTCTTGGAACGGAGTCTCATGCTCCGGCGACGACGGCAGAGTCACAAAGCTCGATTTCCAAAATGCAGGCCTAACGGGCCGTCTCCACATCTCCGATCTAACGGCCCTGCCCGCCCTCACCACTCTCCTCTTCAGCGGCAACTCTTTTAGTGGGAACCTTAGTAGTTCCTCTTCTACCAGCTGTAATTTCGAGTTTCTCGATTTATCGTCCAACACTTTTTCTGAACCGCTGGCCGCAAATTACTCATTCGTCCCTTGCAGTAAACTACTTTACTTGAACCTCTCCCGCAACTCCATCCCTGGCGGGGGCCTTAAATTCGGGCCCTCTCTGTCCCAGCTCGACCTCTCCGCCAACAAGATTTCGGATTCGGGCCTGTTGAGTTCGGTTCTATCCGAGTGCCAGAATTTGAATCTTCTCAACTTCTCGAGCAATAAGCTGGCCGGAAAGCTCGCGGGCTCTCTCTCCTCTTGCAAGGGCATCTCGTTTCTAGACCTGTCGAACAACCATATGTCCGGTGAGATACCACAAGCCTTCGTGGCAAAGTCGATGTCCTCTCTGAGAAGCATCGACCTCTCGAGCAATAACTTCAGTGGCAATCTCAAGAATTTCAATTTCGGGCCCTGCGGGAATCTCGTCGCGCTTAACCTGTCGCAGAATAGTTTCTCCGGGTTCCCGACGGGCCTAGCGATCTGCCAGAGCCTCGAAACTTTTGATATCAGCCACAACTTAATCCAGATCAAGATTCCCGGGGTCGTGTTGGGAAAGATGAAGAGTCTGAGACGATTGAGCCTGGCCCACAATGATTTTTCCGGGCCCGTCCCGGAAGAGTTGGGGTGGCTTTGTGGGACCCTCGAGGATCTCGATCTTTCCGCGAACCGGTTGACCGGGGGGCTTCCTTCGGGCCTCGTATCGTGTTCCGTGCTCTACAGTTTGAACATCGGTAACAATCAGCTCTCAGGTAGCTTCCTAGACACGGTCGTCAGCTCGCTCATGGGCCTTGAGTATCTTTACGCTCCGTTTAATAATATTACCGGTCAAGTGCCACGTTCGTTGGCGAATTGTACTAGGCTTCGGGTTTTGGACCTCAGCTCAAATAGCCTGACAGGTAATGTACCTTCCGGGCTCTGCTCGAGAAAATCGAATTCGGGTCTCGAGAAACTGATGCTGGCTAATAACTATCTCTCGGGATCGGTCCCGTCCGAGCTCGGGCTCTGTAAGAGCCTGAGATCGATCGATCTCAGCTTCAACAGCTTGCATGATTCGATCCCACATGAAATCTGGACGTTGCCTCAGCTTTCGGACGTCGTGATGTGGGCCAATAACCTGACGGGCGAAATCCCAGAGGGCATTTGCGTCAATGGAGGCAATCTCCAGACGTTGATTCTCAACAACAATTTCTTAACTGGAACCATACCGAAGTCGATTGTTAACTGTACTAATCTGATTTGGGTCACGTTGGCTAGTAACCGGATTTCCGGAGAAATCCCATCGGATATAGGTAACCTCGTCAACCTTGCCATACTCCAGCTGGGGAATAATTCGCTAAGCGGGCCCATCCCGGTCGGAATAGGCAAATGCCGCAGCCTCATATGGATCGATTTGAACAGCAACGACCTGACGGGCCCCGTTCCCCCGGAAGTCGCGGCCCAAACGGGCCTTCTATCTCCTGGAGCCATTACGGGAAAACTGTTCGCCTTCGTGAGGAACGAGGGGGGGACCAACTGCAGAGGCGCGGGTGGGCTGGTCGAGTTCGACGGGATTCGTAACGACAGGCTGGAGAATTTCTACATGATCCGCTCCTGCACGAGGACCAGGATTTACTCCGGTGTGGCGGTCTACACCTTTGCGGGCAACGGCAGCCTCATCTACCTCGACCTCTCGTACAATAATCTGTCCGGGACGATCCCAGAGAACTTGGGCTCGATGGCTTATCTGCAGGTTCTCAATTTGGGGCACAACAACATGACGGGCGAAATCCCGTTCAGTTTTGGAGGCCTTAGGAGCGTCGGCGTTCTCGACCTGTCGCACAATAGGCTTCAAGGGTTCATTCCAGGCTCGTTGGTCGGTCTCTCGTTTTTGAGCGATTTTGATGTCTCTAACAACAACCTCTCGGGAACCATTCCGTCCGGTGGACAATTGACTACTTTCCCGGCTCCGAGGTACGAAAACAATACCGGCCTCTGTGGGGTCCCCTTACCGCTCTGCGGCTCCGGGAACTCGCATCACTCTTCGAACTCTTCTAACCGAGGGAAAAAGGAAAGCTTGGCCGTTGGGATGGTGATCGGTATTATGTTTTCGATCACGAGTATATTATTGCTCCTTTACGCGCTCTACCGGGCGAGGATTAGTCGGAAAACGGAGGTGAAGAGAGAAAAGTACTTCGAGAGCCTCCCGACATCAGGCAGCACCAGCTGGAAATTGTCTGGCGTGCTCGAGCCATTAAGCATCAATGTGGCCGCGTTCGAGAAGCCGTTGCGAAAGCTAACGTTCGCGCATTTGCTCGAGGCCACCAACGGCTTCAGCGCCGATAGCTTGATCGGCTCAGGAGGCTTCGGCGACGTGTACAAAGCCCAGTTGAAGGATGGTAGTGTCGTCGCCATTAAGAAACTCATCCACGTGACGGGCCAGGGAGACCGAGAGTTCATGGCGGAGATGGAGACGATCGGGAAAATAAAACACCGGAATCTCGTCCCGTTGTTGGGATACTGTAGGGTCGGTGAGGAGAGGCTGCTCGTTTACGAGTACATGAAATGGGGGAGCTTAGAGGCCGTTCTGCACGACCGGGAAAAAGTCGGTGGGACCGGGCTCGACTGGGCGGCTAGAAAGAAAATCGCTATCGGGTCGGCTAGAGGGCTCGCATTTCTCCACCACAGCTGCATACCTCATATTATCCACCGTGATATGAAGTCGAGCAACGTGCTTTTGGATGAGAATTTCGAGGCGAGGGTGTCCGATTTTGGGATGGCCCGGTTGGTGAGCGCGCTCGATACTCATTTGAGTGTTAGTAATCTTGCGGGGACTCCGGGATATGTCCCGCCCGAGTATTACCAGAGTTTTAGGTGCACGAGTAAGGGAGATGTTTACAGTTATGGTGTTGTGTTGCTCGAGCTTTTATCGGGTAAGAAGCCGATCGACACGTGTGAGTTCGGGGAGGACACGAATCTTGTCGGGTGGGCTAAGCAGCTGCATAAGGAGAAAAGGAGCCATGAGATATTGGACCCGGATTTGATAACGAGTTTGTCGGGTGATGCTGAGCTGTACCATTATTTGCAGATTGCGTTCGAGTGCCTTGACGACAAGGCTTTTAGGAGGCCGACGATGATTCAGGTGATGGCTAGGTATAGGGAGCTGCAGGCGGATTCAGAAGGGGATATGCTTGAGGTGATTTCGGAGAAAAATTCGTCCTTTGATGAATCGCAAGAAAGGGAGAGCTGAAAGGGCAATGAATCGAAATGATACTTTTCACATTTACTATGCCTCTGTAAATAATACAAGCATCAAGGAGCAGAAGTGATGGCAAAGGGCTTATTTAATCCAAGAAGTTAATTATTTTTTGTTTTATTTGGTGAGGTTGAGAAAATTTTTGTGTAGTCTGTGCTTGGGATACCTTGTTTTTGTAATTTGCTTCTGGTTCCTGACAAAAATATTTTGCCATTAATGAGAGACTATAGGTCCTAAATGGTACTTGTTAGTAGAAATCTATGATTCAGTTCCCTGTAACTGTATTGTTAGCTAGTCAGATGATCAGTTCAAATAATGCCCCAGTATCATTCATGTTCACTTGAAGAGTTTGCTAACACTATAAGTATCCACTTTCAAATATTTCATCCTCAAATAACTAATCTTTCATGTCCCCGAAATTTGCTCAAAACACCCACGAAGTCAGATCCAAGCTGAGAGCAATTTCAGAAAGATCTCTCTTGTTAAGCTGATATTGATCTCCAAATCAAGTTTATTCGCGTGACCCCCAAAAGGAGAAAACAGGCCAACTATTCCTTGTCTCAGCAATACCTACCTATTTCTAACATCAGGAGGCTTCATCTTTATAATTTCCTACATGTGTCTCGTCAATGTCGTAAACACTGATTATCATTACGATCGGACATCTTGATTGATGGAATTTGTTTAATTATTCTTCATTTCATTTATTATATCCCTTTTTTGAGTTTTTTTTTTTTTTTTGGTAATTGCACGAGACCGTATGTAAGCGCCCTTCCTTTAGCAATTTCCTTTTTTTTTTTTTAAATCTTTCACGTTTTGTTTTTCTTTCTATTTTAACAGATAGTTCAGTTGAACATCGACCCTTTTAATTGTAAGGAAACTAGTGGAAAGAAATGAAGTAAAATACAAGTTGTCACCCAAAAAGAAAGGTGCGTGTATTATTTCCAAGACAATTCAAAAAATTGAACTTATCAATATATATAACTTATGTACAAGCGTTCTTTTAGCGATCTCAATCATCCTCATTTGCCATTTGGATTGTGTTTTTGTGCATTATACATATCCACAATCTGAATTTAGCAGATACATAAATGGCTCCAATTAAATGTCAATAAACTATCCGACAAAATACAGCGACATATGTTCGACTGAAATGTATGTCGATGATTAGTTACCATATCAGGTGAGGAGCACTGCTCAGGTTTTTTTTCTCTCTTTGAACACGAAGTAATCGTGGAAATCTAAGAGAATTTCCCAAGGTCAAATCAAGAAATTAGCAACAAAGAAAGCACGCGGACACTAGATAAGAAGAAGCATGTCTTTTCAGAATATTAGTTAGTTGTTACCTTTTTAGGATGTACAATACCAATGGCAACATGGTAATCAGTGCTAAGAGCATCTTGTGTTAATTGATTATATGTGGCAAATAACATTGACATTTTATAAAAAAAAAAGTTTTCCAATGCATCAATGTTAATGTTATATATGTGATAATTTATTTTATTTATTTTTAGAAAAAATTAAGAGAGAGAAATAACATGATTGGATGCTATTTTTAAAATTAATACATTGTCAAGAGTAATGTCTAGAATTTAACATTGTTGTTGACAATGTCAAGTATTTAATGTGCCACATAATTATTTTTATTTCATGTGCCAATTTTTTCACTTTCAACATTGTTGCATTGGAGATGCTCTAACAGTGATATCAGCCGCTTTCACCTCCCAAACCTAAAACAAGTAAAAGAAATGTGAGAAATCCTATACAAGAGGAATCAGGGCACTCCAACCAAATGGATCAAACATGCAAATCCTTCTATTTTCTTAATTTACAAACAAATTATAAAATAAATAAAGTACTAGAAATTCAAGACAATATACTTTGGAGAATAGAGGTTCTTAAATTGTGATTCTGTAATGCAAGTTAGAAACAAAATATCAGATAAATAAAGATGTCAACCACTACCCTCGGAAGGTTCGAACCATAATGTGGGCTGCTTTTCTCATCCGAATACCTGTAGTATCACTGGAAATTGCATTTGTCAAAAAGAATTGTAAAGAATGATAGTCCAACAAGAGAGAAAATTAGGGAAGAGAGGAAAGAAATAAAATCACCACAAAAAAAAAAAAAAAACGCACACACACAAACCCGACGGACAAATAAAAGAAAAGGAAAAAGAAAGATCTCAGTCCAACCTTTGGCTTGGGAATAACTTTTGATCCAAGAAGGTCACAAAGTTCTTTAAGCATTGCTTCAGAAAATCCGAATCCTAATTAGAAGATACAAATTGGTTTGGTAGTTTTTTAAAAGAAAAAGAAAAATCAAGCAGAGCATTAAGTAAGGTTCCTGTCACAGAGGAGAGAGATTTTCTCACCAACTTTACATATGCTTTGAAATTCTTCTTTGTCACTATCATAACAAGCAAGAAGAAACGACCCATAGACACCTACAAAATATTGAACGCCACCATGAATTTTGATAAATACATTAACCAATCAGTCTTTACAAGAAAGAGAACATTGGCCTACAGCTACTTCACGTACAAGAATATTTCAAACACTACTCCTATCAAATTAAAACCTCATAAACAACTTACCAATACGTTTACCCTTGCCACGAAATGCAGCAATTGGAACCAAATCTAAATCACCAATACTGCAGAGCACATCAATCATACCATGCAATGAGCTTAAGTGGTGTAATTAAAACCTAATCATGAGTTTAAGAACTTACCCTTCAATATAATCCTTTTTCAATTTGAGCCAGTTATTTGACCTCTTTTGAAGGTTCGTAAGTAGCATCTTTGTTCGGCGTTTTGATAATCAAACCCTCAGTGCTGGAAAACAGAGATTCAATAAATATAAAAAGAAGTCAAATATCTAAAGTAACTTGAAGACATGAAAAGATAGACTTACCCTGAAGTAACATCATCATCAAGAAATTCTTGTATCTCCTCGAGATCATTTTGATGTGATAGCAATGGCAAACTGGAAAAAAAAACAGGCTCTTCTTGAAATGACTTGTAAAGATGCTGCACAAATGCACTTGAGACGTTAACAAACATTATGATATGCTAGAGGAAATTTATTTAGCCGCTAAAAGAAAATGCATTACAAAGCAAGTGAGAACACATGTGCCGGTTTTGCTGGTATTGAGCTTTTATCATTTATTTCATATTTCCATGTAAGAGTACACATAATTTGAAGAAAGCAGAGTAACATTCCTATTTCATACCTCTCTACGAGCACTGAATTGCTCCTGCAGCAGTTGCTGGCCATTAAGATAGAGGATGTCAAAAGCAAATATGCAGACGTTGACTTTGATTTCATTCATGACCACATTTTTCCTTGAACGCGTACTGAGCATCTGATCAACACATATTGATAAACAAAACAATAGATATATTAATATGCAAAACTAAAACAAATAGAAGAGCATAACATAAAACTAAATAAATAAATATAGAACCAATACAAATGCACATATAAATAACTAACCGGGTATCCTTAAAAGAATGCGAAAGGATAAAGATAGAAAACAACGATAATAATAAGAACTTACTCAATGGGGGGCGGGGGGTTGGAAGGAACTTATACATAGCAGATAAAGTGCTTGGCAACCACTACAACATCTGTAGTATGGCTTCAATTTCTTGTATTATAGTAACAAACAGCGATCTAGAACCCCAAGCAAGAACCCATTGAAAATGAAAACAAAATGTTCGAATTTAAGCAGATATGAACAATCACAAGATTTTTCACCTGCAAAGGCAGGACTTTCTGTTTCTCACGGTCATATGCAACAATTTCACAGTACAGAACAAATGTTGCTACAGTAGGCTTTTATCTGCAATCGCCAACACGGAAGAAACAACTCTGGAAAATTGATTACCACCATGTATTGAAGTCACAGTGTCTCACTATTGGGATTAAAATATGAAATGGATGATTTAAAAAAAAAAAATACTTAGTACATTTTCTATTCTCTTAGGGCCTGTTTAGACTAGCATTCGTTAAGATTCTGAATCCCAGTATTCAGAATCTTGGGGTATTCATAATTCTGTGAATAGTAAGAATTCTTGTTTGTTATAGGATTCAGAATCCTTTACATTTTACTGTAGATGTCAAATCATGTCCGAAAAGTGGATGATAATGTATTATTATATTGTATTTGATGTCAAATCATGTCTGAAAAGTGAATGAAGTTGTATTATAATATTGTATTTAGTAGTATTTAATTATGTGTTAATAAGATAGTATATGATAGAGATTGGGTGTAAGAATTTGTTGGTTGAGTATTTGATTTTTGAGTCTTTAAACAAACGAGTATTCGGTATAGAATACGAATCTGGTAGTATTCTCAACCCTTGGACTAACATACCTTAAGAAATTAACTCCAAAAACAGCTTCTAAATGATCTACAAGATCATACTAGATCAACAATTTAGGCGTAAAGCTACATACGAATAGAATGGAATCATAAAAGTACCGGTTCAGTCAAATTAGAGTAAAAAAAACCTATCCAGCCCCTATGGAGTACAAAAAGAGGTAAGAAGTACAATAAACTTATTCTTGAAAGAATCTCAGCTTTTAAATTTTGTTTTCTTCTGTATCTAACCAGACAAGGTGGAAATACAAGAGTACAGCATAAATGCACATAAGTGTAAATACTCACTTGGAAAAAGAACAAGAATGAAACCACCATAAATATATCACTCATTTAATCAAAACCAACCTTGGTATACATAGAAACAATAGACAAATGCATAGCCCTTTTGAGAAATAATCACATTTCCAGCATAAGCATTTTAATGTTTTAGAAATGTCAGGTGCTAAATATCTCCCTTTTGAGACTTTTTAAGCATTTTGAACATATTTGTACTTCAAACAGTTCAGCCAATTTGCAGAGGCTTTCTGGACAGCATGTGCCACGCCTAGACATCATTAGTTGATTGCTACAAGTTGAAAACCAGCTAGCCTCTTAACTACTTGTTAAAATGAAGATTACCTTTTTATAGCAGCAACGACATCTGGAAACATTCCAGTATATCGCTCTGCATTTCTACTGTATATCTCCACTGTTCCATTCTCCATATAACGTATCCACACAGAAAGTTAGCCGTTGAGCATAAACTACTCTCTGTGTTCCCCATGTTCCAAGAACTTAAGAATATATATTTGTTTTATCAGACATAGTTACCTGGGCACGTACTCCATCATACTTGTATTCATATGTGAACTCCATATCTTGAAACTTTTCCACAATTTCAGATACTCCTTTTGTTGGTTTAGCAACATGGGTTTGACAGGTATACCAAGTAAAAAACCACACGTCTTTGGAAGATTCCACACACACCCAATGAGAAGAGCAGGGACTATTTTATCAAAGACTGGACTTACAGAATAAACTTGCTTCACAATTTCCTTAGCCCGACAAACAGAAACGAAGGTTTAAAGGAGAATGAATAAGTTCATTAAACATACTATCCTTGTAATGGCACATTATATGCATATAAATAAATGTTGGCTCCAATATAGAGTAAGGTGTATGGACAAGATAAACCTAAATTAAAGCCTCAAATACCAATGTCAGGGAGATTATTTCAACTTCTCCAGTATCCAGATGACAACGTTAGCATTGCGAAATGAAGAAGAAGCAAGGTGAGCGATTAAATGCATGACCAACCAACTTGTAAGACTCTTATGCACGTAAAAAAACTATTACAAAATAAGAACTAGCAAAAGGTTTATCATCCCTAGTGGGAATTGTTTCTTGGAAAAATGGAAATATTCATGAGTGGCAGCTGATTTATCATCACATTAAGAGCGGATTCCCTAGTTAAAAAGTACAAACTTCTCAGTCCATCCAACACAGGAAGTGTTGTACAATGGAGAACCACATTGAGAAGCTAATCAAAACCTAATAAGCCCAAGTCCATATTGACAGATATAGCACATTCCACCAAGTTAATGGGAGAGAACCGTTGATTGACCATGTCTCGTTGGTCAAAACCAAGGGACCAAAAAATCAGTAATATTCACCAAAATTTCAGCTATCCGTTTTTCAGCTAGAGCACTCTCTTGACATTGTTGAGGAGACAGACCTGGATAGCGCTCGATAACAACACACTCCTATTTTTCATAAACATACTTAGCGGAGACTAGAAGCATTCAGAGACAAATTTATTGAAGTGGCACCAAATTCTTCTCTAAATGCACTGGGAATGGAGATGGTAGCTTCGAAATCTTGGCCCAACATAGTCGATGACGAGAATTCTTCGCCCAAAAGTCCCTCTTTTAAGGGTTCGCTTAAGCGTGGATTTCGTATGAAGCGCTAGTTTTATTGTATTTGAGTTTCATATTTCTTGATTGTTTTATGTTTTTTGCGTGAGGCCAGCTGGTCGGTCGGCATAGTTGTAAAAGGTGAGAGGCGCACCTAGGCGCAAAGCCTTCTGGAGCCTGAGGAGCTAGGCGCATGGGAAGGCGAGCGCCTTTTGCACAAAAGGCACACAAATAAAAAAAAAAGGAAAAATATATTAACTTTGTTATTAGATTACAAATAAGCAACTATATGGTTATAACTAGTTGTATTTCAAAAAAAAAATTATTCATGGTAACTCATAAGAGCAAACCAAACAATAAACACAAAAGTTATAACAATTATTATGATCTGATAACAAATATTATATTCTTTTGGGATGTTAATAAGTGTGAATAAGTTCTTAAATTACAAAAAAAAAAAAAGTGAGCATGTTTTCCAGGCTCGCCTAGGTGCAAAAAAGGCGCGCCTTTCACACAGCGCCCGCCTTTTGGCTAGAAAGGCATTTTCGAGCCATCACCCTGTGCGCTTTGCGCCTCAGGCGCACTTTTACAACTATGGTGGTCAGTCTTGTGATAAGCACTAATTTGCCTTTTGGCAATTTATTTTGAAATTTTGAAGTTACGGATGCGATTTTGTTGTTAATGAATATGATTATGTTGGGAATTTTGCCTTTCTGGTTGTAATGACAAAAATGAAATGAAGTATTGTTGTTGTGTGTTCATTTAACGATTTATATATTATAATTTGATGAATCTTTATTTTATATTATTCCATCTGGAATATTTATATCTATATCTATCTATCTATCTATCTATCTATCTATCTATCTATCTATAATATATATATATATATAGTATGCATCTAAAGGTGTATCCTCATACCTGTATTGAATCCTTTTTATCCGTGTCCCATATCCTAATTTTTAAGAAATGACGAGTCGGACTGCCGGATACGCACCCGTGTTAGACACTCGTAATCAAGTTCAAGCAACATAGGAATAGAGTGAGAAAGGTTCTATAGTTTACTACTTTATTACCTAAGTGGTTGTCCTTAAAATATTATTTTTGATGAATTTCAAGTGAGATTTATTTGTAAAAGTTTGTTATAAAATTCCATAAAAATTGTACAAATATCTGATATTTTTGGAAAATCAAGGTATTGATACTTCTAATCATACCAAAATCTCAACCTTACTCATAATCAAGTCCTACAATTGGCACCAACCAACAAGCACAAAAATATACCAACACTTGTACTGCCAAGTATCAGCTATCTATTGGCTAATTAACCACTCCCACTATTCCTCAACCAACATTGACAAATGCTAGTTTGCTAAGTTCTATTGCTAAGATAAGTCGATGACTTCTAAATTTACCATGAAAAAATTTGTACCCCCAATTTCACAGCTACAAATACAATAAGCCCTGTTGTTTCACACTTCACATGTAGAATTTAGACAGCAGCTACAAAGATTCAAGATTTAGCATAATCATCCCAAGCATAAACTCGTGAAGGAGATTGTGTTGTTAGGCATTTGAATCATACAAGTCCCATTAAACATTGTACTGAACTGAAATGACAAAATTAGAAAAACTAAAGCTAGGACAAAAGTTGTATCACAAATTCAAATTGCCAAGCTCATTTATGGTGAGATTAATAGATTGCAAAAGTAATTTAGGAGACCAAGTGAAGATAATGTCCCTTTTACCAACAAATCATATACACTTATTAACATGCTCAATTACCTTTTGTTCCAATTCCATGTTATTTTTATGTCGGAAAACAGCCACATGAATGTAGATAATAACTTACTTCTTCTAGAGAATTTCCGGACTTTACAGGACGAGTTGAATGCTTTTCTAAATATAAAGCACCATGCCCCAGTGCTGCCAGAAGAGTTTGTTCTGCCAAACCAATACCCAGTTTTTTCTGCATAAATCTCAAGCTAAGTTTTGATAAGTGACATTTAACCAAACAGAAAAAAACCAAAAATCAGAATTCAGTTAACCTGGATCAAATTAATCAAATATTGAGGTTCACAACCAGTGGCAACAACTAGCAGTGCCCTTATGTGACTCATTTTCTTCCCTCGACTATCTTTGCCAGATTCCTGTGAAAGCTCGCACATCGAACATCTTTTACAGAACTCTCACTTAACAAAATTAATAAAGAAGAAATGGAACCCTCTAGAGCGGTCTAACGAAAGCAAGATAGAACCAAATTCTTGGACATAACAAGATCCAGAAAAGAAAAGAAACGTAAACAAAACAATACTCGCACATAAAAACAACAAAATACCTTAGCAATGAGATGAAAGGTGTCAAAAACTCTGAGGACAGTTAAAGCTTTAGGTTTACACATCATACTCTGTGATGAACGGCAGGTATTTGCCACAGTGCATAAATCTTTGTGATCCTACAGTTTGTGAAACGTTGAGAATCAGGAACCTTCAACAAATTAATTATAAGCAGCTAATCGATGCAAAGAGGTTAAAGACTCATATATATGAAAAGCCACATGAATTAAACCATCTACAGTTAACTTAGGCAGCATCTAACTAATCACAGTCACCATCAAAATTCACTTTGTTATTTTCTAGTCACCTTTAATAGCTCCGTAATACGTTCTTCTGTAATCCCAAAAGTCAATACGATGGCCTTCCTGATCACAGCATCCACAATCCCAAGCTCCAACCCCTCATGCGCAGGGGCGATCCTGCACGCCAAAAGGTAAACAGCTGGCAATAAGTCATCAGGCGCCGTCTCCATCACCGTCCTCAGCATATTGCACGCGATATTCGTCTTTTCAATCCTACTCTTCTCCTCTTTTACAGCATCAAGGACGTTCGCCACAAACTGGAACGGCACCCTCTCTCTTTCCCCCCAATACGCTGCCCTCTTCACATCAAAATCGTCGCCCTCTTTCTTCAATTCCTGTAGACTCTCATCGGGGCTGATCAATATCCTGCGCCTTTTCCCCGAATCAGGGTCACCCGATCCGGTTTGATTCGAATTTGACATTTCCAATATCTCTGGCAGATAGTGACGGGGAATTGCAGATTGGAGACTGATTGGGGACTTGCGTTTTCCGGTGGTGCGTTTCTGTTGTCGCGATGGTTTTGGCGATTTATTTTCCTTGAAAGCGTAGGGCTTGAGAACATCGTGGACGGAGAGGCGAGAGCAGACATTGTTCTTAAAACTAAATTAGGGTTTTGATTTGGGTCACATAACGAATAAGGACTCAACGGGAAAGAGAAAAAATGAGCGCAAAACTTCATATAATACGATTCGCCATTGTTTCAGACTCTCTGTTGCGCACCAGGAGTTTGAAAGTGGGTAGCAACTCCAGTGCTATATTTAAGAGTGGATTTCCCTCCAAAAACTTGTGATTTTTTCTTATATTTAGGACTCGTTTGGTAGGGAGGATAGGTCGGGATGGAGGCGGATATCCTGTCTAATCCCGCATTTGGTTTCCACGATAAAAGCTCGTGATAAAACCTGTGGCCCATGACAGGGTCCTGTTTTGGCTTGATAACTTATCCACTGGGGGAGGCCTGGCTTTAAATATCCGTTCTAGTCCTGGACTCGAAATTACGATGCAAACCCTCAATAGTATTAATTTCAGACAAATGTACCCTCGCCAGTTGGTCAAATTACGCTCAAAACTCCATACATACCCGTTATCAGGTCGAAGAACCCTAGTTTGCTCCTCTACTGAATTTCCTTACCTCCGTAACTGTCGTTTCATAATTGCTGAGGCACAATTGGTTGAAGTCGAAGTTCAAATTGAATCACCAAGGTAATAAACCCTAACCTGTAAATACTTGTCGGCGAAGATTTGTTGTGTTCTGTTGGTAATCTTGTCGGCCCAATTCATAAGTCTGTGTTTATGTCTCTGTATCTACACCTACTCAGATATACTCTTTTTCTGCAAATAATTGTTACTTTTAGTTCTACATATACGTGCGTCTTTTTGTCTCTGTATATGCACAAGCTTGTACATTCATCTTCTCCACATGGGAGGCTTATTTGACTTCACTGTTCTTTATAGAACTTTCACATGCGAGGATGGACATTGAACACGAAGATATGCAGGTGGTTGTTATTGTTGAGGAAATAGTTAATTTGGTGAAATTATTTTTTATTTTGGTTAATTTCTACATGAGTTTTGTTACTGCACCACGACGTCGGCTGCGACGAGTTCGTGGGATCGTTCATTATAGAATGGCTGACAGGCTACCCGGTCAAATAAATATGATGCATCGACTGATCGAAATGAGCGACACGACGTGTATTGAGAACCTATGGATGGATAGGAATGCATTTGGTAGGCTGTGTGTCTTACTCGAAAATGTAGGTGGTTTAGTCCATACCCGAAATGTGCAGATCAGTGAGCAAGTTGCGATATTCTTGTCGGTCTTAGCACATCATAAGAAAAATCGTACTTTGAAATTTAAGTTTTTGAGGTCTGGACACACCATTAGCTTAAGTATTCAACCGTGTCCTTGATGTCGTCCTTAGATTGCACACTATCTTAGCAGCTGATCCTACCCCCGTAGACGAAACTTGCACTGATGAAACGTGGAGGTGGTTTAAGGTAACAATTGCAGTCATGTATATTATCAAACTCATAAGTACGATTTTAATTTGCTATGCTTAGTTTAGTTCAGCCACACACCTCAACAATTATTGTGCAATTATTTTATATCATAGGGTTGTTTAGGAGTTTCGGTACGGGTCCCACTGACGAAGCAGCCTCGTTATAGAACTCGGAAAGGAGGAGTAGCCGTAAATGTACTTGGCGTTCCTAATCGAAACATGAAGTTTATTTACGTGCTTAGTGGCTGGGAAGGTTCGGCGGCCGATAGCCGAGTCTTGCGTGATGCAATCTGTAAGCCAAATGGTCTTAGAGTGCCTTCCGGTACGATCAAACACACTATTACACTTCAATTACATTAGAGGCACTCTCCATCACTAATGTATGGTTTTCCAGGTAATTACTATTTATGTGATTGTGCGTACGCCAACGGGCCTGGATTTCTAGCACCATATCGAGGGGTTAGATATCATTTGAAAGAGTGGTCGAACAGTCCATCAGGTCCACAAGATTATAAAGAATTATTCAACTTAAGGCATGCAAAAGCAAGAAATGTAATCGAACGTTCTTTCAGAGTGTTAAAGCAAAGATGGGCAATTCTACGTAGCAGCGCATTCGTCATATCTCATTAAGCCAATGATAAATAAAACTCTCATCTCACAAACTTAAACAAAATAAGAGCTACCAATATGCCCATGGCTAACAAAGAGACGGAATAAAGGCTCAAAGGGGCTCATTAGGAATTTATAGTGGTTTTTATTTTTGAATATGGCCGGAATCGGATTTTATATGTGCCTATCGTCATTTCCAAAACCAAATGTACACATGCGACTTTAGAGACTTCTCAAAACACTTATCGAATCACATCATGAAATGTTGATAAACACACAAGGCTTCTTACTAGGGTTTTATTCAAACTTTGAAAGAAAGGTGATCAAGTTTTTAGAGCTTCGCGAAATTGCTACCGACTAAGTGTTGTTTTAAATATATATATATATATATATATATATATATATATATATATATATATATATATATATATATATATATATATATATATATAAGTAGGTTTTTGGAAAATTTTGCACTAAACAAGCTCAAAAGACTCTAACAAAAGATCACATAATACATGATTTCGATAGGCAAGCCGGTACAAACACAAATAAGCATGGGCACAATGACAACAAAAGTTGACGTAATTACTTGGTTGATTAGCACTTGTTACAAAAATGTGACTATGTTACCCAAAATGGTTCGAACCAGGCATGCATGGGACTCTAAAGCTCAGAATGTGTACAGTGTGCTGCATCCGATCGGTTGCTCAAAACCGCCGTAGAAAGTGGGGCTTTTTACGGTGGTTTTTCAAGAACCACCGTATAAAGTGATGCCTTTTACGGCGGTTTACCGTAAAAATTCACGGCGGTGGATTCTATGGCGGTTCTTGAAAAATACCATCTAAAAAGTCTGTTTTCCAAAACAGACAATTTACGGCGGTTCTTGAAAATACCTTCTACAAAGTAGTAGAAAATTTAAAAAAAAAGTAATGAAAATACAAATTAAATATAAATACAATTATAAAAAACTCTCTAATACTCTCAGTAAAAATAAAACCAGATTTTCTATTAAAACGAATAAGTGTCTATATGATACATATTCATATATACATTTGAAAAAAAAAAACATATTCTAGAAAGAAAAAACTGTATTATTATCACTTCCTTACAAGTAGAACAACTGTATGTGCTGCAATGCTCCTGTTCTCCCCAAGACTGTCAAACTCTTTGAATAATATATTAACACGTTTTTTAACGTCTATAGCTAATTTAAGTTTGTTTTGACAAACAATGAATAAAGAATGTTCAAATAAATAAAATTCAGTTTTCTCACATTTGACCTTCCAACTTGATCTTGTTGGGGTTCTTGATTTAAATATTCGCCGATTGTAGGAGACACAGCTGGGGATGATGAACTACTTCCATGCTCCTTACTCGACGCTGAGTATAAAATTTCATAATTAGTTTCAGCAAAATAATAATAATAATAGTAATTCTAAGTCGTGTGCTCTTCTAGACGATTCATGATACAAAATAACATAGATAAACAAGATTTAAAGAAAACCACACTTGATGAACACACATAAGAGTTATTATTATTATTCATGCCTAAATCAGCCACAGCCGCCATGAAAAATAATATCTCAAAAATTCTAAATAATGGTTATAATATCTCATGGAACGACCGATAAATTATTAATGAAGATGTTTTCGGAACCTGAATCCGGGATTTTGGATATTTGGAATAAAAAATATTTTGCTGGTACATACAACAAGTCACACCTGATGTGCTTCTTGATGGTGCATAATTTGGTGATAAATAATTATCTCCAACAGCAGCATAATGACAACCTTGTGAACATGCCATTGATAAGTTAGAACATCTTGCGTCGAGCTGGTCATGTGGCAGTCTCTTATTTGGCTGATGTTTCATAATGTCAGTTAACCTATTGTTCATATACATAGTATTATTAAAAGAAACTGAAAAACATAATTCACAAGAAATAACAAGCGATAAAACAGTAAAAGTGAAAGGCAACAATGTTATATTATTGTACTAAGGGCATATTTTAGATGTATACTTAACTCAATATGTGCTGCAATGCTCTTTTCCAGATAATATCATATAGAGGAACCTAAACCAAAACCACCAAAACAACATACACAGTAACACTATATATTATCAGAACTAATCAGATAGGTACTTAAGAGAGAGATCTTGTAAGTGTCCATAAACATCTCGAATTTTTAGGGGTTAATTTTATGTATGATACCTACGTGCGTTCTTGGGCTTTATAACGAGCATGAAAAATCAGATGGTACACACCGGACATCAATCACCATCATATCCCCTTCATTCTTCTATAGAAAATGATTGACAGCTCTTTTGACCACAGAAGGTTCATGAGGCGGTAACTACATGTCAAAAAAAAAAAAAGTTTTGGAACCGTTCAATTGATTTGTATACAACTATACATGATTTATTATGATTATCTTTAATTATTTACTTACTGGTGTGAGGTTTGTTTAGATGTTGAAATTAAGGGGCTAATATATATATATATGGTTGAGTTCAAATGAGAACCCGTCATTATATGTGAACCTATGGACTCATCTTGACCATTAGATTAGATAATCTTGATGGTTGAGATCATGACATGTCAGCATGGTAATAATGTAAAAAAAATGCAATAATTAATTAAAAATGGTATTTTGGACATATATCAATGTTTACAAAAAGCACTACGTTGTTCTTTGGAAAGCACAATAGATTAAGAAAAAAAACACTACGATTGTATACAAAAAGCATCGCAAATTTCGTCTATAAACTGCAAATTCAAAAATTTGAAATGAAACTCAAATTTTCAACAAACCATAACTTTTTCAAACTTTATACGTTTTGAATGAAATATATATCAAATTAATCACATTCTCAAGATCTACAATTTAAGATACATATTGCATGTTTTAAAATGTAAAAAATATATATATATAATTAAATTAAAAAAACTGGACTGATTTTAGCACTACAGTACTGTGTAAAAAGCACAATGAACCTGGACATATAATTGCACTGTGCAATTATTAGATCTAACGTCAGGATTGGTCCCTAGGTTCGCATATATTGACGTGGTTCTCATTTGAACCTAATCCTATATATATATATATATATATATATATATATTATAGGGTTGGGGTTCAAATGGAACCCATGCCATTATATGTGAACCTAGGGACTCATCTTGACCATTAGACTGGATAATCTTGATGGTTGAGATTATGACATGTCAGCATGGTAATAATCTAAGAAAATCCATTAAATAATTAAAAAGGGTATTTTGGACATATAACGACGTTTATGAAGAGCACTAAATTACTTTTAGAAAGCACAACGGATATATAAAGAAAACACTACGATTGTATATAGAAAGCATCACAAATTTCGTCTATAACTGCAAATTCAAAAATTTATAATAAAACTCAAATTTTCAACGAACCATAACTTTTTTAATTTTTATTCATTTTTAATGAAATATATATCAAATTAATCACATTCTCAAGATCTACGATTTAAGATACATATTGCATATTTAAAAATGTAAAAATAAATAAATAAAATTAAATTTAAAATCTGAATATTAAAAGCATTGTATATGACTATTTATAGCACTACACAAGTCTTCAGCAGTGCTTTTTTTTTTTTTTTTTTTTTTTTATGTTGGCAGTGCTAGTTTTTTGGAGTGCTTTCTTAATATTCTTGCGGCGCTTTTTTTACTACACTACCACTGCTTTTTATTTTTCAACATCACCGCCGTCCAAATCCAAATTGCCGTCCGACGAACCAAACTCAACCAAACCCGGGCACTCCAAAAAAGCCACAACCGTCGTCCGAGCCAAACCACCACCGGAGGCCCGACTCACCATCCGAACAGCATAACAACCATCACCCATCACCGTCACCTATCACCGAAGGCCCCGACTCACCACCCGAATAACGCCAACAACCATCAACCGAGGGCTCAGATTTCACCACCACCGATAATCCAAACAACCACCGAGACCACCACCGACAATCCAAACCACCACCACCGAAAATCGGCCAACAACCACAGCCGATGTACTGGCCGGAGCCGAAGCCCGATTCAAAAGTGCCAAACTGCAGCACCATCACAGCCGCTTCCAAATCACCACCACCCAGCGACCCCACACAACCCTCCGTCACCCACTGCCGAGCTCATCTCCGACAACCAAAACCCAAACAACCAATCAATAGCCCCATCACCATCGCCACCCAGTGCCCCCTGCCAATTTCTCCCAAAAGCACCGGGTATTCCTCCAAAAGCACCGGGGCCCCAATTCAAAAAGGCCTTGGTCGCCACCCAGTGCCCCTGCCGATTTCTCCCCAAAGCACCGGGGGATTTCTCCCAGAAGCACCGGAATCGACTGGAGCGGCGCATCATTTTTTTGGCAGCGGCTGGAGGAGGAAGCTGGCGGCGACGGCGGGAATCGACTGGAGCGTGACCACCGCCGAGGGCTACGACAGGGCCAGCGTCTCCAACTTTTCGGTCTCCGCCTCGGAGGCTGGCGGCGCGGTGCTTTTTTGGCAGCGGCTGAAGGAGGAGGCTGGTGGCGACGACAGGAAGAGGAAGGGGAACTCCCGGTTCGTCACCATCGGAGAAGACACCGTTGGATACCTTTGCAATTACCGTTCTTACTGATTTTTGTTTTGGAGAAGAAAATCACCCGGGGCCCGGAGAGAGAGCGACGCCTGAACGCCGCCGCCCAACTTCCGCCGACATCGCCGTGCGTGTTTGTCGGAGGCACTGCGCCGATTGCTGATTGCCGTTCCCAAATTTTGGAGAGGAAAGGAGAGAAAACGGGACTGAGAAAGTGGAGAAACGGGGGGAGAAAAGAAGGAAGAAGGGCTAGACGAATTAGGTTTTGGAGATTTGGTATTTAATCTGATTAAAGCATTTGTAAAATACATAAATACCCTTCTCCTTCCATATATATAATTTAATAAATTTAAAAAATAGAAAAAATCTGGTCCACACATATTATTAGATCTAACGTCAGGATTGGTCCCTAGGTTCGCATATATTGACGTGGTTCTCATTTGAACCTAATCCTATATATATATATATATATATATGTGTGTGTGTGTGTGTGTGTGTGTGTGTGTGTGTGTGTGTTTGTGTGTGTGTGTGTGAAGGGGATTTTCGAAAAGCTTTTTTTCTTATGAAGGGGGTAATTATAAAAAAAATAAATTCCAGGGGTATCTTGTAATTTTTTAAGATAGCTGAGTATTTTATGTAATAAACCCTGATATATTTAAACCAAATGATTATTTTCCTTTAAAAAAGAAAAAGAAAAGGAGAGAAAAGAGATAGAAGTCTTTTGAGGTATCCATCTTTCCGGTATGTTTGAACCTAACAAGATATACGAATAGTCGCTTACGAAAGCCAGCATCAAGAAAATATTTACAAATTATTTCGTAATTACCCAACATCAAAAATATGAACAAATTTATAGTTAATACCATGCACAGCATCAAAATAGTTCATAATTGCCCCTCAACTATAAAAATATTTACAAATTATTTATGTGCTTTAGCTTAAAAATAATTCATAGTTGAGGGGTAATTACGAACTATTTTGCAGAAAAGTCCCCAGAGCTCTGTTCAGGTTTAATGTGACGAGTTAAGTATAAAAGAAATTGAAAGAATATTCAGGGATAAATACAAACACCACCCTTGAGGCTTGACCTGATTACAGAAACACCCAGATAACTTTAAAATTACAAACATGTCCCTGTGGTGAGATTAACTATAATATTTTTATAGATGTGAAGGGGTAATTATAAGACTAAATAAAATCTCAGGGATATTCTTGTACTTTTGAAAGTTAGCTAGGCGCTTTTTATAATTACCCCAAATAAGAATCATGGTTCGCTCATCTAGTGCATGTTAACATAAAACACAAAAGATTGAGAGGAGGCGAACAAGAACAATATCAACAACTACTTAGCGAAACAATTATTAAAGCTCAAAGGTTCCGAAAAAACGGACATACTCTAAAGAAATAATATGCTCGAACAAGACTTTGACCATATCGATCCTGCGTTTCACTCTCAGCAGATTCCTCGTGTGGCTCCCAGCCCTACGCACACAATTCGCCTCAATATCACCGTCCATCATCACCGGCAACAACGATATCGATTTTGATGCGTCCTCGAGATCATGCACTTAAAACCGAGTCGCAACGAAATTAAAAAAATTAAGTACACATAACAAACAATAGCAAATCGTTTTTATTAACAATACTCTTTTCTTTAACCAAATTACTCTACAAAAAGTGTTTCTCGGCTTCTATGCGAAAATAATACTATTTTTCTCATATATAAACCGATAAGCACTTATTTGAGTTTTCCCCCACGTAATGAGCACTTCTTTCTAGAGTTTGCAAACACTCCCTAAAATAGAATTCACTAATCAATATCCGCTGAGCAAACAAATTCATACTCACACATGCACACAAACAAACCTAGGAAATTTTAAGAATAAAATAAAATTCTGAGTTCTCAGAGAAACACAACAAAATGAAAGGGGGATAGCATATTGGCAAATAATCAATATCATTCATACTAAGAATTTACGTGCAAATGAAACCCACCAATCAAACTCCCACAGATAATTAAGAACAATCATTCAATCATATTACTCCACTGAATATCAAGAGTAAAACAATAGAACTCCACAAATTAACAATAATCATAAGTTGTATTGACATATACACCCTAGAGAAAAAACAAAACAGTAAATTAAAAAAGAATTAAAATACTTTGGCCACATAATTGATTTCTGCAAACTTGAAAGCAATGCCTAGGCATCCGAAATGAGGGGAGACGAGAGTGCAGGCCTAAGAGAACGGGCCCAGTTCGAGGCGGGCTTCTTCTCCGTCGTGACATTGTTTAATCGAGTTGGCTTATTCTCTAAAAGGACTTGAGCTCCGCCCCCTTCTTCAGGCACGAGCGGGGACTGGGTGACATCGAGCGGGCTCAAGCTTCTTGTTATGGGGTTTAGGTGGTCGGGCTTTTGGTTTCGGGCCTAGGTTTCTGGACCCAAAAATTCGCAGATGATGGGGGAAAGGAGATGGTGATGAAATTTGAGGGGCAATTCTAATTAGGGTTCGAATGAGAGAGAGAGAGAGAGAGAAGGGAAGAAGCAGCGGGTGAATTTCTAATTTTTTTTTATAATTTAATATTTTTAAGGACGACATGGCGAATGCAGATCGTCGGATGAGACACGGATCAACGGTTGAAACAATTTGCTTGGACAAAACCAGGATAAGTGACATGGTAGCCTACTTTCTACGGCGGTTCTACGATAACCGCCGTGAAAAAGTGGGATTTAATGTCTGTTCAACAAAAACGGCGTAGAATGTTTAAATTTTTACGGCGGTTATTTGTGAACTGACGTTAAAACAAGATGGCCTCCAGTTTTAACATCGTTTTACACATAACCGCCATTGAATAGGTGAGTTTTTAAGGCGGTTTTGTGATAACTGCCGTAGAATGTAGGATTTTACGGCAGTTTTGAAATAACCGCCGTTAAAGTAATGATTTAACATCGGTTTTCTGAAAAACCGCCTTTGATTAACAGCTTTAGAAAGCTGTTTCTGTAGTAGTGTTTGCACCAAGACCTTTTCTTCTGTGTGGATGAAGATAACAAATCGGTTATGGTGAAGATGCTTCTTGATGGACGGCTATAGATTTCCAAGCGATTCGGCAGGCTTCCGATCTAATTCTTGTTTTTATGTAGGATTATAGTGCACAAGTTTATTGGAAATATGGTTCTAGTAAATTTCTGTTTCGGAGATTAGGATGCGTACGATAGTCCTGAACTATCGTTTATCTATATGGAGTGTAATGGTTTGAAACTTTTGTGCGGTTCATCTAATGTTTCATCTGTTTGTAATGTCATCACTAAATCATGTATATTGAATGAATTAATGTGGATGAAACTTTTAATTCATTTACTCTGTTGAGATTATGGCAAGTCATGTATTGAAAAAAATGGACTTAGACACAAAACACTTTCGGGTGATGATCTTCTACAACAAATATCCCACATCGGATGCTGATGTAGATATATTAGAGTCTAAAACCCGCCGAGATACTATTGACCATCGGGATCAACCCCTGGGCCAGGGAATGGCTGTGAATTGGGCTACGCTATTGGGATTATAGGCGTTCAAATGAATAGGGCTGGGGCTTGGGCTTTAATCTGTAACCGGATTGTCCCGGGCATGAAGCCTATTCATTGTACTTTTGTCGCCGGGTTGTACCTGTTTTTTCTTTTTTCTAATTCAAATGCATTTTCTCATGCACAAAAAAAAAAAAAGGGATTTTACTATAATTCACTCCTTCTAAAACTTATATTCATAATACAAGCTGCTCCAAATTTAATATTTACACAACAACCTCCATCAAAAATGGTTATTCAATCTAAACCCCTCCCAAAGTCAATATTTACAAAATTCCATTTAGAAATACACATGCATGCAAAAAAAAGAATCTGAATAGGTTTTAAATAAAATCACCTTTCCGTTTCATATTACTATGTTTTCTCCAATCATAACCAAAAGTTACGGAAGGAAATATGCCAACGAATTCGATGTATTATTTTTAAAATGGAAATAAATAATGTATGGGTGATCATGAAAATCGATCCTAAATTTGGTCGTAGATTTTTTACGATAATCATCTAGTTGTCAATCTTCCCACATGGTAAATCAATTGATTACATTTGGTATATGGAAAATGTTAAAAGTGATTAAATCTCAATTAGGGAAACACACATCCACCACAATTATGCATGGATCGTGCGAATTTTTTTCCCATAACAAGAGTTGTTGACTTTTGTCCATTAATGCTGCCAACACAAGATGGCCAATGCTGCATATCCGCCCTATTGATTTCGTGTAAATGTTGCACTGTCTACTTAAGTGATCATTAAGTATGGCAGGTAGATGTCAATCAACACTAATTTGGGTAGGTTTGCATTTATGAACCTAACAAATGCTCCAAACACATATTGCCTACAAAAGGAACAATCTGTGGACATAGTAGACATATTTTCTAGTTCCGCGACATCAAAAAACCTACGAGAAAGAGAAAACTGGTATGTTCTACTATCCTTAGTTTAGTGCTTAATTTTTTGTGTGGGTCCACAAGATTAAAAAAAATGGACTCACTGAGCCGAACTTTTGTGTTCCTTTCGTAATGTGGTTAAATTCGATTAGTTCAAAGTTCCACTACAGGTAAAATCAATTTACCTACAGAAAGTCCTTAGTAAAATGAAATTTGGGAAATTTTAATAAAAACTGTTATGGGTAAATATTTATCATCAAAATATAAAATTATTAATTTTTGTAAGTTAATTGCAAGTTTGTTACTGACTTTTAGTATTTGATCGATATAATTTCATAAAAAAAAATTATTCTATCATTATAAAGTTAAATTGAACAGATATTATCAGTTATAGCACATAGTCCAACATAAAGTGCACATACATCGCACAAGTTAAACACTCATGACCTATTCCATCTTTAAAACAAAATTCTCTTCAACATGTTCTTTGGTCGGTAGTAGAACCAAGAACATATCCTATTTACTGGACAATCTTATCACTTAAGCTAACTCACTTTGTCAACTATGTACTGAATTCACCTTTCATTTGTTTGAAATATATATATATATATATATATATATATATATATATAGGTTGGGTTCAAATGAGAACCCGTCATTATATGTGAACCTAGGGACTCATCTTGACCATTAGATTGGATAATCTTGATGGTTGAGATCATGACATGTCAGCATGGTAATAATGTAAAAATATATATTAATTAATTAAAAATGGTATTTTAGACATATATCAACGTTTACAAAGAGCACTACATTGTTCTTTGGAAAGCACAATAGATTAAGAAAAAAAACACTACGATTGTATACAAAAAGCATCGCAAATTTCGTCTATAAACTGCAAATTCAAAAATTTGAAATGAAACTCAAATCTTCAACAAACCATAACTTTTTCAAATTTTATTCGTTTTGAATGAAATATATATCAAATTAATCACATTCTCAAGATCTACAATTTAAGATACATATTGCATGTTTTAAAACCTAAAATATATATATATATATTATATATAATTAAATTAAAAAAATTGGACTGATTTTAGCACTACAGTACTGTGTATAAAGCACAATGAACCTGGACATATAATTGCATTGTGCAATATTAGATCTAAGGCCAGGATTAGTCCCTAGGTTCACATATAATGACGGGGTTCTCATTTGAACCCAATCCTATATATATATATATATATATATATATATATATATATATATATATATATATATATATATATATATATATATATATGATTCTAAGGTGTCAGGACTATATCATGTTTATTTAATTATAACCATTATATCATTTCAAGGCATAAGAAGTGGAGCAGATCAATGAATGTAAATGAAAGAGGTTTGGGGGGTATGGTGCCTTCAAGGAAACGTAATCATATTCATGCGTATATTGATTGATTGATTGATCGACATGTTCTATCAATAATACAATATTATTATTCTCACATGGATTAAACCTATACAAACCATCATAAATCGCCCATGTGTCGCACGAGTTAATCACAAGTTGTCATTTGATAAGAGACATATTTAATTATTTCAATCTTGTTCGAAATAATAGCGAAATGGATATTTATTTTTCATGTGCATAATTACAAATCATTTATTTATTGGTTGAATTCTGAATTTGTTTCGGAAATATATATGTACATAGTGTATAAAGTATATTTTAATACAATACAATATAAAATACACACATTATATAGATATTTAATCATAATCGGGAAATGGGTAATAATTATTTGTTCGCATCCTACCTGTAATCGGCCAGCACCCAAAAAATTGTTGGAATTACAACTTAGAGCACAAACAGGGAATGTAACAAAATATCTCTAAAATGGAAAATAAAAGAACAAAAAGTTATTAAACAAAAGTCGAGTCGAGAATAATCTCTGTCCGCAAGATGAAATAGCCCCGGTAGTGCCCTTCGGTTTTGGCTATTCGTCCCCAAAGATGAAACGACTTCGTCTCTAGTATTACAGCACCGTAAATACCAGAGCTCCGACGAACTGGTCGAATATGGACTGAACTACGAAATAGGAAAATATGCAGAAAGATATATGCTAAGAGTTCAGGTGTTCGTATGATTTTCAGGTGTTTCAGGTGATATTTACATGTGTGAAATATGAAGGAGAACTCACCCTTATATAGGATTTCCAGTGGGAGGTTACAACCTGATTAATGACGTTCTTAAAGGCGTCATTAAGTTATTCAGGCAGCTGTAGTCAGCATGAACCTAGACAGGTTCAGCGTGCACATCCATTGCATGTTTGAGTTCGTACGTTTTGGAAATGTCTGAACGGTCAGGTGATAAGTGCTAGCCATTTTCGTAATGGTCAGAAGTTTAAAAGCATTCAAAAAAGGTAACCTGGGTTGAACCAGGACCCCCATACGAACCACCTCAATCGGACCAGCCAATTCGAACCAATTGCCCAAGACCCAAGACCCAAGTCCCAGAGCCCAGGACCCAGGACCAAGGTCCGGGTCCAGGACCGGGCTCGGACTCGGATCCGCCGAAGGCGGACGGGCGAACCCAAGTCCAAGAGCCCGCGTGAGCTTTGTTCCCACAAAGTCCACAACATCCATTGGCCCACTTGATGTCCATTAAATAAATGTAATCATTTTTAAACTCCATTCCACATTGACTAACTTTCAATGTGGGATACCAAAATGCACTTAAGCAACCGTTCAACTTCCAAGCATCATTTCTCACTCACCAATCATTGGATTTGAGAAATTCAAAAAGCTACGATTAACTACACGACACGTAGATTGAGCCTATACAATTCGTTAACATGAATTTTTGCCGTACCATTACATTAATTAAATACAATTTACAAAAATCCCCCACATGAGTTAGAAACTCCAAAAAACGAAAACATGAATGCAAATACATAGCTCAGTCCTTGAGAGACAATATAGAATAGGGATAGGTGGCTTATGGCCTTGAACCCTCCTTAGTAAATACTACCGAGCATACTAGCGGATTAGTGAACATAATTCCTTAACTATTCCCCTTTGTGTATACTAGACAATTGTACTAACCCACTAAGGTCTCAGAATTCTTCCGTTCTCACATTTGTGTCCATTTCTGGCCATGGACATCTTCTTTGGATTCATAAGCTTCAGTAGAAGTGGCTCTCACTTCTCACTTACATAGGTGATTCTTAAACGAGTATTCTGTCGTACTCATGTCAAAGACCTTCACAAGAATCATTAAAAATCAGATATTTATTCTCACCACATGATAGATTTAAAAACTCTACTTTTGCCATTAAGGAATAGGGTCGTAGAGTTTTACTTACCCAGACTTTTATAGTTTAGTTCTCCCATTGAACCAAGTTTGTGGGATCTCCACTCGTCATGGTTGGGTTTCCACTACAATCATATTTAAGATGTGGATTTCACTCCCATTCCTTCAAGCAACTTGTACATCTGATCTCGAGCTATATTTTTAGTGAATGGATCRGCTAGATTATCTATCGACCTTACGTAGTCAACTGAGATAATCCCACTCGATAACAGATGTCTTGCGGTGTTATGTCTCCGATGAATATGTCGAGACTTACCGTTATACAAACCACTTCTTGTCTATCTAATAGCAGCTTGACTATTGCAGTGAAGCATAACTGGCGGCACAGGTTTCTCCCAAAATGGAATATCTTCCAAAAAGTCCCAAAGCCATTCTGCTTCTTCACCTGCTTTGTCCAAAGCGATAAACTCAGATTCCATGGTGGATCGGGCTATACATGTCTGTTTGGTGGATCTCCAAGAAACACCTCCTCCCCTTATTACAAACACATATCCACTTGTTGACAGAGAGTCCTTTGAGTCGGATATCCAGTTTTCATCACAGTAACCTTCAAGTACCTTGGGGAATCTACCATAATGTAGTACAAAGTTTAGAGTATACTTTAAGTATCTCAAAACTCTCACAAGCGCTTTCTAGTGTTCTCCACTTGGGTTGCTTGTATATCAACTCAGTTTGTTTAACGAGCAAGCTAGATCAGGTCTTGTACAGTTAGAAATGTACATCAGACATCCTATGATCCTAGTATAGTCCTTCTGAGCAACAGGGTCACCTCTGTTCTTACTTAAGTGAACGTCGAGTTCCATAGGTGTCTTTGCTGGAAGACTATCGTGTGCATTGGATTTCTTGATCACTTTCTCAATATAATGAGATTGTGATAAGACAATTCCATCTGGATTTCTTATGATTCTTATGCCAAGAATTGTGTCAGCGACTCGCAGATCCTTCATGTCAAAATTCCTTTTTAACGTGAGTTTCATCTCGTTAATCACTTGTAGGTTTCTACCCATGATTAACATGTCTTCTACGTAAAGACATACTATAAAGAATCTGTCATTAGTATTCTTAATGTAGACACACTTGTCGCACTTGTTTATTTTGAACCCATTTGACATCATCACTTAGTCAAATTTTAAGTGCCATTGTAAAGGTGCTTGTTTCAAGCCATATAAAGACTTAACAAGTTTGCACACCTTTCTTTCTTGTTCAGGTTTTACAAAACCTTCAGGTTGTTCCATATAGATTCCCTCTTCTAAATCGCCATTTAGAAAAGCTATTTTTACATCCATTTGGTGAATCTCAAGATTGTGTAAAGCAGCAATCGCTAGAAGCACCCGGATAGAGGTAATTCTCGTCATAGGAGAGTATGTATCAAAGAACTCATACCCCTCCTTCTGGAGAAATCCTTCACAACCAAACGAGCTTTATATTTATCGATTGATCCATCAGCTCTGAACTTTCATTTCAGAATCCATTTACTCCCTAAAGGTTTACAACCTTCAGGTAAATCAGTCAGAATCCACGTATGGTTCTGCATGATCGAATATCTCGCTCTGAACAGCTTCTTTCCAAAATGAACTATCAGTCCGGGAGAAAGCTTCTTTTAATGAAGTCGGTCTTCATCTAACATGAAAACCACATAGTCGGGACCGAAGTCCTTCGCAACTTTAGCTCGAGTGCTCCGTCTAGGAGTTAGAGCTTCAAGTTCTGAACCAGGTCGTTTACGAGACTTAGGTTCAACCCCCACAAGTTCTTGACTTGTAGTTCCTTCAGCATTACCAGTGTTTGAACTGGAAGGAGCTTTATCCTTACAAGGATAGATATTTTCAAAGAATATCGCACTCCTTGACTCAATGGTAGTTCCGACATTCATGTCTGGAACATCTGACCTATGAATGATAAATCAATAGGCGCTACTATTTAGTGCATAACCAATAAATATACAATCAACCGTTTTGGGTCCGATTATCACCTGCTTTGGTAGAGGCACTTCTACCTTCGCTAAACACCCCCACACTTTGAGGTATTTATAAGAAGGTTTCCTTCCTTTCCACAACTCATAGGGAGTTTCGTCCCTACCTTTTAGTGGAATTTTATTGAGGATATAGTTTGCCGTTAAAACAGCTCCCCCCCACATGTTCTGAGGTAACCCAGAACTAATCTACAACGCATTCATCATTTCTTTCAAAGTACGATTCTTGCATTCTGCAATGCCGTTCGATTGAGGTGCATACAGAGCTGTAGTTTGATGAATTATGCCACTTTCGGTGCACAACTCCTCAAACAGAGCTACGTATTCTCCTCCTCTATCGCTTCGGATAGATTTGATTTTACAGTTAAGTTTATTTTCAGCTTCATTTTTGAAGTTCTTAAAAGCTTCAATGGCCTCATATTTACCTCTCAAGAGATAAAGGTAACTGTACCTTGTGCAATCGTCAATAAAAGTAATAAAATATTTTTTTCCACCTCTAGTTTTCACAAACTTCAAATCACATACATCCGTGTGAATTAATTCTAGAGGTGTCGTGCTCCTTTCTACCGATTTAAACGGTAACTTTGTCATTTTTGCTTCTACACAAATTTCACACTTACTTTTATTAACAAATTCATTTACCTTAAGTAAATTGAGATTTGGCAAACGTTTTATTGCATTTAGATTAACGTGGCTTAATCTACAATGCCATAAACTGGAGCACTCAGTCAAATAAGAGGAATCAGAAGTAATTTATTAATGATAGATTTTGGACGTATAGCCATTACACTTAGTTTGAACAGTCCATCTGTAAGGTAACCCTTACCCAGAGGTGTTCCAAACTTTGACAGTACAAACTTATTAGCCTCAAATACAAGTTTAAAACCACAACTAACTAGTATTGAACCAGAGACTAAATTCTTCCGGATGTCCGGATCGTGCAGCACCTCATTCAGAGTGATCTCCTTTCCAGAAGTCATTTTGAGGACAACTGAACCAACACCTGCAACTTGCGAATACGCTTGGTTTCCCATGTTCAACTTCCATTCCCTCACAGGGATGGTATTTGGAGAACAAACTCCGGTCTGCACACACATGGGCAGTTATAGCAGTATCGATGAACCATTGACCACGGTTCTCGACCATGTTAGTTTCTTCAGTGATAACCGCAATGAGATCATCACTAGTCAGCTCTCTCTCGGCTAAGTGAGCACTCGGCTTGGCCTTCTTTTTCTTTGTCTTGAGACAGTCCTTATACCTTATACCTGTGTCCAGGTCTTCCATAATTGAAGCAGTTGCCGCTGAACTTCTGAGAAGAAGGAGCTTTCTTCTTTGCGTTTCCAGGATGCGGCCTCTTCTTCGAGTTGTCTCCTCGTTCAAGTAGGTTCACCCTAGGTTCAACCGAACTTTTTGAACTCTGGTACTGAACTCGAACTTTGGACTCAGTTTGTACCTTCCGGATAACATCTTCAAGAGACATCGCCTTTCGTTTGTACTTGAGGTACGTTTTGAAGTCTTTCCAGTTCGGTGGAAGCTTATCAATCATGGCAGCAGTCGTGAAAGCATCCGGAAGAACCATCCCCTCGGCGTGGAGTTCGTTCACCAGCATTTTGAACTTTTGAACTTGTTCCATAACCGGGCAAGAATCAACCATCTTGTAGTCCATGAAATTCGTGACTACAAATTTCCTAGTTCCCGCCTCGTCGGAATTGTATTTCTTCTCAAGTGCCTCCCAGATCTTCTTGGAGGTCTTTATGTCCGAGTACACGTTACTCAGGCTATCTTCCAGGCTACTTAAGAGAAAGCCTTTACACAGATAGTCACCGTTATGCCAATTATCGTAGGCAACGCGAACCGTGAAACTGGTCTCGGACTCATCCGAAGTGGGTGGTTCGTCTTCCTTCACGAAGTTAGCGAAGCCAGGCATCGTGAGGTAGAACAACATCTTTTGTTTACACCTCTTGAAACCTTCACCAGTGAATTTTGGCGGCTTCTCCGCGGCAGGCATGATCCGTGAGGAGTGCACCGGAGCGGTCATAGTTAGAACAAAGGTTCCCATCATACCCGTTGAATGGGTAACAGAAGAGTACGTCGGCGGAGCCATTGCGAACATGCTTGGACCGAGGTTCCCGTCATCATAGTCAAAGATGACACATTTTGGACCGAAGTCCCCATCCCATAAGGGAATGATCCAGCGGCCAAAGCAGTTGCTGAAAATATACTTGGAATCGTAGTTCCCGTCATCCCAGAAGGATGGATCATAGCCGAAGATGACACAGTTTGGACTGAAGTCCCCATACCATAAAGGGACGGTCCAGAAGCCGAAGCTGTGCCCGAGTTCGGGTTAGTTGCCGAGAAGCGCCTCGATAGTGTCTCCAGGAGGGTGTCGATGGTTCCTTGGTTGAGGAGGAAGTCAGCATGACTCATGTTCGTGTTTGGCATAGAAGCGCCAATCGTCGAGGTGTTCGTGACTGCAGGGGCAGTGGTCATCGTCGAAATGGTGGAGGTAACGGCAGGAGCGGTCGAACTGATTGAAGTGCTTGAGGTCGACATTTTTCCAGTTAGGGATATTAAAATAGTAGATTACAAATTATAAATATTTCGTCTTGCGATTGTTGGAATTACAACTTAGAGCACAAACAGGGAATGTAATAAAATATCTCAAAACTGGAAAATGAAAGAACAGAAAGTTATTAAACAAAAGTCGAGTCGAGAATAATCTATGTCTGCAAGACGAAATAGCCCCGGTAGTGCCCTTCGGTTTTGTCTATTCGTCCCCAAAGATGAAACGACTTCGTCTCTGGTATTACAGCACCGTAAATACCAGAGCTCCGGCGAACTGGTCGAATATGGAGTGAGCTACGAAATAGGAAAATATGTAGAAAGATATGTATACTGAGAGTTCAGGTGTTCATATGATTTTCAGGTGTTTCAGGTGATATTTACGTGCGTGAAATATGAAGGAGAAATCACCCTTATATAGGGTTTCCAGCGGGAGGTTACAGCCTGATTAATGATGTCCTTAAAGGCATCATTGAGTCATTCAGGCAGCTGCAGTCAGCATGAACCTAGACAGGTTCAGCGTGCACATGCATTGCATGTTTGAGTTTGTACGTTTTGGAAACGTCTGAACGGTTAGGTGATAAGTGCTAGCCATTTTCGTAACGGTCAGAAGTTCAAAAGACTTCTCAGGAGTTCAGGAGCGTTCAAAAAAGGTAACCTGGGTTGAACCAGGACCCCCATACGGACCACCTCAATCGGACCAGCCAATTCAGACCAATTGCCCAGAGCCCAGAACCCAGGTCCAAGGTCCGGGCTCGGGCTCGGATCCGCTCGGCTCCGCCATCAGCTTCGCCGAAGGCGGACGGACGAACCCAAGTCCAAGAGCCTGCGTGAGCTTTACTCACACAAAGTCCACAACATCCACTGGCCCACTTGATGTCCATTAAAGAAATGTAATTATTTTTAAACTCCCTTCCACATTGACTAACTTTCAGTGTGGGATACCCAAAAATGCACTTAAGCAACCGTTCAACTTCCAAGCATCATTTCTCACTCACCAATAATTGGATTTGAGAAATTTAAAAAGTTACGATTAACTACACGACACGTAGATCGAGCCTATACAATTCGTTAATACGAATTTTTGTTGTACCATTAAATTGATTAAATACAATTTACAACAAAAATACCCACACCAACCTTATACTCGATCACCTAAGGTGTAAAATTGACATTCCTAATAGTTGTTGATCCGGACACGGACATAGATGACTCGAGATACCCATTGCATCCTTCATTATCATTTAAACAATAAAAATTATAATAAAATTTTTTTACATATATATTTTATAATGATACCCTACTCCTTGCATCGCATGGTAAAACACTAATTATCTAAAAAGTGAAGATACCCCAAAAAAACTTTGGAATATAATCTATTGTAAGTGTTAACTTATGAAGTCTCGCTTGACATGTTTGGTGTTATGTATATTGATTTATAAAATTCAGGAGTTCTAAAATCCTAATTGACTGGGCAGAATATATGCCAGACCTGGCTTGGGGCAGCTCTGATCCAGAATAATCACATAACTTAAGAGAAGGATAGATTAACTCTGTCTCTACGAAAGATCTAGTTAGCCCTCCTGGCAGAACAAGCTGTGGGGAAGGACGGTTATCCTTTGAGATCCCTGACTGGGTCATCTACAAGAACACTAAAGGTCCTGAGGTTATATCTAGTCGAAGCACTAGAGGTGGAGATTAGCCTGACCTGGGTAAAAGGCCTGGTTGAGTCCCTTGAGAAATAGAGCTCTTCCTCATTATTAGCAAGAGCTGACCTGTTGAGCAACAGGGGCGAGAGGAAAGAGGAGCCGAAGTATCATGGACTAGGTCAGATTGAGGGAAGGAAATAAGGAAGATCTGGAAAGAGAGAACTATTTCTCAGATTCCCAACAAAGAGACAGGTGGGACCACTTATCAGAATTTGTTGGGTAACGGCCCTTAATTCGCGCTATGTGTTCCTTAGATCCCGGCTGGGGTTTCCGTTAAGGAAAGCTATAAATATCTCAGCCTCAAGGCTGGGAGAGGTAGGTCATTCTTTTGAGCTTTCTTGTCTTCTTTCTGGAAAACACCTCAAACGCTTACTGACTTAAGCATCGGAGAGGTTTCCACCGGAAAACCACCGGTGGTCCTTTCTAATCAGTTTTTCGTGGTGCAGGTTCGGGAAGCTCTGGTTTCTACAAGTATTAATTGGGTAATTCACTTTTCAGGCTGAAACAATTAGCGCCGTCTGTGGGAACCCGATCAAGTTAAGACGTGATATTTTCTGTTTATTTCATGGCTTCAGACAGTTTACGGCGGAACTTGGTGGGTGAACTTGGTGGAACCCCTAGTTCCGCCGCGCCATGGGGGATGCCCAGGTCGACAGATACGGCGACGACGAGGCCAGAAGAGACAGCCCCATCGACAGGGGCCGCGCCAGGCGCTATGCCGCCCCTGTTCAGTAAATCTGGGCCAGCTATGGGTGGTTCATTTCACGAATCCTTCCTCCTACAGCTCTCGGAGTTGATCGGCAAAGCCGTGGAGACGGCGGTAGAGAAGAAGTTCGTGGAGAGGGCGACACCGCCATCCAACACACCACCAGCGCAGACTGCTCCGGTGGCGGGAACGGAGCCATTACGGGGGCAGCGGGCGGATCGGGCTCCCTTACATGATGGGGAAGAGCACTTCTCCACCTCTGACAGTGAAACTTCAGGCCAAACTAATCCAGGTCTGGCTGAACAGATGCAGAGTCTGCAAAAGGAAGTAAGGGAGTTTAAGAGAAAAATGGTGACAGGTAGGATGACTCCGGCGAGAAGGGGCACAGCATTTACTGAGGAAGTCATGCGAGATGATGTGCCAGCTTCATACCGCTCCCTAGGCTTCGAATACAATGGAACCACGGACCCGTGGGACCATCTCAGTCGCTTTGAGATTGCGGTAGCCCTGCATAAATTTTCAGACGCTGTCATGTGTCGAGTCTTCCCGATGACTTTTACTAAATCAGCGCAGCTCTGGTTTAGCCAACTGCCGCCGAGGTCTATCAGCAATTTTGATGAGTTCAGCTCAGCCTTTTTACACCAGTTCACAAGCTGCAGGAAATACCAGAAAATGCCGCTGGAACTTTTTAGTCTCAAGCAAAAGGAGAATGAGAGCCTCCGCGCTTATATCAACAGGTTTACAACTGCCAAATTAGAAGTGCCCTCTGCATCTGAAGAGTTGTTGGTAAATGCTCTAGCGCAAGGTTTGAGACGAGGGGATTTCTTTCAGTCGTTGGTGGTGAAACCAGCTCTGAAATTTGGGGAGCTCTTGGAAAGAGCGGAAAAGTATATCCATCTGGAAGAAGATTTGAAGCTCAAGGATGAAGGGGAGAAGAGGAGAGAGAAGTACGACAGGGATGACAGGGTAGCGACAAAAAAGCCCAGACCAGAGCTGTCAATGGGTAGGTCTCGATTTGATAAATATACTCCTCTGGAAACACCTCCGGGTGAAATTTTGCAGGCAATAGAGCATCACCCAGAGCTCAAGTGGCCCAAAACTTACTCACAGAGGCCAAGAAAAGAAAGGTCAGATCGCTTTTGTTGCTTCCATAATGAATACGGACATAACACAGATGAATGCACGCATTTGAAGGACGAATTGGAGAGAATGGTCCAGGCGGGGCATCTAAAAGAGTATATTCGGATAAGGAGAGAGGAAGCTAGATTTGGTAAAAAGAATTATGATCGGACCCTGACAAATAGGAGCAGCCAAGATAGGGTGCGTACTGAGGTGAAAAGATCTGATCAGACCCAGGTCATTCATGGAGAAATCCAGATGATTATCGGAGGAGAATTTGAGGAGCACTCCAAGCGGACACAACAATTTATGTCAGAGCTGCAAAAGACCTGGTTCGAAAATCGCGAGACGTGGGACAAATGACTTCTACCCCTAACATCTGTTTTGGGTCAGAAGACGGTGATGGTATTTTAGCCCCTCACATGGATTCTCTGGATATAACTGCAACTATTGTTAATTATAATGTCCATAGAATTTTCGTGGACACTGGGAGTTCTGCCGACATTTTGTACTATGACTGCTTTAGGTAGTTGAAGGTGGACGTTGAGCTGGAAGAGGTCACCACCTCCCTAGTGGGGTTCGCGGGGGGAGCCCTAAAACCCTTGGGAGCAGTGAGACTCCTCGTGACATTAGGAGAAGAGCCGTACAGGGTGACAAAAACAGTGCGTTTCTTGGTAGTGGATGCACCTTCTTCTTATAATGTCATGCTGGGTCGACCATCTTTGAGCCAATTTCAGGCCGTTATATCCGTCTTCCATATGAAGATGAAATTTCCAACGGAAGACGGAGCAGGAGAGGTCAGGGGTGACCAGTATGCTTCGCGACGGACTTACATAGAGTGTGTCAAGAGGAATGAGGAGGAAGAGAGACAGGGCAAAAGGGTCAGGATAGAGCCGCCAGAGACAGACCTGGCCAATAGAGAGGAAGGTCTGATGATGGTTGAAGTAGTCCCGGGGGATGGGAGTCGAGTCCTTCGAGTAGGGACAACCCTCAGTCCGGAAACTTTGAAAGAGCTAGTTGCATTATTAAGGAATAGCGCGGATGTGTTTGCCTGGTCTCCAGAAGATCTGGTAGGAATTGACCTAGAAGTGGCAGAGCATCACCTCAACATCAGCTTAGATGCCAAGCCAGTAAAGCAAAAGAAACGTAATTTTGGCCCTGAGAAGGAAGCCGTTATAGAGGTCGAGGTGGAGAAACTGTTAAAAGCTAAACACATCCAAGAAATACAATTTCCTGAATGGCTTTCTAACGATGTCTTGGTTCCCAAGACTCAGGAGGACTGGCGCATGTGTATCGACTTTAGAGATCTCAATCGTGCTTGCCCAAAAGATCACTATCCCTTACCCAGGATCGACCAGCTTGTCAATTCCACCGCGGAATGTGAGCTTTTGAGTATGATGGATGCATCTCAGGGGTATCATCAGATCAGAATGGCTAGGGATGATTGGAAGCGGGTCAGTTTCATTACCCCAAAGGGGACATATTGCTATGTTGTGATGCCTTTCGGTTTGAAAAATGCAGGAGCCACCTATCAGCGTTTGGTTGATAAGATGTTTAAAAGTCAGCTTGGGCGGAACATGGAAGTTTACGTGGACGACATGTTGGTCAAAAGTGTGAAAGAAACATCACATGTGGAAGACCTGAAGGAAACTTTTGATACTCTACGATGATATAGGATGAAGCTTAATCCTAAGAAGTGCGTGTTTGGTGTCAGAGCTGGCAAATTCCTAGGCTACATGGTCACGGAAAAGGGTATCGAGGCAAATCCCGAGAAGGTCAGAGCGATCATGGACATGCGGGCGCCTAGGAATGTGAAGGAGATGCAATGTTTAGCGGGGCGTATCAATGCGTTAAGTAGATTCTTGTCCAGGTCTGCAGAAAGGAGCTTACCATTCTTTCAAGCTCTAAGGAAAAAAGCAAAATTTCAGTGGAGTGATGAGTGTGAGGAGGCATTTGTCGCATTAAAGGAGCATTTGGCTAGTATGACCTTGCTAACAAAGCCTGTCCTGGGAGAACCCCTCATTTTGTACTTATCGGTAGGGCAACAGGCAGTCAGCTCTGTCTTACTGCGGGAAGAGGGGAAGATTCAGAAACCAGTCTATTATTGGAGCAAGGTCTTACATGATGCTGAAGTAAGGTATGTAGAGGTGGAARGAGCAGTACTGGCCCTTGTGGGAACMGCCCGGAAATTACGTCCATATTTCCTGTCTCATGGTATAATTGTGCGAACAAATTTACCTTTGAGGGCAGTCATGGATAAGCCAGAGGCGTCGGGAAGACTGGTCAGATGGATAATTGAGCTAAGTGAATTCGATATTAGCTTTGAAACCAGGACAGCGATTAAAGCTCAGGCCTTGGCATATTTCATGCAAGAAATGACTGGCCTTCCCGGAGAACTAGAAAGATGGACGATCTTTACGGATGGCTCTGTCTGTAATCAGGGCTGCGGAGCAGGAATTGTCCTGATCAATCCAGAGGGGGTGTCTACTGAGTTTGCTATCCGATTAAATACAACATTCTCTAATAATTCCGCGGAGTACGAAGCTCTTTTAAGAGGTGTCCAGATGGCGAAAGACCTGGGTGCGGATCACGTATGTGCCAAGGTTGATTCTCAACTCGTGTGTAAACAAATTAACGGAGATTTTGAGACGAGGGAGGAACATATGCAGAGATACTTGGCTAAATTTAGAGAGCTAGCCAAAGGTATGAAAGAATTAACTGTTATTCAAATTCCCAGAGAGGAAAACGGCCGTGCGGACTTCTTAGCTAAAATAGCAAGTTCAGCCGCGGATCGTTATGAACGAACGATCACCTTGTTGAAAGCAGAAGGGGAGTTCGGAGTCGAGCATATCTGTACGGTTGCTGATGAGGAAGATTGACGTTCCCCCATAAAAGGATACCTCGAACAGAAGGTCTTGCCGGAGGAAAAGAGAGAAGCGGTGAAAATACGGAGCAGGTCTGCTAGATTCTGTCTGATCAAGGGAGAATTATTCAGGAGAGGATTTGGTCAACCTCTTTTAAGGTGTTTATCACAAACAGAAGGAGGTCTAGTGTTGAGAGAGATACACGAAGGTTGTTGTGGCAACCATATGGGGGCCAGAGCTCTAGCCAATAAAGTATTAAGAGCTGGTTATTTCTGGCTTTCTCTAAGAAAGGAAGCTGAGGACTTCGTTAGAAAATGTGAAAAGTGCCAGAGAATGGCCCCGCTAATCCACCAACCGGCGGAAGAGCTCATGATGATGAATTCCACCTGCCCCTTCGCTAAATGGGGTATTGATTTGGTCGGCCCATTCCCGATGGCCCCAGCCCAGAAAAGGTTTTTGATCGTGGCTATTGACTATTTCAACAAGTGGGTGGAAGCAGAGGCTCTCGCTAGAATAACAGAGGAAGCTGTGATGGGTTTCATTTGGAAGAATGTGGTCTGCCGCTTCGGCATACCCAGAATATTGGTGTCAGACAATGTGACCCAATTTGCGGGAGCCAAGATAAAGGCTTGGTGCGCCAAGATGAACATTCAGCAACACTTTACGGCTATATACCACCCACAAGCGAATGTTCAGGTCGAAGTAACTAACCGCATTTTAGTCCAAGGAATTAAGTCACGACTGGACAGATCTGGAGGAAAGTGGGTGGAAGAGCTGAGTTCCGTGCT